>OY821519.1:54424219-55024219 GCA_963682025.1 Cordilura impudica
TTTTCATCCTCTTTACGTTCGCAATTTTTTTGTTGCGAAAAACATGGAAATTTAATTTATGTACTGATGGTGTATGTGCGTTTTAAGGTATGCGTATTTATGGCAAGATGCAAAAATATGTTTATACTTTATTGGCCTGTTGGTTTATCTATTTTTAATTTTTATTATTTTTCCAAAGGCAAATAATATTATGAAAATATTTAGGTGTATAAAAATGTATTCGAAGGATTTTATTGTTTTCAACTTTTTGTTGCTCATAAATGCCTTAAGACATGTTTGAATTCATGTTTCTTTTTAATTCCAATATAGGTAAAATTTTAAGTTAAAAAAACGCAATAATTAAATTCACGAATAATAGCTTTGAAAGCTTAGTAATGTCCCAGCAATATGAATGTCATATGCTGGTCTTTAGGGCGGGTCGATTTGTTGGGAGGCAAAAAAATCGGTCAAGTGACGAAAAATCATATTCTAGGGATCAAAATAAGAAACTTTGACCAAGGAACCATACCTCTAAAACGAATTCTGATGTCCCGACTTTTGACTTGTCTGTCTGTCTGCCTGTCTGCCATGGGGCAACCCCATTCAAGGCGTCTGATTATTATTTATTAGCAGAGTAGATGATACGTATACTTCTGAGTGTTAATTTTAATATTAAATCAAACACAGTCAGCCCAATTCTAATCCAAAAATGGTGATTTTTTGAAATGTTTGTATGGAGAACTCCCAGGGGTTCCACGGGGTATACCACTGTCACTGTCGGCCCTCCACAATTAGTGTGGTCGATCATACATTTGGACTCGATTGGGGCACTCTAAATGGGTCAAACTGAGACAGACAGACAGTTCAAAAGTCGCGACAACAGAATTCATTTAAGAGGTTTCTTATTTTGCTCCCTAGAATACGACTTGGTAATAAGATAAAGTTTGGAGTATTTTTTATTTTCAATATTAGGAATGAAAGGAAATTATAATCAAATTTTAAAGTTCTGAGAAAACATGGGCAGAAAAAAAATTATATTTCAAAGGAAGAAGGCTCAAATATAAATTCCAATTCAACATGGGTGCTCTAATCGGTAAGCGAATTAAAAGAGCCGAGTTTTTCAAAAGTACTTTTTTGTACAACAATAAGAAAATTGAAACATTTTCTAAATAAAATCAGATAATTACGAAATCGTTCAAAACATTTGGAATCGTCGCATAATCATTGGTAAAAATAAAAAACTTTTCAATCGAGGATAAAATGGCATTGATGAATTTATATTAAATACGTCAATAAAACAACAAAGACAGTTTTAGATATTACTCTTTCTGATGCGGCCAGAGGACGCTAAAATCAGGTGAATCTTAATACAAGACCCATTAGAATATATGTTTTTACTCGTTTCACGAAAACAATTGCCAAAATAATGCAACTGTTCCTGTTTTCGTTAACTAAATATGTAAGTAATATAAGAAGGATTTTATCCCTTCCGTAAGTTCCTAACATATGAAGTTGGCGTTACTTTGAAAAATGTTATGCTACTTCAATATCTTATATATAAAATTGGATGGAAGTTTGTATGTGTGTTCTATATGGACCCCAAAATGGCTATACTGATCTTGATTAAATTTTTAGGGAGACTGATTTGTGATTTTTATTCTGTTGATCGTAGCAAAATCTATATATATATATATATATATAAATTGATGGACCGATTTTAATGAAATCTCCAGGGAATCTTTAGAATAGCCTGGCAGGTGACAGAGTCTGAATTTTGATTTTTAGTTTGTGGGTGGTGGGGTGTGGCAAAATAATATTGTACCTAGATATATGTTAAAACTTTCGGGGGAGTTCGTGCTTTACTTTTATCCGACACTGTGTATTAAAATTTAGATGCAATATAAAAACCAGATTTTTCTTAGAGCCTGCAAGGCGGACCGGGTCCAGCTAGTTTGTAATAGTTTTAGAGAATTACAAAAAGTGATAATTAGGTTTAATTTTCTTTTATTTTGACTTCAATATAATTATATGAATACTTAAATTTATAGTTTAATGTCTCACGGGAATACCTATCAAATTTTATATTTTCAAGGTTTTGATTCTGCTTTTAAATGTATTATTCAAAAATATAGGTTTTGATAATAAATATAAAATTTTTGCCTTTTTATACCCTATACCACTATGTGGTTTGGGTATAATGACTTTGTGCTGCTGTTTGTAACAACCAAAAATATTTGACCTAAACCCATCTTTAATTATACCGATCGAATCAGAATCATTTTTTGGGTTGATTTAACAATGTCCGTCCGTCCGTCCGTCCGTCCGTCCGTCTGTGTGTCCATGTAAAGCTTTTAATCAAACTGCAGGTCGCAAATATGAATATATTTTGATGAAATTTGGTACATAAGCTTTTATCGGCCATGGGATGAACGCTATTGAAATTGGTGAGAATCGGTCGATGTTCAGACCTAGCCCCCATACAAATTACCCTCTATGAAATCGCCATAAATTGCCATAAGATCCAAATTGTCATAGAGATCTTACTCAAATTGGGTTTATATGCGTTCATTACATCCATTAATGAGTAGTCCAAAAATGATCCCTTTGGCCCCATATAGGGCTGCTTCCCGATCTTCACTTAAATCTATTAAAAAACAAAAATATTGCACTGATTCTTCTCAGATTTGGTTTGTATATATTTTTGCAAAATACAAGAGACTTTTCCAAACATGATCAGGATCGGTCCATTTTTGGACCTAGTCCCCATATAGATATAGCATCCGATATGAACTTTTTCATATCTGCAGCCAAAAAAATTAATAAAAATCCCACTCAAATTTGGTTTTTGCTTATTTTCTATGTCCAGTTAGTTGGGCCTAAGAGATAGGGTTTCTAAACGCATGGTATAGGGTATCGTATAGTTGGTCTAGACCGACTATAATTTTCTTACTTGTTTAATATTTATTTATTTTTAAATTTTTTAACTGTGTTCCTTTCTATTGGAATCAAATAATTTTTTTAAATTTTCTTTTAACAGCTTAAAAGCATTATTTGTATACACTAAAGGTGCGTTCAGACTACGCAAATATTTGACCAAATAAACGTAACCCCTAAATAATGTATAATTTTCCTTGTATAATTTTCATTAAGTTATACAATATATGATATAGAATATAGTTAAATATATTAAATATTAATAATGTAACTTAATTTTGTCTTTTATATATCATGTAAGATTGAATAAAACTTTCATAAAATTAGGGGTTACGTTTATTTGGTCAAATATTTGCGTAGTCTGAACGCACCTTAAGAATGCTTAGACCGTGTTTTAAAAGTAAATTAATAATTTTGTAAACCAATAAACGAAACTATAAATACGAGATACTTTTGAAGTGTGCCCCCCATTTTTGGAAATAAAATTTTTTGAAGATTGTTCTGAATTGTTTGAGGATTGTTCTACAATGTTCCAAAGCGATGAGGTTCCAAAATATAATTTTTATAGGTAAATCGAAAAAAACGTATTTTAAGGTTTGCCCCCCACTTTTGGAAAAAAAAAATTTGGCGGTTGTTCTAGGTTGTTCTAGTTGTTCTAAACATTGTTCCAAAATAGATATGTCGCAAACCGTAACGTACGCAAATGAGAACGAAAAACATTTTTTCCGCGATATCAACGTTATTAAATGATATCAATATTTTAAGCAACACAAAAGTTGACGTACAGATTCCAAAATTTCTTTCATACGAGGTATCCTGAATGGCACCTAAATGTAAAATAAATATAGTTATTACAAGAAAACACAAAAACAAAAAAAAAAAAAAACATAAAATATACCAAAATCACAAAAAAAAAAAAAAAAAATTCAAAAATCACAAAAAACAAAAAAAAAAAAAAAACAATACAAAAATCGTTACGGTTTCCAACAACCTAGAACAACCGCCAATTTTTATTTTTCCAAAGTGTAAAATTAGTTTTTTCGATTTACCGGTACAAATTATATTTAAGAAATTCATCGTTTTGGAACATTGCAGAACAATCCTAGAACAATTCAGAACAATCTTCAAAAAATATTATTTCCAAAATTAGGGGGCTAACTTCGCACACTTATTATATTTGCCGTTCATACACAGTAAGGGCAAATAGATATTTTATTTAAAAGGGAACAAAAGCGGTTGTTGCCGATTGAGTTGTCTAAATTAAAATCTGTTTTTTTTGATTCAACCGTTTTTATACTAAATTTGGTTTAGCCTATTTTACCTATATTACTTAACTTACACATATTATTGTTTTATTCGATATCATGAAGGCTTGTATTACTTATATACATTGACCAAATAAATATTGCATTACACTATGAATAGAACATTTTGAATGGTAATTGACACCATTGATTGTCTGTTTTATGAACTATGTATGCAGACTTGTGAGGTACAATACACCCTAAAAAAAGTATTCAAACTCTCAGTCTAACCCCCTAAAAATATGCGAATAGCAAAAAAACTGAGAAGTTTTGGGTCAATCAAAAAAATTTAGAGGTACCTCAACGCGGCTGAAAATTTCAAGTGTGTTTATATGGGGAATATATGACTTTTTTCAGATTTTACGAAAATTTCGTTCTATAGTTTAATTATTGCGAAAAGTTGTTACATGAATCGATTTCAGTACTAAATTATCTCTATAAAAAGCTTCAAAATCGAATAAAAAATCTAGCAAATGCCCCAGACCATATATGTGCAAAAAAAAAAAATACAAGTAAGTAATTTATAGTCGGTCTAGACCGACTATACGATACCCTATACCATCCAACTAATTCGGTCCAACTAATTGAATATAGAAAATAAGCATAAACCAAATTTGAGTGGCATTGTTATTAATTTTCTTGGGTGCAGGTATTGAAAGTTCATATCGGGTGCTATATTTATATGGGGACTAGGTCGCAAAATGCACCCATCCTGACCATATTTGGCAAAGTCACTTATATTTTGAAAAAAATATATACAAAACAAATTTGAGAAAAATCTGTGCAATATTTTTTTTCTTATAGTTTTTAGTGAAGATCGGGAAGCAGCTCTATATGGAGCCTATGACTAAGAATTTTCCTATAGGGATTATTTTTGGACTACTGATTAATGGATATAATAAGCACATACAAACCCAAGCTGACTGAGATCTATATGATAATTTGGACCTTATGGTAATTTATGTCGATTTCATAGGGATCATTTCTATGGGGACTAGTTCTGAACACGTACTGAATTTTACCAATTTCAATAGCGTTCATCATATGGCCGATAAAAGCTTATATACCAAATTTCGTCAAATTATATTCATATTTGCGAGCTGTACTTTGATTACAAGGTTTACATGGACACACAGACGGACGGACGGACGGACGGACGGACGGACGGACGGAAGGACGGGCATCGCTAAATCGATTCAGAAAGTGATTCTGAGTCGATCAGTATAGTAAAAGATGGGTCTAGGTCAAATATTTTTGGCAGTTGCAAACAGCAGCACAAAGTCATTATACCCAAACCACATAGTTGTATAGGGTAAAAAAAAGTCGTGAAATATGACGGAATTTTTTCAACTTCAAGAAATTAGTTAATTAATTTTTTTTTGGTCACTATACCTAGGAGCACCTAGATATGAAGTATTGTTTTATTACCACGTTTTTAACCTATTGCGAAATGAGATGAAAAATGCAAAATTTTGTTTATAAAATTTTCGAAAATTGGTTTTTAAAGTTTTAAAAAATTTTCTTAAACGAAATTTTAAAAAATGGATCTGGCACTTTAAAATTTTGTTAAATATATCTTAGAGATTAATTGCGGGAATCTTTAAGTATATTCCTCTGCCAGAATTGAGAATAAAATTGAGCTACATTTTACCGATTTTTATGATTTGATGATTATGATGATTTTATAATTTGGCGTTTTTAACACTTTTGGACTTGGCGCAACAAATGACCGCAAGTTAGTGTAGGACGATTAAGCCAAAAATTCAAATATTTTGCAAATACTGGTGAATTTTGGATCATTTTAACCCTAGGAGTACATAAGAGTAAGTTTTCCTAAAATATGGCACAATTTTATTTCCCAACCCATAGCAAGGTTTTCATCTAGTTTATTAGAACAATTAATTACCAAAATTCGAAGTTTGGCATCGGATTTTTAGCATTGTTGTTATACTTTAGGCGTCACATCTGAAAATTCAACAGTATTACAAAATATTTGAATTTTTTGAATAAATTGTCTTTTATTAGCTTGGGGTCATATGTGACGAATTTTAAACTTTGCCCCCACTTTTGGAAAAAAAATTTGGCAGTTAATTTTACGAAAATTTCGTTCTATAGTTTAATTTTTGCAACAAGTTGTTACATGAATCGATTTCAGTACTAAATTATCTCTTTAAAAAGCTATATAACTTCAAAATCGAATAAAAACTCTAGCAAATGCCCCAGACCACATATGTGCAAAAAAAAAAAAAAACAAGTAAGAGAATTATAGTCGGTCTAGACCGACTGGGTCAACAGTATTACAAAATATTTGAATTTTTTGAATAAATTGTCTTATATTAGCTTGGAGTTATATGTGACATCATATGTGAAATCAGCAAAAAAAAAAAAATCTTTGTAAAAAATATTCGGGAGAGGAATTTCTTAAAGATTCACGCAGTTAATCTCCAAGATATAGATAACAAAATTTTAATGTGTCAGATCCACTTTTTGGAATTTTGAAAGGAGTTTTCAAAATTTTATCAGAAAATTTTTCAATTTTTGTCTCATTTCGCAATTAGTTAAAAAAGTGGTAATAAAACAGTACTTCATATCAGAGTGCTTCAAAGTATAGTAACCAAAAAAAAAACAGATGGCTTTAATTAATTTCTTAAAGTTGAAATAATGCCGTCAAATTTCATGATCTAGTTTTTTTGACACAAAACTGGTCTGGGGCATTTGCTATTTCTTGGCGACTTTTTATTCGATTTTGAAGTTTTGTAGCTTTTTGGAAAGATAATTTAATACTGGTCGTTTAATTATTTAACAATTTGTCGAAAAAATTAAACTACAGAACGAAATTTTTGTAAAATCTGAAAAAAAGTCATATTTTGCCCATATAAATTTTTTTAAATTTTCAGTCGCGTTGAGGCACCTCTAAATTTTTTTTTTTGTTGACCCAAAACTTTATATTTCTCAGTTTTTTTTGCTATTTGCATATATCTAGGAGGTGAGACTTTAAATTCGAATACTTTTTTTCCCGTCCATATAATGAAGGGCCACCCTTATGTACATATCATGACAATCTAATTTGTAAAGGGTCCGCCAAATAACTTTTTTTTTTTTGAAAATGCTATAAAAAAATACTACTGAATATTATCTCAAATTTCGTTTTTTAGTTGGAAGTACAATCGGTCAAATTTTTAAGCACATTATCGATTGTGTACAGCTGTATTTCACCAATGGCTTCACGAATATTGTCCTTTAAAGCGTCAATTGTCTCTGGCTTGTTGGCGTAACACTTATTTTTGAGGGCACCGCACAAATAATAGTCCAACGGTGTCAAATCGCAGCTCCGAGGTGGCCAAACGACATCAGCTCTGTGGATGGTCAGCTGGCTTCAACTCCTGAACCAATTGGACTTTGTATGGCGTCATACCAAGGTCTTTATGCAAAATTCGTCTCAATGGTGCCTCCGAAATGTTCAATTCTTAAGAACGACGGTGAATTGATGTTGATGGCGCTTCACGCACACTTTCTGCCACAGCAGCAATATTCTCGGGTGTACGCACTGTTTTTGGCTTTCCACGCTTTGGTTTATCGATGAAGATGCCAGTTTCTTTCCCTTTTTTCACAAGATAACGAACATACGGAGCTGACGGTGCTTCTCTTCTTCCAAAATCCGTACGCAATTTTCGCACACATTCTGCAACATTACCATGATTTTCAAAGTAATGTCGCAATATTTCCCAGCGTTGTTCAAGCGTATACACAACCATATTCCTTCTGCGGAAGGATAAAACTAATTATCTGTCAAATCAGACATGAGCTAAGTGTTACCATTCACGAAATAAGCACTAGTTGATAAAAATGGCGGACCCTTTATATTTCCTAGGTACATATATTTATTATTGTTGTGCGTGTCATCATATTCCATTGTGTATATCCTTAAATGAATGTCTCAATTTTCTTAAATGAATTAACAGTTTCTTTATGTTACATATTTTGGAATTTTCATATGGTAGACTAAAAGAGACGATCTTTTACAAGACGGTCCAACTGAAGACGCTACAACTGAAACCCTACGGGATTTTAATTTTTTTTTTTGAATATTGTTATACATTGTTATCATAAAATATAAATATATCATATGTACTCGTATTCCTAGCATTTTTGTGCATGATTAATATTCCACATATGTCGTGCATGCTGCTCAAAGCATTAAATCAAATTATCTTTAAATGTTGTTTCTTTTTCTCTAAATAAATTTAATTAAATTTTTCGTTTACCTTTTTATTGCTTCAAGTTTAGTCGTAAAATATTTATATGCTTTAATGCATGAATTCAGTTATCATCAAGTGTTTTCGTTAAAAATCTAGGTCAGGTTACCCTTAAAAATGACTTCAGGCTTAGAGCTTCAGAAGGCAACAACAACACACAAAAAAAAGAAGAACAATCTGAATTTGAACTGTTAACAAACAAGTACAATAAGTTATATACAATTCTAAAAGGAATATTTTTGAAGATAACAAAAATTAATGTACAGATAGGAATTTGGGTACACAGAAAACACTAAAATGAATTTTATTAAGAAAAATAACAAATGAATTTTTGTGATATTATTATCCCGTATAAACATTTGAATGGAGTATTGCGTTTCTTATGCATAAAAAGGGAAATGTTGATTAGCATTGTAAATTTAGAGGAATATCGACTATGAACTGCACTAGAAAGATCACAATGGCTGCAGTTAATGAAAGAGTAACAGAATGGGCAACTAAATATAATGTTAGTAATGAATATCAATCTGCCTTCCATAAAAATTACTCCACAATTGGCAACATATATAATTTTGCAGCAATTCAAGAAAAGTAAAAAGTTTATGCATTTTTTTAGACTTTGATAGAGTTGCAGGAAGCTTCTAAATTATAAACTACTTCAAATCGGATTATCTAAAAAATAGTAAATTTTATAAAAAAAAAATGTAAATGAAAATACTAAATATTCAGTATGGATTGCAACTGAATTATCGGTTTAGTTTAATACAAATTCTGGAATCAAATTAGGATATTTAATGTCCCACTTTTGTTCTCATAACATCTTAGGGATGTACATCACAGTCTAAAGGGTAGTTTTTATATACATGATATAAATATATCTGTATATCTCGATATCGTGATTCGAGCAGAAGACGTTAAAGTGCAACAACAAATGATTAACAACTTGGATCTTTATTGTCAAATATAGGGAATGGAAGAAAATTTAACAAATTCGGTAATAATTGTTGATCGTAGTGGATCAATCGAAATATGAAAAATTAAGGGAGAATGAGTTTAAATTGTATCGGAGTATAATTACATAGGTATTTTGCCGACTCCTAGAATATTTTTCGCAAATCAAAAGTTTACATACATATAATATGTGAACTACTAAATGGACATTAATTTAGGCTGTCTGCGGGTCAATTCAATCTTACGCTCTAAGCCTGATCTGAAATGTATTACAAATTCACAAGAAAATGAAAGGATTTACATTTCGAAAAACTTTTTTTAAAACTTTTCGTCCCGATAAATCAAAATAAGTATAGTTTTCATATCCAGAGATCATCCTCTCCAATTTTATAATCATATTGATATATGGATGGAAATATTAAATTTAATATTTATAAATTTTTATACCTCGAAAACTTTGAAGTCCTCTAAAAAGGAGAAAAGATCGAAAATGGAAAACCGAGTACACAGTTTTTCTGTATTTGATCTTTAGTTTCACATATATATGGTCTTTTTCAAGTCCAACAATTATTCTTTTTCCAACATTGATTGATTTATCGTTCAACAATTTAATTTTTTAAATATCGGACTAATAATATGATTTTTTACTAAAGCTTACTTTACAAAGCTGTGGGAACAAAATTGAAGTATGTTATAAAATATGCATAAGGTTTTAATGTGTATTGTTTTGACAAAAATTTATTGGGAATTCTCAAGGATATAATTTCCAAAGGACATTATTTAAAATTTTTCCTCCTGAAAACTGAAAACAATTTTTTTTTTCATTTCTAACAATTGACCTCTTTCATTTGATAGAAATATCTAAATAAATTTTTAGAACTTTTTATATATTTACAATTTAAAGTCCTTTAAAAGCAAGTAAAAATCAGGATATTAAAAACTGAGAATGCGGTTTTCCTATACAGTGCGTTCATAAATGATAGCACATTCAGTAATTTTAACTTTGCTGGACTTACATTAATATGTTTTCTTTCCAAAAGTATACGTATATTACCTTAAACTCCCATTTATTAGAAATACTGTTATCAAAAGCTCTTAAATCCCAATACTTAGCATATTAAAGCGATCAAATAGTGTAGCACAAATACAGCAAAGTCTTTGTTTAAAAAAAATAATTAATTAATTCATTTGTAAAATAAAATATTCGAGCTCGAGGCCTGGGTTTTTTTAATTAAAATTCTTTATTATCCAATATTTCGATATTCATCGAATATCATCTTCAGGGAGTATCTTTAAATCAAATATAAGAACAATACAAAAAATAAGTATAAATTTATATGTAAGTGTATGAACAATAATATATTTAAGTGTAACAAGTAATTCGTATAAATAAACAACGCACACAATATTAATAACAGTAACAAAATAACACTTTTTTACAGTATTTTAATATAAATACACAACACTCACAGTGGATTTTAATAAAAATATAATATTAAAAAATTTATACTTGTTCATTACTTTTTAATTTTATATTTTTATTAAAATCCACTGTGAGTGTTGTGTATTTATATTAAAATACTGTAAAAAAGTGTTATTTTGTTACTGTTATTAATATTGTGTGCGTTGTTTATTTATACGAATTACTTGTTACACTTAAATATATTATTGTTCATACACTTACATATAAATTTATACTTATTTTTTGTATTGTTCTTATATTTGATTTAAAGATACTCCCTGAAGATGATATTCGATGAATATCGAAATATTGGATAATAAAGAATTTTAATTAAAAAAACCCAGGCCTCGAGCTCGAATATTTTATTTTACAAATAAATTTGGAAAAGTCGAATAGAAAACAACTATAATTTAATTAATTCCTTTATTTATTTAACAAAAATAATAAAAATATCATAATAATAATTTATAACACCACCTTTTGCTTTAATGCAATCAAATATTCCATTTTTTATAGAATTTATTAATTTATTCAAAAGGCCTTGATTAAGTGCTTCCCATTCATTGAAATTTTAAATTTACATTCATATATTGACGATTGTCAGCATAAATTTGCCTGACGAGAATTCCCCATATGTTTTCTATGGGGTTCATATCAGGAGGTCAAGCAGGCCATTCCAAAAAATCGACATTATTCGAGCTTAACCATTCTTTTGTGAATTTGCTTTTGTGAATGGCTGCATTGTCTTGCTGAAAAATAATTTTTTTTTCTGTATGGGCATGTAGAAATGGCAAAAAACTGCATTGAAGCAATTCACCAACGAGATACATAAAGCTGCGCATTTCTCAACACCCATATTAGATGAATCATCGCAACAACATTTCTGCAATTTTAACACTTCTCTCGAAATTCGTCAACTCCTTAGAGAAAAAAGAAGGTTACGGAAAAGATGG
Organism: Cordilura impudica; assembly: GCA_963682025.1. Taxonomy (NCBI): domain Eukaryota; kingdom Metazoa; phylum Arthropoda; class Insecta; order Diptera; family Scathophagidae; genus Cordilura; species Cordilura impudica. The sequence goes on from OY821519.1 coordinate 54,436,059, forward strand.
CAAATAAGTAGGAACATATTTGGTAAACATTTATTCAATAAAGCTTGCAAGGACCTCAAAGCCTTGCTGGTTGAACATACAAAATTTCTTAAAAGACCAACTAAAAGGAATATCATCTTAAAAAATGCAGATAATTCATGGTGTAGAACTGACAAAGCCACCTCGGACGCCTTTGCTATTCATTTAAAAAACACATTTGTGCCGTTTTCTTTTAACACAGCAACACAACAAGAAGAAGTTTTAGATTTTTTGGACTGTCCTTTGCAAATGGACCTTCCAATTAAATGTTTTACACCTAGCGATGTTAAAGCGGAAATAAAAATTTTAAATAAAACAAGTAAGAAAATTATAGTCGGTCTAGACCGACTATATGATACCCTATACCATGCGTTTAGAAACCCTATCTCTTAGGCCCAACTAACTGGCAATAGAAAATAAGCAAAAACCAAATTTGAGTGGGAATTTTATTAATTTTTTTGGCTGCAGATATGAAAAAGTTCATATCGGATGCTATATCCATATGGGGACTAGGTCCAAAAATGGACCGATCCTGATCATATTTGGTAAAGTCTCTTGTATTTTGCAAAAATATATACAAACAAAATTTGAGAGGAATCAGTGCAATATTTTTGTTTTTTAATAGATTTAAATGAAGATCGGGAAGCAGCTCTATATGGGGCCAATGGGATCATTTTTGGACTACTCATGGATGGATGTAATGAACGCATACAAACCCAATTTGAGTAAGATCTATATGACAATTTGGATCGAATGGCAATTTATGTCGATTTCATAGGGGTAATTTGTATGGGGGCTAGGTCTGAACATGGACCGATTCTCACCAATTTCAATAGCGATCATCCCATGGCCGATAAAAGCTTATATACCAAATTTCATCAAAATATATTCATATTTGCGACCTGCAGTTTGATTACAAGGTTTACATGGACACACAGACGGACGGACGGACGGACATTGTTAAATCAACTCAGAAAGTGATTCCGATTCGATCGGTATAATTAAAGATGGGTCTAGGTCAAATATTTTTGGTTGTTACAAACAGCAGCACAAAGTCATTATACCCAAACCACATAGTGGTATAGGGTATAAATACTTCATCAGCTACAATAAATTAATTAAAACAAGTAAGAAAATTATAGTCGGTCTAGACCGACTATACGATACCCTATACCATGCGTTTAGAAACCCTATCTCTTAGGCCCAACTAACTGGACATTGAAAATAAGCAAAAACCAAATTTGAGTGGGATTTTTATTAATTTTTTTGGCTGCAGATATGAAAAAATTCATATCGGATGCTATATCTATAAAGGGACTAGGTCCAAAAATGGACCGATCCTGATCATGTTTGGTAAAGTCTCTTGTATTTTGCAAAAATATGTACAAACAAAATTTGAGAAGAATCAGTTCAATATTTTTGTTTTTTAATAGATTTAAGTGAAGATCGGGAAGCAGCTCTATATGGGGTCAAAGGGATCATTTTTGGACTACTCATTAGTGGATGTAATGAACGCATACAAACCCAATTTGAGTAATATCTATATGACAATTTGGATCTTATGGCAATTTATGTCGATTTCATATGGGTAATTTGTATGGGGGCTAGGTCTGAACATGGACCGATTCTCACCAATTTCAATAGCGTTCATCCCATGGCCGATAAAAGCTTATATACCAAATTTCATCAAAATATATTCATATTTGCGACCTGCAGTTTGATTACAAGCTTTACATGGACACACAGACGGACGGACGGACGGACGGACGGACGGACGGACGGACGGACGGACGGACGGACGGACATTGTTAAATCAACTCAGAAAGTGATTCTGATTCGATCGGTATAATTAAAGATGGGTCTAGGTCAAATATTTTTGGTTGTTACAAACAGCAGCACAAAGTCATTATACCCAAACCACATAGTGGTATAGGGTATAAAAAAGGCTCCTGGATATGACCTAATTGATGCGAAAGTTGTTAGTAAGTTAACGAATAAATGCGTCGCGTTTTTAGCTATGATTTACAACACAATATTAAGGCTTGATCATTTTCCATCACAGTGGAAATGTGCGGAGATCATAATGATTCCAAAACCGAACAAACCACAAAATTTGGCAACATCATTCAGACCAATTAGTTTACTAGTCATTTTCTCAAAAATATTTGAAAAAATTTTCCTTCGGCGATTGTCACCGATTCTTGAATCCAGAAATATTATTCCGGAACAACAGTTTGGTTTCAGACACAATCATGGTACTCCAGAGCAGATTCATCGAATTGTCGATGTTATAACTGACGCACTAGAGAAAAAAAGATATTGTTCTGCAGTGTTCCTTGGCATTCAGCAAGCTTTCGACAGAGTCTGGCATCTGAGTTTACTCTACAAAATTAAAAAGTTTTTGCCTGCTCCTTTTTATCTATTTTTTAAAAGATATTTATCTGATACACATTTTTATGTTAAAAACAATGATGAAAGATCAGAACTATATGAAATAAAGGCTGGAATACCCCAAGGTAGTGTACTGGGTCCAATTTTATACACTATTTATACAGCTGATATGCCGATCCTCGATAATGTTATGGTGGCTACATATGCCGATGATACTACAATTATTGCTACAAGCGACTGCCCTGTAGAAGCATCTTCATTTGTCCAAAATGAGATCAATGAACTTGAATATTGGTTACGAAAATGGAATGTAAAATTGAATTCACAAAAATCTCAACATACAACGTTTACATTGAAACGAGATAACTGCCCTTCTATCACTATAAATAGTAATTCCATCCCAACGAGTGAAAAAGTTAAATATTTAGGAATGGTTCTTGATAGGCGGCTCACCTGGAAGGCTCACATTAAAAATAAACAAGAACAACTTAAAATTAAAACCAAAAAACTTTACTGGCTTATAGGCCCAAAATCTCAGCTAAGCTTATATAATATATTAAGGATATATAAAATTATATTAAAACCTGTGTGGTCATACGGTATACAATTATGGGGTACTGTCAGTAATCCGAATATTGACATACTTGAAAGATTTCAATCAAAAACTTTATGACTTATCACAAAGACGAGGAATTTTCATCATTCTTTGTCTTCGAATATGTTTGGAAGATATAGGAACATTTCAAATGGTAGTTTTGCATACTTTGTTGGAAACGCATCCAGCAAGTTGACCACAGATTTTGGTGCTGTTGCTTGCTGTGTTCAAAATAAGTCGACGCTTGCGTTCATTCAACTTATTTTTTCTACCACCGCTATTAGTTTTGCCATAATTTTCAATATTTTTCAAATAATTGTAAATAACCTTTCGACTTGTCTTAATTTCACTTGCAATTTTTGCTTTTGATGAACCATTTTCGAACAAAATTAAAATTTGATCTTTTTCAAATTCACTTAACAGTTTTCCTCGTGGCATGTTACTTATTACTAATTTTTTTAATAAAATTAAATTGAATATGTTGTATTAAAACGGTACTTTTTGTCAAACAAAGACTTTGTTGCATTTGTGCTATACTATTTGAACGCTTTAATATGGTAACTGCTGGGATGTAAGAGATTTTGATAATGGTATTTCTAATTAATGGAAGATTTGTGTAATATAAGTTAAGTTTTGGAAAGAGAACATATTAATGCACGTTCCGCAAAGAGGTGACAATTAAAATTTTATATAACATTGATTCACAGATTACTAAATGTGCTATCATTTATGAATGCACTGTACACGATATCTACTTTCATTTACATGTGGTCCTGTTCAGGTGCAGTAAAAAGAATATAAAATTGTCGTACGGTGTAATGAAGACTTGTGGTGATCTTTTGTATTTAAATGCAAATTAGCATATCGTACTGCACAATCTATAGTCTTTTCATTATGTAATAATATGAGGAGAAAAAATTCCAAATTTTTTGGGAAGTTGTTACAAGCTACAACATATAAGATGCAGATTTCTGCTATACTCGACATTAACAGATTATAAAATCTATGATATTCTAAATGGCGATATATTGGAAATGCTTTGAAATATAGACAGTTTTTAATCATAGCATATTACTTTCAAAACAAAATGAAACGAATCAGTGTATTGCTATAATTAACTAAAATATTTTTATATAATTTTTTTTTGTATAAATCCAGTAAAACAAAATTTAACAACCCATATAAATTCTTCATTATATTGTTATATTATTATATCCATTTGTTATATTGTTACCTCTACTTGTAAAATTTTGATGAATTAGGATTAATCTATCTATTTTATTCTGTATCAGTTTGCAATTTAATTAATCATTTCATATCTGTATTCGAACACATATATCATTAATTAGTTTTGGCTACTTCAATTAATTGATTAATATATTTAATATTAAAAACGTTTAAACAGAAATTCGGTACAGTTTGTTAACACGATGGCTGCCATATATATAACTAAAAACAAGTAAGAAAATTATAGTCGGTCTAGACCGTCTATATGGTACCCTATGCCATGCGTTTAAGACCCTATCTCTTATGCCCAAGTAATTGGATATAGAAAATAAGCATAACTCAAATTTAAGTGGCATTGTTATTAATTGATTTGCCATTGAATATGAAAAGTTCATACCGAATGATTATTTATATGGGGACTAGATCGAAACAATATTTTTTGCAAAAACATATACAAATCAAATTTGAAAAAAATCTGTTCAATATTTTTTGTATTTTGATAGATTTAAGTGAAGATCGGGAAGCAGCTTTATATTGGGGCTACGACGACTAAGAATTATCCTATAGGGTTTATTTTAGTACTACTGATTAATAACCAAACACAATCCCAAGTTGACCGAGATCTATATGATAATTTGGATCTTATGGCAATTTCAGTCAATTTCTTAGGGGTCATTTGTATGGGGACTAGGTCATTTTATGGTCGATAAAAGCTTATATGCCAAATTTCATCAAAATATATTCATATTTGCGACCTGTAGTTTGATTACAAGGTTTACATGGACACACATACGCACAGACGGACAGACGGACGGACATCGCTAAATCAGAATGTGATTCTGAGTCGATCGGTATAATAAAAGATGGGTGTAGGTGAAATATTTTTGGTAGTTACAAACAGCAGTACAAGGTCATTATACCCAAACCACATAATGATATAGGGTATAATAAAGGTATACCACTATGTGGTCAGGTGCTAATGACTTTATTATATCAGTGGACTTAGAATTACTTTTTGTAGTCGATTTAGCGATGCCCGTCCTTCTGTGTGACTATGAAAACCTTGTAATCAAACCACAGATCGCAAGTATGAATATATTTTGATGAAATTTAGTATACAAGCCGCTATTGGCCATAGGGTGAACGCTGTTGAAATTGGCGTTAAACGGTTTATGTTTAGAAGTAGTCCCCATACAAGTGACCCCTTATGAGATCGACTGAAATTTCTATATGATCCTAATTATCATATAGATCTCGGTCAAATTGGGTTTGTGTATGTTTTTCTAATCTACGATTAGAATCACACAAACGGTGAAATACCTTGGGGTGATTCTCGACAAAAAGCTCACTTGGAAAGACCATATTGAGAGCAAAGTCGCGAAGGCTCATCGGATATGGGCCATTTGCAGAAGAGCTATAAGCTCAAAATGGGGTTTAAACCCGAGGATGACTCATTGGCTTTACACAAGCGTCGTTAGACCAATTCTAACCTACGCATCCGTAGTCACATGGACATCAATGAACAGGAAATGCTATATTAAACCATTCCAAAAAATACAACGCCTCTGCTGCATAGGAATCAGCGGCGCAATACGGACTACATCTACGAGGGCTTTAGAGACGATTCTATCTATACACCCGATCGAGATTAGAATTAAATATGAGGCAGCTCTGGCCATGTTACGACTAAGAGTAACAGGGGAATACATCACCGACCATATAACCAGACACCAAACAATATTGGACCAGATACCGGAATTCAACACAGTGGATTTTAGCTGTGATAGAATCGTGGAAGTGTCGACAAACATACCCTGCAGTATAAGGATACCTGACAGGGAAAGCTGGTTGAACGAAAATTTTCTACGAAACCTTCCAGGGTCACACTACTACACAGACGGATCTAGTCTGCATGGTAGGACTGGTATAGGTTTCTATGATGAGGACCGTTCTAATGGCATACACCTACGCATTCCGGACCACAACTCTGTCTTTCAGGCCGAAGTGGTCGCGATAACGGAATGCATAAGATCTATTGACGTACGGGCAATCCCAAGCCCCGGAGACGTGAAAATATTTTCAGACAGTCTAGCGGCTATCAGGGCGATATCCTCGGACAAAACTAGATCAAGGACTGTCCTCAGATGTAAGGAAGAGATTGCAAACTTCACTACAAGAGGCAGACTTGAAATCATTTGGATCCCAGAACACAGTGGTATAATGGGAAACGAGATTGCAGATGAACTGGCCAGGAAGGGTTCTTTCCTGGAGGGTGTCAATTTGGAAAACCCAATACCCTTCCAGGCTCTCAAATTGAAACTATCGGAGTGGGCAACTAATTCACATACTTCAATTTGGGAGGAAACTGACGTGGGTAAGGCTACGAAGATACTATGGGGCTCTCCAAACACTTCGAAGACTAAGGAAATCCTTAGTCTAAATAGAAAGGAACTGAGTAGGATTATTGGCATCCTCACTGGACACTCTGAACTGAGGGCTCATCTATACCGTATAGGACGAGCAGAATCGGCCACATGCAGAGCTTGTGGAGAGGATGACGAGACCCTAGAACACTACCTTTGTTACTGTCCTGCATTTGCCGGAACAAGGGTCAGAAATTTATCCAACGAAATCATACCAGGCCTAGCGGCTCTTAGGGGGATACGCTGGAAAGCACTCAGGAGATTTGCTATCGAGACCGAACTCCTAAGTTAAATAAGGAGTAGATTAACGGATGAGCACGAGGATGTAGAGCGCACAACAAGCCGACTTTCTGGCTTAAGTGTATATCCGGGTAAAACGGATATGAGCTATGTGTATACATGGCTCCTCTTTTTCAACCTAACCTAACCTAACCTACATCTACTTATCAGCAGTCCATCAATAAACCCTATATGGCAATTCTTAGTCATAGCCCCCATATAAAGGCGATTCCCGATCTTCAAACAAAAATAAAAATATTGCACAGATTTTTCTCAAATTTGGTTTGTATACAGTTGTTTCAAAAACTGAGTACTGACCACCAACTTCAATTTTCAAATGAATATTTTTATTGTACATTTATATATTGTCGAAACTTTTTTTATATTTTTTATGTACAATACTGTAAAGTTTATTATTTATTATTTATAATATTAATAGGCTAGGCGGTTTCTTGTGACCGATGTTTTTTTCTACCGTTTTATCCCGATTTTGACGAATCGTATAAGGTATTTCTTTTTAGCCGATTTGCAGATTTACAGATTTTAAAATTTTTCCTCTATTTTGAGTAAATTGCATTTAAAGTTGCTACTAACACATACATAAAATTATACAATGCTATGTGTGTGTTTATTAAATTTGTTAATGTGTTTGTAATAAAAATGAGTTTGTTTTTGTGTTGATTTGTGAATTGGCCATAATTGATTAGATACTTTTAGGGTCTTTGTTTAATGAAAAAATAAAATTTCCTAGAATTTGCGCACGAATTTCGACGGCAGGAATCTGCTAGTGCACTTTAATATTGAAAAAGAACTTCATAATTTCCAATTTTACAACCAAAACAAAAAGTAAACAAAACTTTAGCTTCAAAAAGTGAGTGCTCACTTGTTCTTAATATTTGTTTTGCTACTTACCGGATAAAAATAACGGTACTTTTGAGACATAAAACATAATAAAATTGAAATAACAAACTTTATAAATTTAATTAGTACCAGTTTTGTGACTTACGCTGAATCAGATGGGGCTATTTCGGGAGTAATCTTTGACATGTCTCCAAAATGAAAAGACAAACTGGAGAAATGGTAAAATTATCATATTCCACAGCCAAAAAAATTATTGGCAAATATAAAACCACAAAAAAGTTGACGTCTGAGCCCATATCTGGGTAACCACATTTACTGTCTGGAGCTCAGAAACGTTATTTAGTTCGGGAAATTAAACAAAACCAAAAAGTTCTGGCCACAAAACTTACGGAAAATATATATAAAGTTTGGTCTCAATATTTCTGTAAAAACAGTCCGCAATATACTCTATGCAGTTGGTTATCACCATCAGGTTGCCAGGAAGAAACCACGCATAAGCAAGACGAACAAGAAAAACGCTTTGAAACGCTTATGAAAAATTAAGAGATAAAAACCTATGTTCTACTTTTAAACATGGGGGTGGCTCAGTAAACCGGAAACCGGTTTTTTATTTAAAAAAAAAAACCAACCGGTTTCGAATATTTTATAAATCCGAATAATTCGACAGGCCGGTTTTTTGGTGTCGGTCAACCGGTTTTTTAATGAAAAGATTTTTTTAACATTTTTGAGCAAATAAAGGCCTAGTTAGCCACACGTAACCGTAACCAAACATGTCAGCTAATTTTTATGTTACATGAAAAGCATTTAGGGCAGTTACCGGAGTGAACTGTCACGTAACCGGAACGTCGCAACCTGTTGATTTTGGATTTTTGCTACGTTTGTACGTGACATTTGTGAACAGCTGATACAGTTTGGTTAATTTTACACAGCAACATACTGGTTCGTTTTTTTCGTTCTATAATCGCACTAAATACCAACATTACATATACGGTACGGTACGGTTACGGTTACGTGTGGCTAACTAGGCCTTAACTCCTTGTATTGATACTGGGTGACTCATATTATTGTTTTATTATGAACACTTCCTTTTTTTTGAACACTTCCACTTGCATGTATATTTTACTTATTTCCAAAATAAGTCTGTATGTTACATTAGCAGTGAAAAAATAAGTTTGTGAAATACACTATATTTTAATAAAACGATTTTCTGTTTTATAGCAAGTGAAAAAACATATGAACTATTTTCTTCACGTGGAAGTGTTAATGTGTAAAAAATTAAAGTAAATAAATAAATTTGAGTTAAGTTAAATAAAAAATAAATACTACAAAATTTAACGTAGTTATTTTGTTTCTATTAGAAATGAGTACAGTGTGGAAGTATTTCGCAAAAGATGACAAAAAGTCGCACACGGCAAGATGCTCGAAATGTCCAAAGATCTTGAGTTGTCGAGGATCATCCATAAGGTAGAAATAGCAACAAAATCTACTGACCAAACTGCAGAAAATATGCCGTCCACATCAAATATATGTGAAAAAATAACATTCCATAAATAGAACTCCAAAAATAATACTGATATTGGTGAAATTCTGGCTAGATGCGTGGCAGAGGATGGTATGGCTGTGAGAGCCGTAAAAAATTCAAAAATTATTTCAGATTATTTGAGTACGAAAAACTTAAAAATCCCTGCTAGCGAAAATACAATCTGGAGTTTAATTGAAAAGTTTTATAATATAAAAAATCTGAAACTATTGAAAAATTAAAATCAATTAAAGAAAAAAATTGGAGATTCTCTATAATTGTCGACGAATGGAGCGACACCTTTAATATAAACGTTTCTTTAAGGGCTTATGATTCCGCTAACCGCTTACATGAGGTTTTCAACCTTGGTTTGGAAGAGATGACAATTCGTGGTACAGCTGTTAATATTGAATATCTTGTGAGAAAGAAACTAGGAGATTTTAACATACGACTTGATAATGATGTCGTTGTTTCAACACATGATGGAGCAGCGGTTATGAAGAGATATGGTGTAAATATTTTACCAGAATCTCAGCTTTGTATGAATCATGCCATCCACCACACATAAGGTAGATACAATATATTCAAAAAAATGTTCTGCTGAAGAAAAAAATTAGACCGATGAAATTCCAGATGATGACACTGATAACGAAGAAGTCGAAGATGATGAAACGGTATCGATATTGATAAAAATCTTAGTTTCAGCTGCGAAGTTGGAGAGGCAGTTAAAAAATTACGTAAATATGTAAAACTATTCAACAAGTCTAATGAAAATAAAAGAAACTTCAACATTTTGTAAAAAACAAGAAGGTAAAGAGCTGCGATTAGTTTGCGATGTTAAACACAGATGGAAATCTTTGTCGAAAATGATTGAGCAATTTTTCAGAATATGTAAATGTGTCAATCATGCTTTGCTGGACTTAGGTATAAGTCCTTTTACAACTCTTGAAATTGAGGTATTAAATAATCTTTGGAAGACTCTTCAACCGTTAGAAATATCAATTAAAAAGTTATCAACGGATTCTGTTACTCTAATTGAGGGAGGAACAGTTCTTAAATTTGTTTTTAATCATTTAAACAAACTTGACACATAATACGCACAAAAATTGTGTGAACTTCTAATGATGAAACTTAATGAATGTAGAGTGAAAGTTCTTAATACTGTCATTATATAACTTAGTTCCGGTAAACACCCATCTAAAGATAATATAGTGAAGTACTCCACCAAAGCCGAGTCTAAAGAGTTTGCTGTTAACTTATATAACCGTTTATATCCTCATAAAAAGATAGATGAGATTATAACAGATTCGGATAAAGATTTAAGTTTAGATATTGAAAATCCCTGTAGTTTAATTTGTGATTTGAATAACACAAAAAATAGCCTTCAAAATACGAAAGGAGTCATACAAAAACATTAGTCACTATATGAAGATTTCATATATCTTGACAAATGCAACAAAAGAACCGAAGAGATGGAAAGCTTATATAACTGCCTTTTGACAATTTGTCCAACATCTACTTTTAGCGAAAATTAAAAATAAACAAAAAAATCGTCTAAAAACAGATCATCTTAACTGCATATTATTTCTAAAATATTATTTTACAATATATTAATTTTTATGTATTATATTCATGATGATAATCTCCTTAATTTGGTTGTACTTAAGTTTTGTTGCCCAATAGGTTTATATAATTTGATTTTTATTTTCATTTAAAATTAAATACTACAATACCTTATTTTTATTATATATACTATAAAAAAAATAAAATATAAACAAGTAGAAACGTTACTATAAACCTTTTTTATAAACTGAAATCAATTTTAATTAAATATTTTTTTAAAATATATTTTTTTTGTTATTTCTTTGTAATAAAGCAATACAAACATTTGAATTATTTGTTATCTTTTTTTTTTTAATAAAACAATGAAGATAATAAATATTTTTTATTTAATAAAAAACCGGTTAACCGGGTTTTTAACCTAAAACCGTATTCGAAACCGATTTTTTCAGAACTATTTTTCGAATAACCCAAAAACCGGGTTTCAAAATATGTCGGTTTTTGAATACTCTATTCCCTATAATACTCCAAAATGTATGGAAATACCTCCCCAGTCTCCGGACGTTAACCCCATCGAAAATGTCTGGGATCATTTAGGAAAAAGGTAAGAGAAAGAGAAATTTACAACAAAAATGATCTGGTCAAAGCTTTACAGGAAGAATAGTCGAAAATTCCTCTAACTTATACAAATTTCTGTGTTCTAAGTGATTTTTTTGGAACAATCATAAGTAAACACTCACTCTTTGAAGCTAAAATTTTGTTTACTTTTTGTTTTTGTTTCAAAATTGAAAATAATTAAGTTCTTTTTAATATTAAAGTACATAATAATAAATACTAAAAAAATGTATAAAAAAATTTTACAGAAAATATAAATGTTTAATAAAAATATTCATTTGAAAATTAAAGTTGGTGGTGAGGAACTGTATGTTTTTGCAAAAAACAAAACAACCTACTGCCCATATAAATACATCATCCGATATGGACTTTTTCATATTCGAAGGCAAAAAAAAAATTAATAACAATGCCACTCAAATTTGGTTTATATGAGCCACCAGTGTCGTACTCGGCTGCCAAGGTGTTAAGAAACCCATTATTAAAGTGCTTGGGAGAAATAAAAATTGTGTTTGGTAATATAAGAAAGTGAGCGTTTGCTTAAGTCCATTAATTAATATTAATGAAAAATACCTTTTTTGAGTATACAAATTGTGATGGTGAAAATGTTCTGTAAGTATTAAGAAGAAAACATGTGGGCATTGCGTGACACTCACACCCAGTTTCACAAAGTCTATCAAAATTAAGAATAACAGAAACCAAGTCTTTAATAAAAAAGAAAACAAATTATGATACTATTTTTCATTCGAATTTGTACACCATAAGCTTCTGTGTATTCAGGTATGAATAGCTAGTATGTGTGTATTTTCACAGAAAGATCCATCGGCATCGAAATTTAAAATATTAGTAAAAAACTTATGCAAGCTGAATCTCAGTTGCAATTATGAGAAAATTGCATTTTGGTTTCTGAAATATAAATAATGAAAAATCAATACCGACCCAATATGCAATAAACTTAGATTATAATGTACCGTGCCACATGTGATCGGAATATCTAGAGCATCCACTTTACTTTCACCAAACGCTCAGAAATAAAAAATAACCGGTCTCCCATTAAACAACTTCTACGTTAGCCATACTGCCAATCAATAAAAAGCGATTTGGCCTCTTGATTACGGACAAGATGATAATTAGTCGTGCTTTCCCTCACCCTTTAGAGCGCAAAGCAAATCGCAATTGTATGGGGATTTTCAGAATTATTAGTTTCACACTTTTTGGGGATAGGCTGGAAAATGACAACCTTCTAGGTAGAGGGAGACTTCCGCATAGTAAAAAAAGCTGAAAAGATTGTCCAATGGACTAATGGCATCAATGAGCCCAGTTTTGGCATCAATGCTGGTATGTCATACAGGCCCGGAGAGTTATATACGTTGAAATTCGATAGAATTATTTTAATTGAGAGGGCTAATGACTACTAATAGACCTAAACTGTATGTTTCTGGACTGGTGATTATCCTGTATATCTTTTTTCTTTACTTTTATTGTTATCAATATGAAAAAACCAATTATTTACTTAAAATTTATAAAATTAATTTTGTTTTTTTTTCAAATGTAACCAAACCGTGTCACTCCCAAATTTCGCATCATAAAGTTAAGCTGACCATGTGTTTAACGTATCAGCGCTTTTTGAATTGGTGTCAAAAGAGTTGAAGTAGTGTATTTTTCATCTAGTTAGTTACATAAAAAGTTTAAAATGAGTATGACGATAAAAGTTTATCAAATTGCAACTTTTTGAAGCGTAATATACTGCATGACAGCTAATCTGATGATGGAAATTTTTGTACATGTAAAATTAATTTGTGAATGTAAGAGCGAAAATAATTTAAGTGCCAAAATCAAAACTTTACAGCAAAAGGTTTTATTTAAATAATGTTTGCTTTATGGAAAAATGAAATTAACTCCTCAACGAAGTATTGCAGACCAATAAAATTAGCATTTAAAAAGGAAACTAAAGAGGTTATGACTGAAAAAGTTCAAAACATAAAAGATAAAATTACAGAACTTCGACGAATAATATTTAGATTTGATGACCAAGGCATCGAAGTAAATTTTAAAATGTATATCAAAATGTCGGATGGACAAATTGCACAAGCTTTAACCGAAAAAAAGTCATCGTCAAGCTGTTTTATAAGTTAAAAGACATCAAATCAACTAAACCAATCCGCACCACAAGACGATAGCTTTTAGGAAGCTTGGAATTTGGATTATACCGTCTTCATGCTAGAATACGTTTTACGGAGCATATTCGTAATCAAGCAACAAAAACAAGGGGAAGGAAACTCAAATGATGGAGATACTGCCAGGAGATGTTTTTTCGATCCATAAATTGCAGCAAAGACGATTCAAAATCATATTACAAGTTATAGCATGCTGCAGTTCATTAAATGTTATACCAAAAATAGTTCAGCATAATCTATAATATTAATAAGCAAGGCGATTTCTTATTACCGATGCTACTGTGTCAGTTTTAATCCTATTTTGATCATGCATGCCTCATTTGAAAGGTATTTCTTTTTAACTGTCCACCAGACTTACAGATTTTAAAATTTAAAATTTTGTTTTTAGTAAACTGCATTTAAAGTTGCTACTAACACATACATAAAATTATACAATACTATGTGTGTGTTTCTTAAATTTGTAAATGTGTTTGTAATAAAAATGAGTTTTTTTGTGTTGATTTGTGAATTAGCTGTAATTGATTAGCATACGTTTAGGGTCTTTATTTAATGAAAAAATAAAATTCCAAGGGCTGGAATCTGCTAGTATGCTGTCAATAGATGAACATATATCTGAAGAAGCATAAGAAAAAAGGTACAAAGACCACAGTTCTTTTGCGAGCACAAGAAAAATGTCCAGTTGTTGTGCTAATGAGGACCTTATACCTATTATATTGTGCAGTTCATAAATATATAAGTCCAATATTCCACAAAAATGGAAAACTACCTCTAGTGAATTAGATGAAGTAGGTAAACTAGTCCTAGAAGATGAAAATCAAGGCAATTTAGAAGACATTTTGTAGTGTACCAATCGTAGTGGAATGCACCATACCATAATAACATTTAACATAAACTAAAACGATAAAACAAATGATACAATTAATGAAACTAAATTTATTGTAATATAAATCTGATATTAATTAAGTGTGTCACTAGTATATTTTAATCTGTGAATTTTAGAATAAGAAATATGATTTCGGAGAATGTAGCAATAAACAATTTGCAATAAGAATTAGTATTAGTTATACAAAAAATATTGTATAGATTTTTACTATAAATACCCTTACCAAATTGTAAATAAAATAGAATTAATTTAGATAAGCAAACAACCACTTGTCTTTCTTTATTCTCAATTCTGACCGAGCACCTGACAGTGCTTGGATGAATCCAAACTGTTGCGACTAGACGAACATTATAATATTCTAGTAAAAACCCATTTTTTTGTAATGAATATTAAAAATCTGTTTATCTTTCAAAAACTGTTTGATTTATAGTAGTTTTACAATACACTAAGTTATACTCGTTTTTATCTATATATGAATACATTAAGGTAAATTTTTAGTTTCGTTTTTAAGCAATATGCGGGCACGGAGGAGTGTGAAAATTGGCATAGCTATACCTTATGTGGATGAGAAGCTGAGAATGATAAAATTTGTGTTTCGCTTTCTTAAAAATATATTAAATTAAGTAAAATAAAATATTTATAATAATTCGTTACACCCTGTTAATACGAATGATTTAAATTATATATTAGACGCTCTGTGTTGAGTTGTGAACTGCAAAAATTGATTAACATACCTTTAGGCTCATTTAAATATTCATAACTTTTTAAATATATATATATATATATATATATATTAAAAAAACGTTGGAAGACAAAAATTGAATGAAAAAATAACATTTCCTAGAATTTGCACTCGAATTTCGAGTGCTGGGCTATACTAGTATAGATAAAAGTTTTTTCGTGGTGTAAAACTTTGTATAAATTAATCAATATTTGTCTTATAAATTTACAAAAAAATTTAAAATTAAAAAAATAATAAAAAATGGGAAATTTTTTTGATAAAATTTTGAAAACTCCTTTTCCAAGTTTTATAAAATTTTCTTAAACAAAATTTAAAGCAATGGATCTAAAGCTTTTTGATTTTGTTAAATACATGTTACAGATTAACTGTGTGAATTTTTAAGTAAATCCCTGCTCCAGGATTTTTTTGACAAGGATTTTAAGTAAAATATTCTGTAAATGTACTCTTTCTAAATACTTTGTATCAAAAATTCATCGCTTTTCCACTTTTAAATGTTATATTTTATCTTAATAGCCTAGGGTTTCAGAAAAAAAGTATATGACCCCATTAACCCTTTTGTAATTGGGGTCACATATGACCCCAAGCTAATAAAAGACAATTTATTCAAAAAATTCAAATATTTTGTAAGTGCTCTTGAATTGTATAAATGTATAAAAACTATCTATATTTTCTGAATAAAATAAGAAGACCCACAAATGACCCAAAGCTAATAAAAGAGATTTTATTCAAAAGAATGTGAAATATAAAATTAATATAATAATATAAAATTAAAGAAAAGCAATACTTATTGCAAGTCGTAAGTGATTACAGAAAATATTTCGAATCCTTAAATACACCAAAATAAATAGAATTAATTTT
The DNA here is from genome assembly GCA_963682025.1 of Cordilura impudica. Classification (NCBI taxonomy): domain Eukaryota; kingdom Metazoa; phylum Arthropoda; class Insecta; order Diptera; family Scathophagidae; genus Cordilura; species Cordilura impudica. The sequence goes on from OY821519.1 coordinate 54,452,204, forward strand.
ATATTTCATATTCTTTTGAATAAATTGTTTTTTATTAGCTTTGGGTTATTTGTGGGCCTTCTTATTTTATTTAGAAAAATATAGATAGTTTTTATACATAAAATAATTTTACAACAAAATTGGTTAAAATTTGTTTTAATTTATATTCGCGAGCAATAATCAGATAATTGCACCAAAGATATATCACAAGGGATTATTTTGACTCCAGGAGCACTGAAGGGTTAAATAAATAAAAATTAACCGAATTATTTTTCTTAAATTCATCGAGTTTAACAGAAAAACTCGTTTTCGGTCTTTTTTATTTAAAAATATCTTAAAATCCTAGCCTTGGCAAATAATGGATTAACGTCCTCGAATTTATTCCAAAGTTTAGGAGCGGAAGTTCTACATATTTGGCTATTATATTATAAGCATCGCATCTAAAAATTCAACAGTACTGGCAAAATATTTGAATTTTTTGAATAAATTGTCTTTTATTAGCTTGGGGTCATATGTGACCCCAATTACAAAAGGGTTAATGGGGTCGTATTATTTTTTCCGAAACCCTAGGCTATTAAGATAAAATATAACATTTAAAAGTAGAAAAGTGATGAATTTTTGATACAAAGTATTTAGAAAGAGTACATTTACAGAATATTTTACTAAAATCCCATTTTTCTTGAAATCCGCAAAAATAAAATCCTTGTCAAAAAAATTATGGCAAAGGGATTTACTTCAAAATTCACACAGTTAATCTACAGCATGTGCTTAACGAAACTTTAAAGTGCCGGATCCATTTTTTTTTTAAATTTTGTTTAAGAAAATTTGTTAAAACTTGAAAAAGGAGTTTTCAAAATTTTATCAAAAAAATTTCCCATTTTCGGTCTCAATGTGCAATAGGTTAACAACGTGGCAATAAAACAATACTTCGTATCTGAGTCCTTACAAGTATAGAGACGAAAAAAAATTATGACTTTAATCACTTTGTTAAAGTTGAAAAAATGTTCATCACTTTTCATGAACTAGAGGTTTTTGGCACAAAAGTGGTCTGGGGCATTTGTTATTTCTTTTTGAGTTTTTATTCGATTTTGAAATAATATAGCTGTTTGAAAAGAAAATTTAGTAGTGATATCAATTCATATAACAGCTTGTCGAAAAAACTAAACTGCAGAACGAAATTTACGTAAAATCTGAAAAAAGACATAATTTCCCCATATAAACACACTTGAAATTTTCAATCGCGTTGAGGCACAACTAAATGTTTTTTGATTAGTCCAAAACTTTGTATTTCTCAGTTATTTGGCTATTCGCATTTTTATAGGGGGTGAGACCGAGAGTTTTAACACTTGTTTTCCCTCCATATAATGAAGGGCCCCCCTAATATTAATATTTGCGTCCTGTAGTTTGATTACGATGTTTAAATGGAAACACAGACGGGCGGACCGGTATCGCTAAATCGACTCAGAAACTGATTCTCAGAAAGTGATTCTGAGTCGGTTGGTATAATGAAAGATAACAGAAAAAGGGCCTAGCTCAATTATATTTGGTAATTGCAAACATCAGCACCAAGTCTTTACACCATGGCCACAAAGTGTTGTATGTTATAAAAAATTTGACTAAAAAAGAAACATACAATTTTTTCATTAAAACTTCTCTATGTTACTTAAATTGGAAACAATATCAGGTAACTTATACGTTTGCTACTTAACGCGGGCTATTTTAAAAAAGCCTACCTTTGGCCTTTGTGAATTTTACTGTAACAAATTTAAGAGGGCCAAAGTTTATCATGTTTTGAAAAGATTTAGTTTGGATAATTGTTAAGTAAAATAATACATTATATAAAAAAAAAAAACATTTTTTTAGCATGTGTACATAGGTTTTCAACTAAAACAAGATAAAACTGAAAATGATTTTAAACACTCGACAACGTTTCTTTCCTACCTAATAAGCCCACTTAACAAAAAAAAAAAAAAAAACAAGTTAGAAAATTATAGTCGGACTAAGCCGACTACACGATACCCTTTACCATGGTTTAGAGACCCCATCTCTTCGGTCCAACTAATTGGCATTGTTATTAATTTTTTTGGCTGCAGATATTAAAAAGTTCATATCGGGTGCTATATATTTATATGGAGACTATATCGAAATATGAACTGATCCTGACCATATGTGGTAAGGTCAATTATTTTTCGCGAAAACGTATACAGACCAAATTTGAGAAAAGTCTGTGCAATATTTTTGTTTTTTGATAGATTTAAGTGAAGATCGGGAAGCAGCTCTATATGGGGCCTATGACTAAGAATTGTCCTATAGGGATTATTTTTGGAATACTAACTAATGAATATAATAAATACATACAAACCCAATTTGATGAGATCTTTGGATCTTATGGCAATTTATGTGGATTTCATAGGGTTCATTTGTATGGGGACTAGGTCTGAACATGGAACGATTTTCATCAATTTCTACAGCGTTCATGCTATGGCCGATAAAAGCTTATATACCAAATTTCATCACAATGTATTCTTATTTGCGGTATACATGGACACACAGACGGACAGACGGACGGACGGACGGATATCGCCAAATCAACTCAGAAACTGATTATCAGAAAGTGATTCTGAGTCGATCGGTATGATAAAATATGGGTCGAGGTCAAAGATTTTTGGTAGTTACAAACAGCAGCACAAGGTCATTATACCCAAACCACATAGTGGTATAGGGTATAAAAATAAAACCGTGTATCATAATTCCAATCCAATCATAAGATATGGATCTTGACTCTACAATTTTTTTGTTGGATACCAACATAAGAAGAAAACGCATTATACTCTGACTTAAAATTCCTATAAAGTTACAAATATCTGAACTGTATAATTTTTCTATACACAGAAAAAAAATTTTATTCAAATCTAAAATCATTCATGAAAACATATGAACTTTATGAGACAAACACATTTGTATACCGATTATTATATGATATTGATACTAACATGACAGTTATAGCTAATAACGGCATTTGTGACTGAGCAAATCATTTCAAAAAAATGTAAACTTTTCATATTATTATGGTTAAACAAAGTTATTTAATCTAGTTTTATCCATTTTATACAAACAACCCCAACAAAATAAATATGGTTATATTTCACAGATTTTTATTTACTATATAAATAACAACAGAAATTAAAAAGTTTAATGGATTATATATTATTTGAATTGAGAGAAAATATATAGACCATTGAGAAAAGTTACAAAATTAAATAAAACCGTGCTCGTATTAAATAACTTTTTTGTTGGCTGAAATTTGCTGAAAGTTTTAAAATTTCTATTTGTAAAACTGCATAGAGTTTATACGAGTACATTTAACCCACACATGCACAAAAAGGCTGACCTACAAAATATTTGAACATGTTAAATTTGATTTTTCTTCCACAAATTCCCTTTATACAAACTTTGTTTGTTAGGTTGAAAATATTCAAATTTATTTACCCTCTGTATAGAAAAAAAAAATTTTTTTTTTATAGAATTTTTCACGTTTGATTTCTAATTGAATATCGTGTGCTACACATGTACATATATAAATAAGTCCATATTTTCTTTTGGCACTCTTTGAGAGTTACAAAACCTTTCTAGTTTTTCTACTTTTATCCACCTCTAGCAGTATGAAAACTATTTGATGGCTTGTCTTAACGAGTGCATATATAAACAAACAGACACTTGTGTTAACTCAGAAGAGTTTTATGAATGAACAAACATAATGCAAGTAGAGTACAAACGAGTACAAGTACATTGTAAATGTTCATTATAAAGTAAGTATGGAAATGTAAGTTTGTTTGTGTAATATGAAAAACATATTTAGCCAAAACTGCTACACAAATACACACAAATACACACACCGACGCACTGAAATTTACGAGCTCATACGAACGTGCATGCACATTAATGTCAATAAAATGAAGACTGAAGTTCCATAGCAGTGACTGTAATTATTTTTTTTTATTATTTTTTTTTTTTTTGCCACAACCAACTTTTATTTGCCCAACTCACTCACAATTCTACTACACTTTTTTACTAACCGACTTCGAACCAAAATTTCAACTAAAATTTTACATGATATGCATGCAAAAATTATGTTTAAGATGATTCTAACTAGTTCTATAAACGACAGCTGCAGCAAAAACAACAATGCAAGCGAAAGAAAATACAAAAAAAAAAAAAAAAAACAATAAAAAAGACAGAAAAGAAAAATATGTTGGCCACTATAATAAGCAGTGAGCAAACAATTGCATATTTGTGTATATGTGCTGGTAAAACTGCGGTTATACGAATTGTAATGGCAACTACTACTTACAGGAGGTGGCCAAATTAATATACAAATTTAAATTTATACCATGTGCCTCTACATGGTCAAGGTATAAAGAGTTTGTGCTGATGATTAACAATCGACTCAGAATCACTTTCATTTAAGTGTACCATATTAGTCTGCTTAGTTGGACCAATGTGATCCAAAGTTAAAAAAATATGTTTTTGATGTGTAAACATCTATACGCGGAGAGGGGTAAATTTCTATTTCACAATACATTCACAAAAACAGCGTAACATGTAACGCGTAAAACAAAATCGGTGTGACTTATGATTGTATTGGTGAAAATTTAAAATGAAAAATAAATAATGAAAAATTAAAAAAAATGAAATATAAATATGAAAAACGAAAAATAAAAAATTACAAATAAAAAATGAAAGTGAAAAATGAAAAATAAAAAATTAAAAATAAAAATGAAAAATGAGAAATAAGAAATGAAAAAAAACAAACATTAAAAATAAAAAATGAAAAATAAAAATGAAAAATAAACAAGTAAGAAAATTATAGCCGGTCTAGACCGACTATACGATACCCTATACCATGCGTTTAGAAACCCTATCTCTTAGGCCCAACTAACTGGACATAGAAAATAAGCAAAAACCAAATTTGAGTGGGATTTTTATTAATTTTTTTGGCTGCAGCTATTAAAAAGTTGATATCGGATGCTATATCTATATAGGGACTAGGTGCAAAAATGAACCGATCCTGATCATGTTTGGTAAAGTCTCTTGTATTTTGCAAAAATATATACAAACAAAATTTGAGAAGAATCAGTGCAATATTTTTTTTTTTAATAGATTTAAGTGAAGATCGGGAAGCAGCTCTATATGGGGTCAAAGGGATCATTTTTGCACTACTCATTAATGGATGTAATGAATGCATACAAACCCAATTTGAGTAAGATCTATATGACAATTTGGATCTTATGGCAATTTATGTCGATTTCATATGGGTAATTTGTATGGGGGCTAGGTCTGAACATGGACCGATTCTCACCAATTTTAACAGCGTTCATCCCATGGCCGACAAAAGCTAATATACCAAATTTCATCAAAATATATTCATATTTGCGACCTGCAGTTTGATTACAAGGTTTACATGGACACACAGACGGACGGACGGACGGACGGACATTGTTAAATCAACTCAGAAAGTGATTCTGATTCGATCGGTATAAAAGATGGGTCTAGGTCAAATATTTTTGGTTGTTACAAACAGCAGCACAAAGTCATTATACCCAAACCACATAGTGGTATAGGGTATAAAAATGAAAAATGAGAAATAAAAGCCGAAAAATGAAAAATAAAAGTTAAAAATTAAAAATATAAAATGAAAAATAGAAAATGAAAAATGAAAAATAAGTAGTGGAAAATAAAAAATTAAAAATAAAAAATTAAAGATAAAAAATTAAAAATGAAAAATGAAAAAAAGTAAAAAATTAAAAAATTAAAAATATAAAAAATTAAAAATCAAAAATAAAAAATAAAAAATGAAAAATAAAAATGTGAAATGAAAAATAAAAAAGAAAAACAAGAAATTAAAAACAAGTAAGAAAATTATAGTCGGTCTAGACCGACTATACGATACCCTATACCATGCCCTATCTCTTAGGCCCAACTAACTGGACATAGAAAATAAGCAAAAACCAAATTTGAGTTTAATTATACCCTATACCACTATGTGGTTTGGGTATAATGACTTTGTGCTGCTGTTTGTAACAACCAAAAATATTTGACCTAGACCCATCTTTAATTATACCGATCGAATCAGAATCACTTTCTGAGTTGATTTAACAATGTCCGTCCGTCCGTCCGTCCGTCCGTCCGTCTGTGTGTCCATGTAAAGCTTGTAATCAAACTGCAGGTCGCAAATATGAATGTATTTTGATGAAATTTGGTATATAAGCTTTTATCGGCCATGGGATGAACGCTATTGAAATTGGTGAGAATCGGTCCATGTTCAGACCTAGCCCCCATACAAATTACCCATATGAAATCGACATAAATTGCCATAAGATCCAAATTGTCATATAGATCTTACTCAAATTGGGTTTGTATGCGTTCATTACATCCACTAATGAGTAGTCCAAAAATGATCCCTTTGACCCCATATAGAGCTGCTTCCCGATCTTCAGTTAAATCTATTAAAAAACAAAAATATTGCACTGATTCTCCTCAAATTTTGTTTGTACATATTTTTGCAAAATACAAGAGACTTTACCAAACATGATCAGGATCGGTCCATTTTTGGACCTAGTCCCTTTACAGATATAGCATCCGATATGAACTTTTTCATATCTGCAGCCAAAAAAATTAATAAAAATCGCACTCAATTTTGGTTTATGCTTATTTTCTATATCGAAGTAGTTGGACCGAAAGATAGGGTCTCTAAACCATGGTATAGGGTATCATATAGTCGGTCTAGACCGACTATAATTTTCTTACTTGTTTTTATTAATTTTTTTGGCTGCAGACATGAAAAAGTTCATATCGGATGCTAGATCTATATGGGGACTAGGTCCAAAAATGGACCGATCCTGATCATGTTTGGTAAAGTCTCTTGTATTTTGCAAAAATATATACAAACAAAATCTGAGAAGAATCAGTGCAATATTTTTGTTTTTTAATAGATTTAAGTGAAGATCGGGAAGCAGCTCTATATGGGGCCAAAGGGATCATTTTTGGACTACACATTAATGGACACAATGAATGCATAAAAAACCAAATTTGAGTAAGATCTATATGACAATTTGGATCTTATGGCAATTTATGTCGATTTCATAGGGGTAATTTGTATGGGGGCTAGGTCTGAACATGGACCGATTATCACCAGTTTCAATAGCGTTCATCCTATGGCCGATAAAAACTTATATACCGAATTTCATCAAAATATGTTCATATTTGCGACCTGCAGTTTGATTACAAGCTTTACATGGACACACAGACGGACGGACGGACGGACGGACGGACGGACATTGTTAAATCAACTCAGAAAGTGATTCTGATTCGATCGGTACAATTAAAGATGGGTCTAGGTCAAATATTTTTGGTTGTTACAAACAGCAGCACAAAGTCATTATACCCAAACCACATAGTGGTATAGGGTATAATGAAAAAGTAAAAACGAAACATAAAAAATGAAAAACGAAAACCGAAAATTTAAAAGTAAAAAATGAAAAATTAAAAATGAAAAATGAAAAACGAAAAATAAAAAATTAAAATAGAAAAACGAAAAATAAAAAATTTAAAATTAAAAATGAAAAATAAAAAATTAAAATGAAAATGAAAAATGAGAAATAAAAAATGAAAATTAAAAATGAATAAAGAAAAACGAAAAATAAAAATAAAAAATGAAAAATGAAAAATAAAAAATTAAAAATTACAAATGAAAAAAGAAAAACGAAAAATGAAAAATTTGAAATAAAAAATGAAAAATAGAAAATGAAAAATAGAAAATTAAAAATGAAAAATGAAAAATAAAAAATTAGGAATGGAAAGTGAAAAATGAAAAATAAAAAACTAAAAATAGAAAATGAAAAATTAAATATGAAAAATGAAAAATAAAAAATGAAAATTGAAAAATAAAAACTGAAAAATAAAAAATTAAAAAAGAAAAATTAAAAATTAAAAATGAAAAAAGAAAAACGAAAAATAATAAATGAAAATTAAATAATAAAAAATAAAAAATTAAAAATGAAAAACGAAAACCGAAAAATGAAAAGTAAAAAACGAAAAATTAAAAATAAAAAATTAAAAATTAAAAATGAAAAATAAAAAATAAGAAATGGAAAATAAAAAATTCAAAATAAAAAATGAAAAGCGAAAAATAAAAAATTAAAAAGGAAAAATAAAAAATGAAAAGCGAAAGATAAAAAATTAAAAATGAAAAATAAAAAATGAAAAATGAAAAGTGGAAAATAAAAAATTAAAAATTAAAGATGAAAAATAAAAAATGAAAAATAAAAATGAAAAATTAAAAATGAAAAATAAAAAATTAAAAATGCAAAATAAAAAACTAAAAATAAAAAATGAAAAATTAAAAATGGAAAGTAAAACATGAAAAATGAAAAATAAAAAACGAAAAATTGAAAATTTACCTGTTGAAATAATAAATAATAATAAATATTTTTATATTAGCAGACCCCCTGCAGTTTATTGCTATAAGTGATACATTGATGACGCTTTCTGTTTGATTTTAAAAAAGTGCCATAAAAAATCTTTAATTACTAGATGTTTACACATCTCCCCTGTGATCGGACTCACATGATTTTTCATTTTGGTTTTGAAAGACGTTTTCTCGGGTGATCTGGAAGTTATGACGTTAAAGTCCTACATGTCTTAAAAACTATTATAACATACAATATTGGTTTATTCCCGTCCCACAGGACAATGACATAAAGTAGAACATATGTGTACTGTTGGTCCTCAAAGACAAAAAAGAAGTTTTCATTAGTCGTTATTTTATACTTTTTGTTTCTTTTTTGGTTTTTCATTTAATTTGGCAGCTAGTGCTTAAATTAATATAATTTTGTTATTATTTGATCATTAAATAAATAAATAAATAAATCAAAATAATAGATTGAATAGTCCTTTAAAAGACAATGAAAACACCGTCTCATTTTAAATATAGTATAATAAAAATTAAGGAATAAATGTGGTAACTTTCGACGCAATTACCGTCATAGCTGCTTTTAGTGAACTAATATCCAGCTAAAGTACCATTTACTAACAATATTGCATATTTGACTCTATTTCTTAATGTTGAACTGCTTTAAAATTCTCGGCGTGTAAGTATAAGAATTACAAAACTGAGTTCCCAAATATGAATGAAATTCCGGAAGATTGATGGAAAATGGCTCATAATTACATGTGAATATTTTGCCGTATACAATATACGAATTCCGAAATAAAGATGGCAATAGAATTTGATCTTAAATTTACGATCATACTAAAAACAAACAAAAAAAAAAAAAAAACAAGTAGATAAGAAAAGTAGTAATTGGCACTGTGTGATCTATATTTAATAGTACACAACAGTAATAAAACAAATAAGTAAGAAAATTATAATCGGTCAAGATCAAACTTTGTTGAGGCAAGAACTGGATATAGAAAATAATCATAAAACAAATTTAAATGCTAATGTTATTAGTTTATGGCGTGCAGATATGAAAACATTCATATCTGGTATTATATTGATACGGGGTCTAGGTCAAAACATGAGCCGATGATGACCATATTAAGTAATAACATTTATCAAAAACATATATAAAATAAATTTTAAAAAAATGTATTGCTATTTTATTTATATTTGTTTTATAATCAACTAGACAAATTTGCAAAGCTGTCTCTATCAAAGTACTCGAGATATATGATATTGAGTAATCATTTTTTGTGGGAGGTACCACGCCCGCTCAAATTTGCAAAGCGCTCCCTATTATTGTTGTCAATATATATGATATTAAATTATTTGGGAGGTGCCACGCCCACTAAAAATATTAAAAAAATTATTATATATAAATTATGGTTAAAATACACACACAAAAATCAAATGTTATGTATACGTATAATATTAATAGGTAAAGCAATTTTTTGTGACCGATAATTTGTTCCACAGTTAGCTCCCGATTTTGACCAAGCGTATCTTATTTGAAAGGTATTTATTTTTAGCTGTCCACCAGATTTACAGATTTTTAATTTTTAATTTTTTTAGGAGTACAATGCATTAAAAGTTGCTACTAACACATACATAATATTATACAAGGCTATGTGTGTATTTATTAAATTTGTTAATGTGTTTGTGAGTTTGTTTTCTTCATTCACAATAATAATTGTGTTGAATTGAAAAATAATTTTGGACATAAAGCATTCACAATCGATATTTAAAAAGTGTTAAACTATGAATTGGAAAAAATTGGGTAGCATACTTTTAGGGTTTTATAAAATAATGTATTAAATGAAAAAAATAAAATTTCCTAGTATTTGGAGGGCTGGGATCGGCTAGTTTATATTATTATTTTTATAAAAGCTAGTTCTGAAGATCCACCGATTTTCACCAATTTCAATAGCGATCGTCCCATGGCTGATAAGAGCTTATATACCAGAAGGACATGTGGAAAGATGAATGGATGAACATTACTAAGTCGATTCGGAAAGTGATTCTGTAACGATTGGTATAAAGATAATTTATGTAGTTACAAACATCAGCACAAACTAATTATACCCTGACCATATTTGTATAGGGCAGTGGTCGCCAAAGTTTTTGAACGAAGGGCTATATAGAGCTTTAAAAAATATGAACTGGGCCAAAAATAAAAAGCACTAATAGAAGAAAAAAAGTTTTCGTATGCAAGATTTTGTAAATAAATTTATAACTCTAATAATTTATATTTTTTATACTTTTATTTCTATTGAAAAAGTAATTTAAAAAAGCATTAATGAGATTATGCAACTGGGATTTTGTTGCATTTACAATATTATTAATGTTTGTATGTTCTTGAGAAACTGATATCCTCAGAATTTCCGCCAAATGAGAATCAGTAAATCTCTCACGAAATTGACTTTTAATATATTTCATACGAGAAAATGCTTGTTCGCATATATAAGTGCTTCCAAATACTGATATGTGCTTACTTGCAAATTTTTTAATATAGTGTCATCTAAATTTTGGTAGAATTCAATCAAATTTACTTCCTTATGTACATCATTCAGAATGTCGTTACTCTGCAAATCAATCAGTTCTAGTTGCATATTTTCTCCAACAGTATTCACCTCTAATTCAAATGGATTTCGAAATAAATTAAATTTTTTTTCGCTTTTTTTAAAGTCACTAAATCTAACAATAAATTCATTTTTCAGTGATTCTATTGATTTTTCAAATTCTACATAAGGGAAAATATTTGTACATCGCTGAGTCTCCAACAATTTTGAGCAGCACTGAAAATGTTCCATATTTTTTTGACGAGCTGGCTTCTAAAAATTCCAATTTAACTTCAAAAGATTTTACATCGTAAAGTAATTAATGTGCTAATTTTCCTTTATAATTCAGATGGTTTATATGTGCAGTAATATCGGTTAAAAGAGCTAATTTACATAACTATGCATAATCTGATAATTCAGCAATAGGCTTTTGTTTTTCGTTCATAAAAATGTCAATTTCATGACGAAGACAAAAAAAACCCGTTTTAGTAGTTTCCCTCTACTCAACCAGCGAACTTCGCTATGATAAAGAACGTCGCCATGTTCAGCATTAATTGATGTTAGAAATTCTTGGAATTGACGATGATTCAAACCATGTCTCCGAATAAAATTTATGGTTGAAAAAACCACTGACATAATAGATTTTACATTTAATATTTTTCCACACAATGCTTGCTGATGTTTAACACAATTTAGGTGCATAGCCTTTTTTATCCCCAGTGTTTCACACTCCTTATTAATCCGTCCAATGAGACCTATATTTGCTCCAAACATATTTTTTGCACCATCTGTAGTTAAACATATCAACTGTTTATAATTTAATTGTAGTTCTGTCATTATTTCATAAACTTTAAGAAATATATACTGTCCATTGGTTGTTCCCATAAGACTCTTGAGAGCAGCTAATTCTTCAGCTATCTGAAAAGCATCATTTATTCCTCGAATAAAAATAAGAAGCTGAGCGGTATCGCACATATCTGTACTTTCATCGAGTGCAATTGAAAAAAATATAAATTTCTTTTTTTTTCTTTTAGCTGCGAAAAAACGCTGGTACCAATATTTTCAATTCTTCTCATTATTGCTTTTGCAGCTAAACTTACATTTTTAAAGCACTCAATTTTTCTGGACATACATCTTCTGCTATTTTTAATAAACATTTCTTCACAAATTCCCATCTGTAAATGGCCACTTTGCGTCAGCAATATACTTAGCAACATGATACTTGCTCGTACTGAAGATATATTTTGATTCGACATTTGTTTAAATATATTTTGCTGATTTGAAAGTGTTTTTTTGAGAGTTTCAATTTCTTTTTTACGTAATTCCCCATCATATTTTAAGTACATCTCAGAATGCTTCGTAATGTATTGCCCATTCACATTATATTCTTTAAAAACTGCAATTGTTTCTTTGCAAATAAGACACATTATTTTGTCTTTAAATTGTACAACAAAATATTTGATTGTCCATTTTTCGTTAAACATTCGACACTTGATATCAATTTTTCTTATTTTGGATGGCAACATTGGTACAAATATATTAAAATTTTTATATCAAGCTAAAACAAACTTGCACTATTTACGATTTAACAAAGACTAACATGTACGAAAAAAAAACTAAACATAGTAATTAACTTCATGGCTTACTTAAATTACTATGAGTTTTAATAAGAGTTTTTTGTGTCGTTATATATACAGGATTTACAATTTAAATTTTTTATAGAGAGTACAAATATGTATATGGGTTGCTATAACGGGCCGGATATGGCTCGCGGGCCGTACTTTGGCGACCTCTGGTATAGGGTATAAAAAACGAGGTTTAAATTTAGTCGTTAAAGGGCTAAGAAAATATATATGTATATGAGAAATTAAATTTTTGGAACACTTTAGCGAAACAGTAAAAAAAAATTAAAAATCATGGTTTTTCTAATTATTTTTTTGCATTTCAATAACTAAAAAAGTTATCTAAATGAACAACGCTGGATATACTGCAGGTCAAGGAATATCGAAAATTTCATTAACAACCATTCTTGGTGTTTATTTTTTTAAAATATTCCAAAAATATGTAGTATATTAGTTAGTAAAATTTTATAAAAAAAGTGTTTTTCGGAAAAACTTGTAGTTAGTTTTAACCGCTTCAAAACATCTAATCTATTGTGCATACTAAAAACTTTGAGATAATTAAAGAAATTCTTCATAGAAGATTTTTTAAAAAAGTTTTGGCTATAATTGCACATTTTCAAGTAATTTTTAGTAAATCCGTTGTGCGCAAAAAACAAAAAAAAAAGTTTTAGTGAAAATTTAAAACTTTTATTTTTTAAATTAAATACATATTATAACTTATAGTCACAAATACAAAATCACTAAAAATATTTAATTTCTCAAAAACTGTAAAATTTTTAAACGAAATTGTAATTACGCATCTTTATACCATATACCACTATTTGGTTGTAACTAGCAAAAATATTCGACCTAGACCCTTTTTTATAGACCTTTTATTATACGAATCGAATCAGAATCACTTTCTAAGCCGATTTAGCGATGCCCGTCCGTCCGTCCGTCTGCCCATCCGCCTGTCCATCTGTACAATCAAATTTCAGGTCTCAAATATGAATACATTTCGATAAAATTTGGTATATAAGCTTCTATCGGCCATGGGATGATCGTTTTTGAAACTGGTCTAAATCAGGTGCATGTTCAGACATACTCTCCATACAAATGACCCCTATGAGATTAAGTTACATGATCAAAATTATTATATTATATATATATCTTGGTCAAATTGGGTTTGCATGTATTAATTACATCCATTAATCAGTAGTCGAAAAATATACCCTAGAGCACAATTCTTAGTCATAGCCCCATTTAAAGCCGCTTTCCGATCTTCACTTAAACCTATCAAAACAAAACTATTGCACTGAGTTTTCTTAATTTTAGTTAACTAATTTATTTTATTTATTTAAGTATTGTAATATAAAATCCATCCGGGCCAAATCTATAATATTAATAGGCTAGGCAATTTCTTGTGAACGCTGTTTTGTTCTACCGTTTTATCCCGATTTTGACCAAACGTATATTACTTGAGAGGTATTTCTTTTTAGCCGTTTTGCAGATTTATAGATTTTCAAATTTTTTCTTTTACTTTGAGTAAATTGCATTTAAAGTTGCAACTCCATATACATAAAATTATGCAATGCTGTGTGTGTGTATTAAATTTGTTAATGTGTTTGTAATAAAAATTAGTTTGTTTTTTGTGCTGATTCGCGAATTGGCTATATTTGATTAGAATATCTTTAGGGTCTTTTTTTAATGAAAAGAATAAAATTTTCAAGAATTTACACTCGAATTTCGAGGGCTGGAATCTGCTAGTTAATCTTTATTACATAGTAATAATTCTGAGATCAAAAGATTTAAAATATCTTATATTATTAACAAAAATATCAAATATAAGTATTTAAACATATCGGCTCCCCAGCAGTAACGTAGAATAAGTATAAGGCAAGGTGAAAAAATTTTTTTTTTTCAATTCTGTATGATTACAATTTACTAATAATCTAACCCATAAGAACAAAGTTTCTATTAAAATTTTTTCTTTCCTTATGCATATGAGTTTTGAATATCTCCGAGGCTGTGCGTGACTTTGCGTGACTATTCTAAAATTAAACTTTTATCAAAATTCGATTAAAAGAAATATTAAAAAAAATTAATTTGTAATAAATATTTAATTAAACTGTTATTCATAATTGTTGTTATTTGGCCAATTTATTAATGTTGAGTGTATTATTTTCTTAAGTTAATTAGGCCTAAAGTTTTATGTAATTAAAATTCAATTTTATTACAATTTTGCTCGACGTTTCATCGATTATATGTCGACTTCCTGATGTTATTAGATTAAAATATAAAAATTTTACATTTAAGAAATAACAAAAAAAACATAAAAATACGAACATAATATTAAACACAAATTAATTCAATATCTTTTCATTTTTTAACGAGCGCGTTCAACGACTCAGTATTATAAGAACATTTACATATATGCAAATATATGCATATTTTATGCCATAATTTTTAAATAGCAGCAGAACATAATCAATTTTATAAACTTTGTCCAAAGCAATTTGCATAACTTCTGTTGCTTGATTCAGTGCTCGTATATGAGGTACTTCATTCAAAATATACCAAGACAATATACTAGACTTCTTTTTGTTTTGAAAATTTTCAAATTAGAATAAAATCTACATTTGTCATTGCGTACGGAATTTTTTCTATACATTTTTAAAACGAAATTCCAACGCAAACGCAAAATATAAAAAATATGGGCCTTAGAATCAGAAATTGAAATTGAGCTTGTCAGTTAGAGAGAATGACAAGCTCAAGGTATTTTAATTTAAGAATGGGGCGTGAAAAATATTTCTTTTTATTGTTATGGTGGCATAAATCTTTAAAATGAGATTATGAGAAATATGTTATATTGATAAATTATACAATTCTATTTTTTAAACAAAAAAATTTTTTTTTAATTCTGTATTTAAAAGTTTAATAAACAATTCTTAGTTATCAATAATGATTTCTTATCTGGGATATGCCCCAATTTTTATAAAATAAACCAATTAGTTTTTCAAAATTGATATTGATTAAGATTAAGATTATTTAATGAGAAAACTGCTAAAACTTGTAGAAAAAATGCTATTTTTTCAAAAGAATTTGCAAATAAAAATTGTTTATAAAGTAAAAAGTATCTTGTTTCTTAAACACTTAGGGTCGTATGCAAAAAATTTAAAGTGTACTTCAAGCAGACTTTATTAACAATATTGTATGAAAAACATACAATAAAGTCTACTTGAAGGACCCTTTAATTTTTTTATGCATACCGCCCCTTAATCTTAAGTGTGGAATATTCATTTTTTTTTAAAATTTGCTCTTTAGTATAAAAAAATTGGGAATACCTCAGTTATATTTTTGTGATACGTTGGTCGTTTGTAGCTTTATTAAAATTTCAATATGCTTTATATGAGAAGGTATATTAATAACAAAACAGGGTATATGCTAATCTAAAATTAAAAGAGGATTCAATATATTGTAGTAATATTTGTTTACAACAATTTTTTTTTCCTTTAAAGGCAACAGTTTAATATTTTGTTGAATAGAAAGGATACTTTATTACACAGTAGCACATTTTTCAAGTTCAAAATCTTGAACCAATTGAGTCCCCCAAAATCTGAAAGCTTATGATAGTTGAATAAAAACCCTAGCTGGTTTTTTAATTATTAGCTAAGGTTCTTTTTTAATTCATTTTTGAAGTTTTCGACTGGGAGGAGGATTTTAGTACATTTTTCAAAGAACCTGTACTAATTCTTAAGTCTATATCTCGTGAACTATTCTAAATATTGTTTTTTTCTCTTCAGCAAATTTTTACCTCTTAATTTGATATAAAAATTCTGCCTTGAGATAAAATCAAAAAAACAACAACATCTTACTCAAAACAGCAAAACTGTCAAAAAACGTAAAATTTCGTCATATTTTTTTAAGGTTTTTCACACTTATTTCAGAAATTGCTATGAACTCGACCAGACAATATATGACAAAAAGATAGCCAAAAGCAAAACAAACAACTGTTCTTAACAAGCCGATTTAATTTGATGACTCCTTTACATAGTTATAGCCCCACAAAATCATCAAAAATTCAATAAAGGACCAAGAAATCACTTTGGTGATTTAAATGAAATAGGTACAAAATAGAAATAACTAATGAAAATGTTTGGGGCCCTTTGAGTTTTTTATTGAAGACATGTCTCAGCGACATATCCACCGAGTAAACACCGTCCACATATCGCAGAGGAATCAGTACCATGTAAACACGAAAAATAAGGACAACGTATTTCACTGCCTTAAACAAATTTTTCCAGGACTCAGTGATCAAAAATTTAAAGCCGGTAATATACTTCTTAACTAATTTCTTCAAATTTTTATTTATTTTTTGTGCATTTTTTTTTTGCTTAAAACAGGTGTACTGAATGGACCAGACATTCGAAAATTGCTAAAAAGTGAAGATTTCAATATGATTTTGCACGGAAACGACTTAATTGCTTGGGACGCACTTAAGGCAGTTATAGAAAGAGTCTTAGGATAAAATCCAGATGATGAATGGAAAGTTTTAGTAAAAAATATGCTTTAGTCATTCCAAGCAATCGGTGTGACCATTACATTAAAACTTCACTTTTTAAATAGTCATTTGTCAGAGTTCTAAAAACAATTGCCAACAGAATCTGATGCACAAGGTGAGCACATCCACCAGGAAACCATCCCGATGGAAAAGCAGTTCAAAGAGAAAACAATAGATCCGATGCTTGGGGAAGTATGCTGGTCTAGCCATAAAGTATTTTCATACGAAAATAAAGCTAGCAAAACGGTCGGAAACATGTTTTTAGATGACGAGACTAGCTCGGAATGCGACGACTCAAGTTCAATATATATGTATTTAAAAAGATTTGAAGTGTCCTTATTTTTCATTCCTTATGTTCAAAATCATCAATTTTTCTAAGTATCTATTTTAAAATATTTGAAGTGTCCTTATATTTTCCATCATCAACAATAAAAATCTATGACGAAATTTTACGATTTTTTGACAGTTTTGTTGTTTTGAGTAAGATGTTGTTGTTTTTTGATTTTATCTCAACGTAAAATTTTTAGATCTGATTAAGAGCTAAAAATAATTATTAATTATTAATTATTAATTATTAATTATTAATTATTAATTATTAATTATTAATTATTAATTATTAATTATTAATTATTAATTATTAATTATTAATTATTAATTATTAATTATTAATTATTAATTATTAATTATTAATTATTAATTATTAATTATTAATTATTAATTATTAATTATTAATTATTAATTATTAATTATTAATTATTAATTATTAATTATTAATTATTAATTATTAATTATTAATTATTAATTATTAATTATTAATTATTAATTATTAATTATTAATTATTAATTATTAATTATTAATTATTAATTATTAATTATTAATTATTAATTATTAATTATTAATTACACTAGTCAACAGTCAAAATGTACTCGGGATGCGATAATTTTTTCTGTGTATATAACCTTGACATGAGCTCGAAAAACGCAATAAAAAATTTTTTTTTCGTTTGGTTTTTTTTTTTTTTTTTTTTTTTAAATTTTAAAAATTTTTTTTTGGTTAATTTGTTTCGTCCGGCATAACTCGGGAACCACTAGCCCGATTTAATTGAATTAAATTGTAAAAAATTTAAAATTACAATTCCCTTAATCTGTTTATATATTGTTTTCCTATACAAGCAACAGTTTCCAAGTTAAAAATGAATATATAAAGGAAAAAACTTATTTTTGCCTAAAAATTAAAATTTTTTTTTTTTTAAAAATCCATAAAAAATCCCAAATGAAAAAAAATTTCAAATCTTATTACTTTTACGTAAAGAAACATAACCTATGAGCAAAATAAGAGAAAGATCATGAAAATCGATGCACGCGTTTCGCTTTTATTCGCAATTGAGTAAAGGTATGAATTTAAAAAATTTGCTCGACATATGCACAACTTTGTCTATGGTAAGGTTTTTTCTTTTTTTTTATGATTCTCAGAATTAACAAAACGGAATAAACAAAGGGTTATTTAATTTTTATGATTGCGTAAGCAAAGTAATAAACGGTAATAAATGTGCGTGAACAATTAAAAGGAAAAAAGGAAAGGGGACTTTTTTACTTATTTGGGTTTTCCGGTGACTACCTGTATGATTTTTTTACATAAATGCAACCCACATTTATTCGGAAAATTTAAGACTCACACATGGTGAAACAGGTATGTAGCCACCGTAAAAAAATATACACCCATTTATAAGTACCTGTCAGTAAAATACTAAACAATACACAGTACAAATAGGTCTTCATTGATCGATTTTACTCATTCAACAAGTGTCGACGAACGCGATAGTTAAAATGAGCAAACGTTCGCGAGTATTTGAATGCAATACCAATCCAAGTAATTTTTGTTACATGTGCGGAGAATACGTTTGTGGAAAAAACAAGCGTTATTTTTCACCTAAATTGAGAGATTCATTTGAAGAGAGCTTCAATTTAAAGGTCTCAAACATAGATGAGCGGTGGACACCAAGTGCTCTATGTCCAAGGTGCTACGTACAGCTAAGTGACTCAAGGTAAGTGTAGATTACGAAATTCAAGAACATATATAACTTATTATTGCAATTCTTTCAGACGACAGCCGAGAATCATCATGCCAATGCTTTGGAGAGCTCCGCTTTGCCATGCAACAGATTGCTACTTCTGTCTTAGCAAAAAAACAGGCGTGGGAAAAAATATACGATGGACTTACGCTGCTGTTTCAACAGTGAATTTTCCAGTGCCATTTTCCAAAGAACCAGTGGACCCGCAACCGCCCGTTTCAAGATGGGCATCTAATAATGAGGCGATACATCCATCATCAGATCCGGAGACAGTAGGAACCACATCAGAATGCGAGTCAACATATACATTGCATGGAGGTCAACGCTTATGTTCCCAAGCAGAACTGAACGATTGGGTTAGAGAATTGAAACTCTCCAAGGAAGATGCAGAGTTGCATGCATCGCGCATGAAACAGTTCGGTTTCTTGGCTCCTGGTGTGGTGACAACAATCTACAGGAAGCGTCATGAACCATACGCAAGGTACTACACAAAAAAAGACAACATCTGTTTTTGTAAGGACATTCCCGGATTATTTGGTGAACTCGGGTACTCTTACGATCCAGGAGAGTGGCGTCTTTTCATCGACAGCAACAAGCAGAGCCTTAAAGCAATTTTACTGCACAACGGCAACAAGAAACCTTCGATTCCAATTGCTCATGCCGTTGACACCAAGGAAACATACGAAGTCATGGACAATCTACTAAAGTGCCTTAACTATGAGAAACACGATTGGAAAGTTTGTGCCGACCTTAAGGTTATCGGTATCCTTTGTGGATTACAAGGTGGATTCACAAAGTACTGTTGTTTTCTCTGCCTTTGGGACAGCCGCGATCGTCAACATCATTACACCAGGAGGAGTTGGACAGAAAGAGTTAACTTCATCCCCGGCAGCGACAACGTGAAATATACACCACTCATAAAAAAGGAAAATGTTTTTCTCCCACCTCTTCACATAAAGCTCGGACTCATAAAAAACTTCGTGAAAGCTATCAACAAAGATGGCGAAGCGTTCGCCTATTTAAAAACCATTTTTCCTCACCTTTCATCGGCAAAGATTAAGGAAGGCGTTTTCGACGGTCCGCAAATTAAAAAGTTGTTGCAAGACCAACAGTTTGAACACATTTTATCACCAAATGAAGCTGCAGCTTGGAACTCATTTCGGCAAATTGTTTCCGGATTTCTTGGAAACAACAAAAGCTCAAATTACAGAGAGATCGTCGAACAACTACTCCAAAATTATAAAAAAATTGGAGCAAATATGTCGCTTAAGATACATTTTCTACACTCGCACTTGGACTTCTTTCCGGACAACCTGGGCGATGTGAGTGACGAGCATGGTGAGCGTTTTCATCAGCAAATGAAAGAAATTGAGCACCGATACCAAGGATTTTGGAACGAAGCTATGATGGGGGACTATATCTGGTTCCTAATAAGAGAAACAGACCCACAACAATATAAAAGAAAGACAAAAGCACATAATTATTTTTAATTTAAAGGTTTTTATTTTTGTGTTTAGATATTTTTTTTTAAAACTTTTTTATAATTAATTAATGTTGATATCCTTAGGATAATTTCTTGTACATATATCGAATTGTTTTTTAATTTAAAGTCATATATTTTTGTCACCCAACAAATTTTAATTTTTTTTGTAATAAAAAAGAAAAAACCTTACCATAGACAAAGTTGTGCATATGCCGAGCAAATTTTTTAAATTCATACCTTTACTCAATTGCGAATAAAAGCGAAACGCGTGCATCGATTTTCATGATCTTTCTCTTATTTTGCTCATAGGTTATGTATCTTTACGTAAAAGTAATAAGATTTGACATTTTTTTTCATTTGGGATTTTTTATGGATTTTTAAAAAAAAAAAATTTAAATCTTTAGGCAAAAATAAGTTTTTTCCTTTATATATTCATTTTTAACTTGGAAACTGTTGCTTGTATAGGAAAACAATATATAAACAGATTAAGGGACTTGTAATTTTAAATTTTTTACAATTTAATTCAATTAAATCGGGCTAGTGGTTCCCGAGTTATGCTGGACGAAACAAATTAACCAAAAAAAAATTTTTTAAATTTAAAAAAAAAAAAAAAAAAAAAAAACCAAACGAAAAAAAAATTTTTTATTGCGTTTTTCGAGCTCATGTCAAGGTTATCTACACAGAAAAAATTATCGCATCCGGAGTACATGAAATTTTTTTCATTTTGTTGAGTAGTGTTATTAATTATTAATTATTAATTATTAATTATTAATTATTAATTATTAATTATTAATTATTAATTATTAATTATTAATTATTAATTATTAATTATTAAGTATTAATTATTAATTATTAATTATTAATTATTAATTATTAATTATTAATTATTAATTATTAATTATTAATTATTAATTATTAATTATTAATTATTAATTATTAATTATTAATTATTAATTATTAATTATTAATTATTAATTATTAATTATTAATTATTAATTATTAATTATTAATTATTAATTATTAATTATTAATTATTAATTATTAATTATTAATTATTAATTATTAATTATTAATTATTAATTATTAATTATTAATTATTAATTATTAATTATTAATTATTAATTATTAATTATTAATTATTAATTATTAATTATTAATTATTAATTATTAATTATTAATTATTAATTATTAATTATTAATTATTAATTATTAATTATTAATTATTAATTATTAATTATTAATTATTAATTATTAATTATTAATTATTAATTATTAATTATTAATTATTAATTATTAATTATTAATTATTAATTATTAATTATTAATTATTAATTATTAATTATTAATTATTAATTATTAATTTTTAATTTTTAGTTTTTATTTTTAATTTTTAATTTTTAATTTTTAATTTTTAATTTTTAATTTTTAATTTTTAATTTTTAATTTTTAATTTTTAATTTTTAATTTTTAATTTTTAATTTTTAATTTTTAATTTTTAATTTTTAATTTTTAATTTTTAATTTTTAATTTTTAATTTTTAATTTTTAATTTTTAATTTTTAATTTTTAATTTTTAATTTTTAATTTTTAATTTTTAATTTTTAATTTTTAATTTTTAATTTTTAATTTTTAATTTTTAATTTTTAATTTTTAATTTTTAATTTTTAATTTTTAATTTTTAATTTTTAATTTTTAATTTTTAATTTTTAATTTTTAATTTTTAATTTTTAATTTTTAATTTTTAATTTTTAATTTTTAATTTTTAATTTTTAATTTTTAATTTTTAATTTTTAATTTTTAATTTTTAATTTTTAATTTTTAATTTTTAATTTTTAATTTTTAATTTTTAATTTTTAATTTTTAATTTTTAATTTTTAATTTTTAATTTTTAATTTTTAATTTTTAATTTTTAATTTTTAATTTTTAATTTTTAATTTTTAATTTTTAATTTTTAATTTTTTATTTTTAATTTTTAATTTTTACTTTTTAATTTTTAATTTTTAATTTTTAATTTTTAATTTTTAATTTTTAATTTTTAATTTTTAATTTTTAATTTTTAATTTTTAATTTTTAATTTTTAATTTTTAATTTTTAATTTTTAATTTTTAATTTTTAATTTTTAATTTTTAATTTTTAATTTTTAATTTTTAATTTTTAATTTTTAATTTTTAATTTTTAATTTTTAATTTTTAATTTTTAATTTTTAATTTTTAATTTTTAATTTTTAATTTTTAATTTTTAATTTTTAATTTTTAATTTTTAATTTTTAATTTTTAATTTTTAATTTTTAATTTTTAATTTTTAATTTTTAATTTTTAATTTTTAATTTTTAATTTTGAATTTTTAATTTTTAATTTTTAATTTTTAATTTTTAATTTTTAATTTTTAATTTTTAATTTTTAATTTTTAATTTTTAATTTTTAATTTTTAATTTTTAATTTTTAATCTTTAACTTTAAATTTTTAATTTTTGATTTTTAATTGTTTAATTTTTGATTTTTGATTTTCAATTTTTAGTTTTTAATTCTTAATTTTTAATTTTTAATTGTTATTTTTTATTTATTTTTTTTAAATTTTTTTATTTTTTTATTTTTAGTTTTTATTATTTTAATGTATTAATTTCTTCTGAGACTCTTATTAACAATTTTGTTATTATTTTCATCAAAAGCAATGTGAAATGATCATATTTGTCCTTAATGTACCCCTGTGTTGTCAGTCTTGTTACACAGGCTAACAAATAAATAAATAAATAAAAAAAAAAGCAGATTTATTGTGCCAACCGAATATCTATGAAGCCAATAAGCGAATTTCGAGTTGATTATGATCACTAATCTGTTGTCTTAATATTAATTGACTTATCAGTATGGCAAATAGTTAACCGCTATAAAATATCTATTAAAATAATCGAAAATACAGTTATTAAATTTTAGAACAATTCGATTGGCGATTTTTTTCCCTGTGTGTAAACAAACGAATGCCGCTTTGATTTAAGATAACAATTATAGAACAACAGTTTTTTTTAAAACGTATTTAAGGTTTCTATATTAGGAGTTAAATGGCGCAAATTTATGAAAATTGGGTGTAACTTATTACTACCGAGCCAATCACATTAAGCCATTCTAAAAGAATCACATTTTCATTTTATTTATTTCATTTCATTTCATTTCATTTCATTTCATTTATTTATTCAGTCAATGGAATACAAGAGTTCCTTAAATTAAAAATTATTACATAAATAAAATCAATATGACTGATTTTATAAATTTAATAACTCAAAGAGAAACAGTTTAAAACTTTCTTTTTAAGTGCAAAATTCAATAGTACGATTCAAATTTTTTTAATGTCCATTTCATTTATGTTATTGAGATCGTTACAAGCATGATTTAACGTACTGTTTATTGCATAATTAGTGCGATGGTACGAAACATTAAACATATGATGATTATGACGTAACATTGTAGGAGAGACATAAAAAGATATCTGAGGGAGCAAGTCATGACAATCAATACCACAAGTATCTAAATCAATTATAAACAATAAGCTTTGAAATCTTCACCTATATTCTATATTCTATTCCTAAAATAGTGTTTTTAAAGGGTTTTTATTTATAAGAAAATAAATAGTTTAAAGCAAAAAAAAAAAAAAAAAAAAAATTAAAAGAAACAATTCAAAACAATTTCTTTGAGATCAATTATGTAATACGTTAAATTAAAAAAAAAAATTATGTAAAAAATTGCGAATAATTGTTTGCTTTTTCGGAAGGCTTAAATTGCTTTTTACTGCATCTTCCTGGAGCTCTGTCAAAGCAATCAGTTTTGTAGAGTCCACATTATTTTGTTTGGCACATTTAATGCACACATTAAAGCTTTTTATGGCATCAACATGTTTAATTTTAGGATCTTCATGTTCAGTTTCCTCCTCGATTTGATCTTCGTTCTCTTCCATATTGCCGGTAAATTCGTCAGATCGCTCAATCCATAAGTTAAAGTCGCTGATCGAAAACTCAATCTAAAAAAAAGTATGTATGTACATAAAAAGAAAATATGTATGTATTTATGTAAACAAAGATATCCTTACAAATTTACAATTTAAAATTACCGTTGGAAAAATTGTGTTTAACAATTGCACCCCATTTCTCATCGCCAAGGTGTCATCATCATGCCGTAAATACGAAGATACGGGAAGATCGTCTTCTTCATCAAAGTGGTCGTCTGGTTGAAGGAGCTTATTCCAACATTTAGCAAGTGATGATTCAGAAATCGATTTGCAACCCATTGCTATTGCGGTTACAGCATCAAAAAGAGAGTAACTTTTAAAAAATGCAGCAACATCACTCTCCTGACTAGCGAAAAGCTTCGACAAAAGGCTGTTTTTGTAATGCAGCTTGAGCAAACGAATCGCATGTTAGTCCATAGGCTGCAAAAGTGGTGTTACATTTGGTGGCATATACGAAACCCATATTTTGCCATCAGTTGTTTCCTTGAAAAGGTCTTCCGCCGGCGGGTGAGATGGTGCATTATCCAAAATCAACAGGGCCTTAAGCGGCAATTTTTTTTTTCACGTAGAAAGTGTTCAACCTGTTAAAAGCATAATTTTTGAAATTTTTAAAAACATAATTCTATGTGATAATTACCTGAGGAATGAATTTTTTGAAAAACCAGTCCTTAAATATGCTGTAAGTCATCCAAGCGCTCTGTGAGGCGGCATAATGGACTGGAACAATTTTGTTGCGGAATGCCCGTAGTTTGAGCGATTTGCCTATAATGAAAGGCTTAATATTTTTGGTGTCATTAGCGTTGCTGCACAATAGCACAGTCACTCTCTCTTTCGATACTTTTCTTCCAGAAGCATTTTTTTCATCATTGCACACGTATGTTTTATCCGGTAAAACTTTCCAAAATAACCCTGTTTCGTCAGCATTAAACATTGCATCCTTTGATAAAGCGTTCGCAGAGATGAGTTCCTTAAAATGCTACTTAAATGGCTTTACTTGTGTCCAATCGGCTGACAATTTTTCACCACATTGCTTCAAAAGCCGTATGCCAAACCTCTGTTTAAAACGATTAAGCCAACCATGACTCGCGTTAAAATTTCCATCATACAGCCTTTTGTGTAAGTCTTTAGCTTTTTGCTTTATTATGGCTCCTGTGACGGGAATATCAGCGTTTCGTTGTGTCAGAAACCAAGAATACAGCTTTTTCTCCATGTTTGGGAATTCACCAGGCTTCACGGCTTTTCTTTTCTTAGAGGTGTAGCACATGTAGTCAACATTTCCTAAAAGTTTATCTTTATTTTTTAAAATTGTGCATACAGTTGATGATTTTAACCGAAATTCGTTACAAAGATCTGCAACAAGTTTTCCCTTCTTATGGAGATCAATAATTGTTAATTTTGTCTTTAAATCTAATCGTTTTCTGGCACTCATTTTTCTTTTATTACACTTTACACGCATGAAATGATGATGCGAAAAATTTATTAGCACATGTTTTTAAAGAAATGGCGTTTCTACTACATATGTAATATTTGGCTATTCTCTATTTTGTTTTTTCTTTTTTTTTATGTGATTCCCCGTTTTAGGAACGTACGTTATTATTTAAACTGGTAAACAAAAATATGTAATTTTGCTCGTTAATTCGAGTACTCCAGTGTCAAAAATCTCGTTATTTAAGGTACTCAATAGAAGAAATTTGGGTGCTCGTTACATCGAGTTCTCGTAAAAACGAATACTCGTTAAATCGGGAAACGCCTGTATTTGAAATTATTTGCTCGATATAAAGTTTTTATAGCTTTTTACTTAACAGTCCGTCGATATGGGCAATAAATACTTTATATAAAATTTTGAGTCAAAAATCTTCAGAGGAATAGATCCTTGAGAAGGACGAAAAAACAATATGTAAATAACACTTAAAGTGTGTGCAGATAAAACAACTTATGTCGACAAAAGTCGTTTTATTTGAAAAAGAAAACTACCAACGCAACCACCCATGTAGACATAAGTTGTTGTTGCTTGAAAAATTGATTTTTTTGTTCGCCAACAAAAAGTTAACGGGACTTAGTATGAGAATATAACAACGTATCAAGAATAATAGTGACAAAAAATAACAGTAATAAACACACAAGTTTTTATAAGTGGTTACAAACTTAATAATAATCCAAAAATATTTTGCATTTTTTTTCACTAATAACAACGTATGTCGTTATGTGTCGTTTTCTGAGAAAATAATTTGTTATCGATCAAACGTATGTTGACATACGTCGATAGTGCTGCAAATTAATTTAATAAACATTTAAGTTACGTCGTTATTTATAGCAAAAACTCAGTAATGGTCAATATTTTTTTAAAAAAAATTTTACACGTGTAAAGAGCATTAAAAATTAGTATATTTGGCATCGTTAACTTAAAACTGACAAAAATGGACATACCCGGTTATTCCAGAAAACCACAGATATTCGTTGCACTCGCTCAATGCGAGCGATGTGTTTCTCACAATGTGGACTCCACACGACAGCAGCATACTCTAATTTTGATCTAACATAAGATGTGTAGAACAATTTTAATGTATTAGGACCAGAGAAATCAGAGCAATTTCTCTTAATAAATGCAAGGGCTTTATATGCTTTCGGTGTAATAAAATTTATATGGGGAATGAAAGACATTGTAGAGTAAAAAACAAATCCCAGATCAGTCACTATATCAATAGTAGTTAAATTGTGACCTCCGAATCTAAAACAAGACTGTATCGGATTGTGAGCTCTAGAAAAAGAGACATGGCGACATTTTGAAAGCAGATTTAAAAGCAGATTATTAACCAAACACCAATCATGAAGATTATTTAAATCATTTTGTAAGTTATATATATCAAGCAAGGAGGATAACTGACAGTATATTTTTAAATCATCAGCATAAAGCAAAAAGCGTGCCTTAGTAAAACACTTATATGGCGTTCACACTTAAGTGTTTAGCGAAGTGTTTAGTGTTTATGCGATAAACAATTCAAATTGAGATGTTTTCCCATACAATTTTTCGTTTGGGTAAACATCTCAATTGAGATGTTTAAATCTTAAACACCTCAAAAACCGAACATATGACAGAGTTGTATTTAACTTTGCGCATGTGCAGTTCAGTTCTATATTGATACTTTCATCATTAATATAATTTAAGTAGTTGGGCGCCAATTTAATGATATTATTTTTAAAATTTTCAAAATTTTATAACTTTTCAATTGTTTTTTATTTTTTAAACAGCTGTTCAATCTGCTGAAATATTTAACTTAAACACATTAAATCAAGTGTGAACGACTGTGTTTTGTTTTGCAAAACATGGGCTAATACACCTCAAAATATCGTAGTGTGAACACCATATTAGAAACATTATTTATAAACTAATTAAACAAGAGTGGACACAAAACACTGCCCTGAGGAACGCCCGAGGTTTGAGCATATGTGAACGATTTAAAATCTGCGACTAACACTCTGCAAATTCTATTAGATAGGTATGATCTTATCCAAATAAGAAAGTTAGAATGCAATCCCAATGCTTGCAACTTATAACACAGCATACTATGAGATACCCTGTCAAAGGCTTTAGAAAAGCCAGTATAAACCACATCAACTTGACTACGGTGTTCCATTGCAGATATGCAATACTCACTGAAAACTGTTGGAATATCTGACCTACCAGAAAAGAATCCATGCTGATAAGAAGAAATAATAGATGTTGAAATGAAAAATAATTTTTTATAAATAACATGTTCAAATTATTTAGAAACACATGATAATTTACATATCGGCCTATAACTGGTAACTTCATCTTTATTATCATTATTAAAAACTGGAGTAATGGTCGTTGTTTTCCACTTGTCAATGAAAATTCCTTCTTTTAATGATAAATTAAAAATATATTTAAGTGCAAACGCGATAGAAAATGTACACTTTTTCACAAAATATGTATATAAACCATCTGATTCTAATTTAAAATTATTTCTTAATTGCATAATTCCATTAAAAACATCATCAACAGAAATTTCAATGATACCAATGTCCAGCATGTCAAATGAATTCGAGTATCTAGCTGTATAAATCATAGAAGAATCAAAATTTGAGCTGAAAAAATTGGCAAACATATTTACAACATCACTACCAGATTTAGAAACAGAGCCAGCATATTTACTGATGGTTGGAATATCTGAAACTTGCTTTTTAGATTTAACATAAGACCAGGGGCCAAGTCACCGCATTCGATATCGAGAAAAATCAATCGAAATTCCATATTTTGGTTTATTATTTACAGAAGACGGACAAACATCAGCCCTAGTTTCACTTTTATTCCATAATTCGTTAACTGTAACAGAGTTAAGTTATTCTAGTATATTATTTTGGAAAATAAAAAAATAATTTCGATCGAAAAATTTCGATAACGAATGCGGTGATTTGGCCCCAGAACAATTTAGGATTAGATTTAATTTCACATTCTTTTTGCAAGGTAAATTGTTTATATAAAAACTTATTTAGAAAGTTGAATTCTCTTTGACAATAAATTAACTTCTCATTATCTTCTGAACTACCAGATTTAATAAAGTTTAAGTTTTTTAGACCCCTCGTATACCACGGAAGCTTATATATCTTTGATTTTTTAAGAGCGATATTTGCATTACAAATATCAAAAACAGTATTTAAAAATATATCATAACTTGATGATGGTATTTGACTCAAAAAAATCGTAATCCAGTCGATATCACTAAGTATTGAATTAAAATTCAAATTACACGGTTAAAATTGAAATTAACGGAATTTAAACATAGATAATTTTTAAAAAATTTATAGGAATCAATTTCAATAGTTAAGGGAAAACGATGTAAATTAGATGGAGACATTGGCAATACACTCTCAAACAGTGAAAACTTACAGTCATGTGGAACAAATATTAAAAAAATGATTTAATTTATTACATATATGATTAATTTGGCATAAATTTAAACTTATTAAACTATCTATGAAATTAATTTCTTTAACTTTATCTATAATATTAATAGGCTAGGCGATTTCTTGTGACCGATCTTTTGTTCTACTGTTTTATCCCGATTTTGACCAAACATATATTATTTGAAAGGTATTTCTTTTTAGCCTTTTCTCAAATTTACAGATTTTTAAATTTTTTCCCTTTATTTTGAGTAAATTGCATTTAAATTGCTACTAACACAATAAATTTTTTAATAAAAATGAGTGTGTTTTTGTGTTGATTTGCGAATTGGTTATAATAGATAAGTATACCTTTACGGTCTTTATTTAGTGAAAAAATTAAATTTCCTAGAATTTGCACTTGAATTTTGAGGGCTGGAATCTGCTAGTTAACATTACTAGGTAACATTTTCATTGTTTTAAAGAAAAAACTTTTAGGAATGTGACTTTAAACAGCATCCAAAGATATAATATAAAGCTGGAAAAAGTACATTTTCAAATCTAAACAATATCAAATAGGAAGTGAGAGTATAAAAAATAATATTGAGAATTAAAAATTTATTTGGAGAAGTTAAAATTATATAAGATATAAGAAGTTGATATTGAGAAAGAGATAATTGATAAAGAAGTAGGAAGAACTGATTTAAAAGTTAAAAATATTTTAAATTGAAAAAAGAAATGAAAAATTTTTTAATTAAAATAGGAGTTAAAACTGAAGTTTTAAAAAGATTTCTTCATAATGACTTCCTAAGTACTAGAAAACAACTTTCATTCTTAGGCAAGTCCATGTTAAATGCATTGGTTGTGGTATACATTTTCTTAACATCCATACTCAAGTAAGATAATTATTTCACTATTTGCCTGCTGGGTTTTTGCTGTGTATATTACAAAATTGTGGCAGTTAATTTTGATGGGGTATTTTTTAATTTGCTAACCTTAACTACCACTCTGATTTTAGATTTGAATTGTGGGGTTATTTTTGTTATAATGGTTTTAAATATGTTTCTCTTTTCTTTTTTTTAATATCAAACCACAACGGGGGCCATGCTACCACGTTGCATATTTCGTATCGTATCATATCATAACTAATATGACAATCAAAGCCTTTGGGTTTCGTTTAGTACACAAAAGCAATCCATAAACCATTACGAGAAACCAGATTTGTCATCTATTATACCGTTTTATAAGCTCAAGGTTTATAATTTGGTTTTGTTGTCGGCTTACCGACATACATATATATTTATATATTGTTGTAGTTGTTTTTATTATTTAAATAACTATCTGTCAGATTGTTTGCTTATAAATAAGTTTTTTTTCTCCTAGATGACTTTTTTTTTCCTTTTGTGTGTCCTTTTTTTGGGTTTTATGTAAAGGATGTTAATAATTTTTTTTATATTTTATTTTCTAGAATAAACATGAAATGAAATAAGATACAATCTTTGTAATGGCCATCAAATGTTTATGCTTAAAGAAAGGTCTAAACAATGAACACGTTTTACTTTACAAATATATATATATATATTTGTGGAAATAAAAAGTATATACAAAACCGTATATCTTCTTAACAACAACTAACATTTTCCAGGCTATTGTTGTTGACTACAATTGCCTTCAATTCATTATTATTGCCACTGCTTATGCTAACACTATTCCCAGCAAGGCGCATGTCTATAACATTAATATGAAAATATATGCTAACAAATTTAAAGATGTGTCTCTGATGACTTTATGACTGCATATAAATTGTAAGAGGAGTGTAGAGATTTTTAAATAAATTTGTAGTTTTAACACTAAACAACAAATAAAGTGCACTTTAAGTGCGATCATTTTTTTTTTATATAAACAAGTTTATATTATTACTATTTTTTCGTTTTCTTCGGAAGTAATTTGAGTTAGGAACAACCATTATTATTATTAGGAAATTTATAGTCGGTCTAGACCGACTATACGCTACCCTATACCATGCGTTTAAAGAGCCTATATCTTTGGTCCAACTATTTAGATAAAGAAAATAAACATAAATAAAGAACCGATCCTGACCATATATGTTAAGGTGACTAATTTCTTCCAAAAACATATACAAACCAAATTTGAGAAAAATCTGTGCAATACTTTTGTTTTGTGATAGATTTAAATGGAGATCGGAAAGCAGCTCTATATGGGGCCTATGACTAAGAATTGTCCTATAGGTTTTATTTTTGGACTATTGATAACTAGATGTAATAAATATACACAAACCCAATTTGATTAGATATACATGATAATTATGATTTTATGGCAATTTAAGTTGATTTCATATGAGTCATTTGTATTGAGAATAGGTCTGAATACGAACGGTTTTTCATTTATTTCAATAGCATTCGTGCTATGGCGAGATAAGCTTACCTACAAAATTTCATCAAAATATGTTCACTTTTACGACCTGTAGTTTGATTACAAGGTTTATATGGACACACAGTCGGACGGACGGACGGACGAAAGGAGATCGCTAAATCGACTCAGAATGTGATTCTGATTGTTTTCTAATTATTAAAAATGGAATGGCAAACTTATATATAGCCTCTGCACACTGGGGTGGAGGGTATTTAAAATTTCTGCAATTTAATTCCGTCTATATTTTTTACTGCCTGTTTTACTACCCAGAATTTAAAATCGAAATAAAGCATGTCGACTAATTAGACTAAAATTTGAGTTCCGAACAATCAATGATTAACTAAAGATATTAATATCATGATAATAAGAAACAAGTAAGAAAATTATAGTCGGTCTAGACCGACTATATGATACCCTATACCATGCGTTTAGAGACCCTATCTCATAGGCCCAACTAACTGGAAATAGAAAATAAGCATAAACCAAATTTGAGTGGGATTTGATTAATTTTTTTCGCTGCAGATATGAAAAAGGTCATATCGGATGCTATATCTATATGGGGACTGGGCCCAAAAATGGACCGATCCTGACCATGTTTGGTAAAGTCTCTTGTATATTGCAAAAATATATACAAACAAAATTTGAGAAGAATCTGTGCAATATTTCTGTTTTTTGATAGATTTAAGTGAAGATCGGGAAGCAGCTCTATATGGGGCCTATGACTAAGAGTTTTCCAATAGGGATCATTTTTGGACTACTGCTTAACGGATGTTATATATACATCCAAACCCAATTTGACTAAGATTTGTATCATAATTTGGATCTTATGGCAATATATGTTGATTTCATAGGGGTGATTTGGGTGGGGGCTAGGTCTGAACATGGACCGATTCTCACCAATTTCAATAGCGTTCATTCCATGGCCGATAAAAGAATCAGTACCAAATCTCGTCAAAATATATTCATATTTGCGACCTGCAGTTTGATTACAAGCTTTACATGGACACACAGACGGACGGACATCGTTAAATTGAATCAGATAGTGATTCAGATTCGATCGGTATAATTAAAGATGGGTGTAGGTCAAATATTTTTGGTTGTTACAAACAGCAGCACAAAGTCATTATACCCGAACCACAATGGATATTTTTACACCCTATACCACTATGTGGTTTGGGTATAATGACTTTATGCTGTTGTTTGTAACTACCAAAAATACTTAACCTACACACATCTTTTATTACACCGATAGACTCAGAATCACGTTCTGAGTCGATTTAGCAATGTCCGTCCGTCCGTCCGTCTGTGTCCATGTAAACCTTGTAATCAAACTACAGGTCGCAAATCTGAATATATTTTGATGAAATTTGGTATAAAGGCTTTTGTCGGTCATAGGATGGACGCTGTTGAAATTGGTGAAATTGGGTTCATGTTCAGACCTAGCCCCCATACAAATGACCCCTATGAAATCGACAGTGCCATAAGATCCAAATTATCATATAGATCTCAGTCAACTTGGGATTGTATGTGTGTATTACATCCAATAATCAGTAGTCCAAAAATAATCCCTTTAGGAAAATTCTCAGTCATAGACTCCATATAGAGCTGCTTCCCGATCTTCACTAAAATCTATCAAAAAACAAAAATATTGCACAGATTTTTCTCAAATTTGGTTTGTATATATTTTTTCAAAATATAAGTGACTTTGCCAAATATGGTCAGGATCGGTCCATTTTTCGACCTAGTCCCCATAAAAATATAGCACCCGATATGAACTTCTTCATATCTGCAGCCAAAAAAAATAATAACAATGCCACTCAAATCTGGTTGATGCTTATTTTCTATATTCAATTAGTTGAACCGAAGAGATAGGGTCTCTAAACCGTGGTATAGGGTATCCTATAGTCAGTCTAGAGCGACTATAATTTTCTCACTTGTTTTAACTTCAATTGTGATCTGTTTGTACCTACATATATTATTAATGCATTATATTCTTTGTATTGTATTTAAAATTCATTACTTGTCAACAAAATACTTTCCATAATTTGTATCAAAGATCTTTTGATTTTTATACCCTATACCACTATGTGGTTTTGGTATAAAGACTTTGTGCTTTGTTTGTTACTACCAAAAATATTTGATCTAGACCCATCTTTAATTATACCGATCGAATTAGAATCACTATCTGATTTAACGATGCCCGTCCCTCCGCCCGTCTGTGTGTCCATGTAGACCTTGTAATCAAACTGCAGGTTGCAAATATGAATATATTTTGATGAAATTTGGTACATGAGCTTCTATCGGCTACAGGATGAACGCTGTTGAAATTGGTGAGAATCGGTCCATGTTCAGACCTAGCCCCCATACAAATGACCTTTGTGAAATCGACATAAACTGCCATAAGATCCAAATTATCATATAGATCTTAGTCAAATTCGGTTTGTATGCGTTTATTACGTCCATTAATGAGTAGTCCAAAAACGATCCCAATGGGACAACTCATAGTCATAGGCCCCATATAGAGCTGCTTCCCGATCTTCATTTAAATCTATCAAAAAACAAAAATATTGCACTGATTCTTCTCAAATTTTGTTTGTATATATTTTTGCAAAATACAAGAGACTTTACCAAACATGGCCAGGATCGATCCTTTTTTGGGCCTAGTCCCCATATAGATATATCATCCGATATGAACTTTTTCATATCTGCAGCCAAAAAAATTAATAAAAATCCCACTCAAATTGGTTTTTGCTTATTTTCTATATCCAGTTAGTTGGGTCTAAGAGATAGGGTCTCTAAACGCATGGTATAGGGTATCGTATAGTAGGTCTAGACCGACTATAATTTTCTCACTTGTTTATATAAAAATAATGGTAATAAAACTTTTATTCTGTTATTCAATTTGAAATAACACGTCATAGAGTATTTTTTTTTTTTTGGTTCCAATACTTTGGTGTGTAGTGTTGTAAACGCTTGTTGTGAACTCTTAACAGTTAAATTTATTTATAGATCAAAATGTCTGAAGGTTGTTCCGAAAGCGATTTTTTCGCAGACGATGTTATTGAGGATCCGGACTTTAACCCATCTACAAGTAATAGGAAAAGGTCATTGATTGATGATTCAGGACCGTCCATCAAAAATTTCTGTGTAAATTCGAAGTCTGATACACCAAAATAATTGTCAAAGGCGAGTTCTTCACAGAAGTTCAAAAAGTGAGATTAAAATTACTAAATTGAATCTAGCTATGTATTTATAATTTTTATTTTTAGATTTCAGATAAGACAACTTGTGCTAAGTGTGCTGTAGTCATCGAGTGATAAAAGGAAGCGTTGAAGTGGCTTCCAATTTCATAAAACACTAGCGGATACCCGCCGTGCGCTACTACGCTAAAAAAATGAAATATGTATGTTTGAAAAAAAAGAGAATTTTGTGTATTTATTAAACTTTTATCTTAATGCCAGTGGATAAACAATATTTTTAGTTTTTTCGGTAGGTATGTAAACATAAAGATTTTTGGCGTTCCAACTCTAGAGCAAGCAACATATAATTGGCCGTGCGAAAAACAGGAATTTTCTAAGTTCAAACCAGCAACACTAGCGATTGGCCTTGAGCGAGGTTGATGGTTATGGCGAAAGCAAGACATACTTGAAACTGTAATCGCTTGAAATCGAAGGGTAAGTCGGTTGAAATCATTGTATATACTCGAAATATATTATATTCAATAACTGCATTGTAGAGGAGGTGCCAAGCCAATTTATCCTATTCCCCACATTTTCAGTTCGACTACTAATATTAGTAATCTATGGACTCGTACAAAGTTTGAAGGCTCAAACTTACATAGAATCTTAGATATATGTTATTAAATATTTACAATAGATTTTGAAAATAATCAAAAAGAATCAAAAGTAATCTTTGAAAGCTGTCGAATTATTTTTTGATTACTCTTGATTCTTTTTGATTATTTTTTGGTAATTTCAAGTAATTCATATTATTTTTAGATTTTTTTTTATCGTAATCAATTAGTAATAAAGAATTGTACAATAAAGGATTATATAATCATTACAATTCTTTTTAAAATGTAATGTAATTATCAACTAATCGTAATCGAAATTTAACAGCTATGATCTTAGCCTTGAAATCATATAACGGAAAAAATTTTTTAATGAAATTTCGACGAGCTATGTTGAAATTACTGAAAATTGGCCATTGTCTGACTTAGCCCTGGGCTTAAATATGTTTCCCAAATAAAGTTTGTGTATATTGTTGTGTAGTATCATTATTAGTTGCAATCCCCAAATAACGCAACCTCGCGACACACACTTTATTCTGTGCGCCAGATCAGATCAATTAGATAAGGGGGAATGGGGCGGACCCACGACAGACGGACATACAGACAGAGAGTACGAGTTTAATGAAATAGCTTAAAAAAACAAAAAGTCAGGTAAATTACGAAATATGAACTCACTTTTCGAAAACTAAGCATCATAGTGCAGTATAAAAATATTTTCATATTGTAAACTAGCTGGTATAAATATGTTGTATTTAATTAATATTACGTTTTTGCAATAAATTCGCTAGCTACGAAAAGTATTTATCGCTATAACACTCCATTCTTTAAATGAAATTACTAAAATATGAGAAATGAATAAAAAAATGAATGCAATTTTTGTAATTCATCTTCTAGTTTTATGGGAGTTCTCGTTTAGGATTTGTTTGCTCATGTAGAATTTATGCTTGTGTGTAATTATAACCCAAGAGATGTGTCAAAAGAAGAAAAATAACACAACTTACATTCAGACATACATACATACATACATAACATTTATATATTTATTAATCTGACATGCACTCGTAATGATATCAAATGAAAGTTGATAGTTTGTGAGGGTTTATAACGTAAAATAATATTTTATGGATGTTTGTAATACACAGGATACTTAGTTGTTGTAATCACCCATTTGATTACGTGTGCTTATATTACAACAAAAAAATCTATTTTTTAATATTGAAATGTTTTTAGACTGCAGTAAATATTGATTTTTATTCAGGAGTGTTTCTCATTGTTATTCATTTCGCAAATTCAAAAGAAGTTAGAAAGTTATAGACGCTCTAGTTTACACCATGGATTTACGTAAAGGGCTTAAGGCAAAAAAAATATCTACATCATAATTATTTTTAAATAAAAAAAGTGTTCCACAATGTTCCACATGTAAAATATAAAGTTTAGATGTAAAATACAATACTAAATACAAATTTAGTTTGTTGTTTCTGTAGGATTTTCCTGGTTGAAGTTTTATTCCAAAATGATGCAGAAAAATAATTTCTTAAACAATTTTTTGTAAAATATCACTGTCATTAATGTCTCTAGGCAAATTACACTGAACACATGTGTTGCTTTATATAATTTTGGATATAATTTATACACAAATAAAATTTGTTCCTGAGTACCCGTAAGTAAAACCAACGGGTTCTCTTGAGCTGATAAAAGTTTATGTTTTCAGTTTTATCGAAGTAATTATACCCTATACCACTATGTGGTTTGGGTATAATGACTTTGTGCTGCTGTTTGTAACAACCAAAAATATTTGACCTAGACCCATCTTTAATTATACCGATCGAATCAGAATCACTATCTGATTCGATTTAACGATGTCCGTCCGTCCGTCCGTCCGTCCGTCCGTACGTCCATCCGTCTGTGTGTCCATGTAAAGCTTGTAATCAAACTGCAGGTCGCAAATATGAATATATGGACGTAATGAACGCATACAAACCCCAATTTGAGTAAGATCTATATGACAATTTGGATCTTATGGCAATTTATGTCGATTTCATAGGGGTAATTTGTATGGGGGCTAGGTCTGAACATGGACCGATTCTCACCAATTTCAATAGCGTTCATCCCATAGCCGATAAAAGCTTATATACCAAATTTCATCAAAATAGATTCATATTTGCGACCTGCAGTTTGATTACAAGCTTTACATGGACACACAGACGGACGGACGGACGGACGGACGGACATTGTTAAATCAACTCAAAAAATGATTCTGATTCGATCGGTATAATTAAAGATGGGTCTAGGTCAAATATTTTTGGTTGTTACAAACAGCAGCACAAAGTCATTATACCCAAACCACATAGTGGTATAGGGTATAAAAACAATTTGTTTTTGCGAAACTTACATTTAGCGTTAACGACGTGCCCTTCTGAATAATTTCAAACTCAATCATTAAAATGATAAAGATCGAAAATAAGATTTTTTTTTTATAAAAAATAATAGAATTGAAATAATTTTATATTTGCGGCCAGTTTGTGAACAAATGGACATGATTTAAGACGATTAAAAAGTAGTTTTGGTAGTTACAAACATCAACAATAATTTATAAAAACCTGACCACACAGTGTGTGGAGTATCAGAGAAAAATATACAAAAATAAGAAAAAAGATAAGCAGAACTAAGTGTATACCATACTTTTGCCTCATTGTTTGTTTTCATAATCAATTTTTCCTGCGAAGTTTTTTATTGTACAATTAAAACATTTTATTTTATTTATTATATATTTTTTATTTCAGTTCTTACTGATATACAATATTCGGTGCAAAAATTATAAAATTTTTGATTTAGCCGATTTTTGGTTTGAAGATTTTTGTTTTTGGCAATTTTTGATTTTCGCGATTTTCGGCCTGGCGATTTTTGTGTTTTTTTTTTATTTGACGATTTTTGATTTTGGCGATTCCACCCATACTCACATTCCTAATTATTGTACTTGTCAAAAGTTTCCAGACGTTCACTTTGACAGTACTTCAAATTTTTTATATATCGGATGTGAAACGCCCACTAATCATATTCCGGCCAATTTGTATGTGACTACTCGCATTAATATTTGATGAACTCGTTCAAAATGTCAAGCCTTTCCCTTTTATAGCACCCCGTGTATATATTATATATTTACTTTGTGTAGGTGGTGCCACGCCTATTGTTCTGATCACGCCCATATTTTGTTTGATTAATCACATGAATAACTTCCACTATTTCAGTACTCCACATATATGAAAATATATTTAATATATATAATATTTACTTAGTATGGAGGTTTCCACGCCCATTTTTCCGAACCCGCCCATTTTTTGTCCGACAAAACTACAAAGCTGTCTCTGTCATAG
This sequence comes from Cordilura impudica, assembly GCA_963682025.1. Lineage (NCBI taxonomy): Eukaryota > Metazoa > Arthropoda > Insecta > Diptera > Scathophagidae > Cordilura > Cordilura impudica. Next base: position 54,491,451 of record OY821519.1, read on the forward strand.
TGCTCGAGATATATGATATTGAATAATTACTTTGTATGGTGGTTGCCACGCCAACTTGTCCGATCCCGCTCATTTTTAGCATGGCTACTAACATTAATAATAGGTAACTCAATATATGTACATGATATTAAAGTTCACTTTGTATCGTGTAGCACTCACTCTACATAACAACCCTTTATACCCATATATTACTAATACGACAAAACTTAATCTGCTTTTATAAAAAAAAACCCCAAAAATAACCTGTTCTATGTAAAAGCGTTTCAAGAATTCAGTAAAATTATTGCAAAATATAATACCAAGACGAATATTATAGAGAATAGAACATTATCTCATACTGCAAAATGGTGCTACCCCGATATCTAAAATATTAATAGGCTAAGCGATTTATTGTGATCGATGTTTCGTTGTACCGTTTTATTCCCATTTTGACCAAGCGTATATTATTTGAAAGGTATTACTTTTTAGCTGTTTTGCAGATTTACAAAATGTTTTCCTTTATTTTGAGTAAATTGAATTTAAACTTGCTACTAACATATACATAAAATTATACATATGCTATGTGTGTGTTATTAAATTTATTAATGTATTTGTTAATGAGTTTGTTATCTTCATTCACAATAATCATAAACCATAAAAGTATTGGTTTGTGAATTGGCTAAGCTGAAAAATAAAGCTGCCTAGAAATTGCACTCGAATTTCGAGCGCTGGAATCTGCTAGTAAATATAAACGTTTCGCTTAAATACTGCAATAAACGATATGTGACTTTTATAGAAATACAACAGAATTGTATTGTATAAAAAAGGTGACGAAATACTGCCACCAAATGATCAATTGCATTGCCCTCTGCTAATAGTTTGTCCCTATAAAATCCGACCCAATCCTGAAGCCCTTAGAAATTTGAGGATGTTGGTTGGTTCCTGTGATTTTATTTCGCTCCCTGGTATTTAGAAAGGACCCAGATGCCTTTTCCTCTAATACATTAAAGCTCCACAAATCCCCATATATGCTCTGCTGATTCTGCCTTCTCTTCGCAGAATCTGCACATGGAGTTCGCTTCAATTCCTAACCTGCTCAGATGCTCCCTGAGCCTACAGTGACCAGTTAGAATCCCGGTTAGTATTCTCAGTCCGTTCTTTGATAATCCGACACGTGACTCAAATCTCTTACTGTTGTAGTTACCTAACAAGAGTTTGGATTGCCTTAAGCCTAAATGGCTGGAGAAAAGCTCCTGTCTGATATGATTCTCATATTCTCTGAGTACGCCTTCCCATACTACTTTTCCTATGCCACAAAACGGTTCCGGCCCCATTAGCTTTGTGGAAGCTCCCTTTCTGGCAAGCTCATCCTCTTCCTCATTTTCCCGAATCCCAATATGTTCTGGGACCCAACAAGGGCTGACGTTATTGTGTCTGCCTAGCTCATTCAGTCTCTGCAGACAGTCCCATACTAACTTAGAGTTTACTACATAGAGCCTAGTGCTCGAATAGCGGCTTGACTATCTGATAATACGGTTATGTCCCGTCTTTTCTACTTCCTATTTAAGTTAATCTGTGCACATCTATCGATGGCATAAATTTTCGCTTGGTCTTTGACCCGTACGTGTACCAATTGTTCGTATCCTCCTTTAGAGAATATCCTGTACTCAAACTACTCCATTCCTTTTTATTACTAAGTTTTTTAACAAAGTTTTTCTTGAAATCATATTTCTTCTCAGTCGTGTCCATTGGACAATCAGGAGAGAATAATCTTTAACTTGACTTATTCGGTTCCATTGCCCTTCATAAAGCCTGGTTATAGGTTTATCCCCCTTTATCCTGATTACCGTTGCCAGGGCTTTCTTTTGCACCACTCTGTATAGTGGGCTTTGATCCAAGGGCACGTCCTCATTGCACCAGTTATCCCAATACACGCTACACTTTGTATTCTACTTAACTTCATTTGAGTTGATTTGAGCTCTGTCCTTTTGGCTCACGCAATAGCTCCTTAGGTCACGACTGGACGGACCATTATGGAGTACATCCAGTATAGGATGCTGGGTTTTCATCCCCAGGTTTATACAACAGAAATACTATAACTTAATTATTTTATTTCACTGATTTCACTGATTGTTCTGTAAAGAACGTGGAATCTGATTTCCCCGTTTTTTGTGAGAATCATGTCATAACTAAATGCATTCCTAGCTAAACACAAAAGAATTACTGGCAATCGAAACCTGTTTTGAATATCTTGGGAATTCTGAACAGAGAAGTCTCATTATATGCGATAGTAAAAGTGCATTACAAGAAAATTACAGGAGCCATTTAGTAATAACAAAATTATAAATCAGATAAAAGAATCTATTTCGAATCTGTAAAATAATAAAATAAACTTTTTGTGCAATCCGATCAATTTATATATATATCAGGAAACAAAAGAGCAGATGCTCCTGCTAAAATTTCTTTTGAAGAAATATATTCTGTAAATTTTAAATATCAGGCTATAAACATTGGATATGTAAATATATATCACATCTATGGAACGATTCGTGGTAAAATTATAATCAAACTAAATTGTATAAGATTCAGAAAATGATCATATTTCAATTTAAAACTCCCGTTTTAACTAAAAAAAAGATTTATGTTGATTTTATTTAAACAAGTCTATATATTAATGTTATAATTAGTGATCGTCTGTACACTAACACTACTTAGTTTTACTGTCTTAGCAATTTCTACATAAGATTTATTTTCCTTTCGAAGATTTAATACTATATTTCGAAATGAAATATGTATCCCTTTTCGATTTTCTATTGACAAGGATAAAAAGTAAAAAAATTCATTCCTTAATTATCCCTTTGTCCATTTTAACAACTGCAATGCTTGTAAATCTATATATTAATACGTGATGGTAAATTTTTAGTTCCCTTTTTGAGCAATATGCGGGTACGGAGGAGTGTGAAAATTGGCACAGTTTTATTTCATATGGAGGAGAAGCTGAGAATGATAAAATTTATATATAGTCTGTGTTAAAGATATATTAAACTAGATGACCCGGTGTACTTCCTATCACCCCTTCGCTGAAAAGAATTTGCACTCGAATTTCGAGGGCTGGGCTCTGCTATTAAAACCATATTGTGTTGGTGTCCCCCAAAAACCTATTAAATATATATTTATTTATTTATATTATTAACTTATAATTATAAATTACAAGGTAATATAGGGATTCGAGCAATAGCTACTTTGGCCTTCAGCTCAATATTATAATTCAATATTTGCAGTATAGTAAATTTCATACACTTATTAGATACAATAATGCTTTAGATCTTATATAAACTTGTAAGTATTTGTTTGTTTTAGGAAATTTGTTATTTTCTTTAAGTTTTCAGGGGTTGGGTTAGATAAAGCCCTAATCGGGTCGGTCCCATTGAAAATATTTTGTCTTTCGTTATTAAATTTAGGACAATGTACAAGAATGTGTGAGGGATTTGGAATCGGAGTTGTACACTTACAAATTTGGCGAATATCAATGTTCATCAAGTGTCCGTGAGTTAATTTGGAATGTCCGAGTCTTAGTCGTTCAAATTTAATTATGTCAATTCTGTGGCAATCTGTAATACTTTTTAAAAGGGGGCGTATGTCGGTCATTTCATGATTTAGATTTTTATACCAAAATGAGGTGGAGTGTATTAGGTTTTGTTTGTAGTGTTCAATGAGTTTTTGTACGATATAGTTATCCCAATCTTTGGGATTGTGATTAGGTATTGAGATTAGTGGAAAATGGTTAGCTTTTCTTGCAGTTTGATCAGCCAACTCGTTGCCCTTTATACCACAATGGCCAGGTACCCAAATTAATTTTATTTTATTTTGCATATTCATTAATAGATTTCTTATTTCAGAGATATAGTAGTTAGTGTTATTTATGTTACTTATAGATTGCAATGAAGAGAGAGAATCGGAACATATGGCAAATTTACCTCTGTTGTGCCCTACGTATTTTATTGCTTCGTATAAGGCTATCATTTCAGCAGAATAAATTGTGCTAAATTCGGGAAGAATAGCGGATTTTATTATCGTATTTTCTGTAGTTATACTAAAGGATGATGAAGTATTGCATTTTGATCCATCAGTAAAAATAAATGTATGGTCGTAGAGTGTGTTCTTTAGCTCATTAAATAATATTTGGTATTGTATTGGACTACAAATAGATTTGGTATATTTGTGTAGGGAGATATTAATAACTTCGTTTTGGAGAAGCCATGGTGGATGTTGCTTGGAACTGCTCTTCACTATAATAAGTGGCAGATCTAAACTTTTATAGTTTTGTATTGAACGGTGTATAGTTGATGGTATTTTAGGTATTTTTTGTGGTAACTTTGCATTTATTAACTAATTGCAAGAGGGGTGTGTTTGAGCTAAAATTTATAGTTTTTAAAAGTTTTGTAGTTAGTAATTTTGTTTGTGTTTCTAATGAAAGGATATTCGATTCAAAAAGCATATTTTTAATTGGGGTTGAGCGAAAAGCTCCGAGGCAGAATCTTATAGCAGAGTTAACTACTATTATAATTTTACGCAATACAGAGTTCGGGGAGTGACCATAGATCGACAATGCGTAATTAATTTTAGATATGAGAATCGCTTTTATTACACAAATAATAGTGTGCATATTGCAATTCATTTTAGGATTAGAAAGACATTTTATAATCTTAAGACGTTTTGATAAAGAAGATACTACGTAGTTTATGTGGCTGTCCCAGCGGTAACGAGAGTTAATATGCAATCCAAGTATTCTAAGAGTATCTACTTGAGTTAAGTTTATGGGCGATGAAATTATGATGTAGCTGCAGTTTTTCTTGCGACATATGTGAACATATTTACATTTGGGTATAGAGAGAATTGCTCCTGAAAATGAAGACCACTCCTCTATTTCACGAAACAGATTGTTTAGGTTAATTGTTGGGTTTTTTGTTTTATCAGACCGGATAATCAAATTAAAATCATCTGCATAGGCAATAAAATCAAGTTCTTTATAAAATGAAACAATAGTACATAATCTATTGTACGCGATCAGGAAGAGTATTACTGACAAAGGAGATCCCTGTGGGATACCATTATGTAATGGATGTTGAGACGAGTAGCTGTTTCCAAGCCGTACTATTATTTTTCTATTGGTCATAAAGTTTTTGATGTAATTTGTGATATTTGGACCCATTCCCCAGGAAGAAAGTTGATCTATAATAGCATGTATGCCAATTCTATCAAAAGCTCTCTCGAAATCTGTGATATGACTGTGGTGTGTTTGCGGGTTGATAGAGTAGTTGTGATTTGGTAATCTATATATAAAAGTGGGTCAATTGTGGATTTTCCCTTTCTGAAGCCAAATTGTCGGCTATTAAGAAGTTTGTACGTTTCCACAAACCACCATAGCCTATTGGCTACTATTCTATCCATAACTTTTGCTAGGCAGGAGTTAAGAGAAATCGGTCGATAAGATTTAACAAGAGTCTTGTCGGCTCCTGGTTTGGGTATTGGTACTACAATGCTGTTTTTATATTGCTGAGGAATATGGGAAGTAAAAATATTATTATATAAATTTAGTAATCTTTTTTTCATATTTAAAGATAGGTTTATCAGCATGGGATATGACACTCTGTCCATACCTGGTGTTTTTCCTTTTAGTTTTGCAAAAACTGACGAAAGTTCTAATATGTTAATCGGGGTTTCAATTTGTAATGCTTTACGAGTGGGAGTAATCAAGGGAGGATTGCTGACATATCTGTGCTTATACGTTCTAAAGTTTTGGGTAAAGTTAATATCAGAGGAGTTATCAGACCAAGAGTTTGCAAATTCCTGGGCCATATCTAATCTATCTGTCAATTTAACATCTGGGATTCCTAACTCAGAAATGCAATGTATCGAGTTTGTTGCTTTATAACCTGTATAGTTTTTAATATTTGACCAGATTTTTGCGATTGGTGTAGATGGATTGATAGTGGATTTAGCCTTCGCTAACTTAATTTCTCTTTTAAATTGAGATCTAATTTTCTTGAAGTGGACCAGATTGTAGGAATTCATATCACGTTTGTAAGTACGCCAGGAAATATTCTTTTTTCTTTTGAGATCTTCTAGTTTATTGTTCCACCAAGGAACTTTTTTATTGAACCTTTTTATAGTCTGAGGAATAGTAATGTTTGCAGATTGCAGAATGATTTTTGAAATGTTAGCAGCTTCCTTATTTATGTTGCTACTGATTCGACGATTCGAATCAAAGTCTAAACATTTACTTTTAAATAGTTCCCAATTTGCCGAATCAGTCTTAAATTTTGGAATATAATTCGAAATAGAGGTGTTAGAATTTGCGTTATTAAAAAGGGAAATGATGATCGGGTAGTGATCGCTGCCATGCAAACTATCTAAAATTTTCCATTCTGAATAGATTTCAATGGTAGAGCTACAGAACGATAGATCAATATGCGAAAATGTTCCATGTGTACTGAAGTGTGTTGGTGAATTATCGTTAAGTATAACATATTCAGAATCATTAATAAAAGTAGCTAGTGTTGTTCCTCTACTGTTGTTTGAGGGGATCCCCAACTGGCATGCCAACTGTTAAAATCGCCCGTGATGATAATGGGTATACGAGATGCTCTAAATATGTTGTCAAGATTATCTCTGGTAAAATGTTGATCTGGTTTAATATAAGCAGAGAAGATGTTAAATTTAATTTGAGAAATTATCTCAATGCAAATTGTGTCTATTTGTAGGTCACGTCCTAGGTTTATTTGTCTATGCTGTAGGGAGTTATGTACCAGTATGGCTACTCCACCGTACCGCGTATTTGATGTGTTTGTCGAGTATATTGTGTAGTTAATTGGTACATACAGATTAGTCAAATCGTGTATATGTGTTTCTTGGATATATAATATTTTTGGTGAATGGGTCTTTAAGAGAATTTGCAGTTCATTATAATTGTTTTTAAAGCCATTCATGTTCCACTGGAGAATTTTAACGGTCATTTAATAAGGTTTGAATGTATAAAATATATTAGTGGGAAGATCAATGTTAAGTTTGTAATGAACTAATATTCTGACGACTAGCCACAAATGTTGTATAACAATGCAAGAGATCAGTAGAAATAAGTTTTTAAGTAAATGAGTAAAATAGATAAATAAAAAGATGCTATAAATGTATAAAACAATACCAAATGAGTAACAATAATGAAATTGCATTGGGCTAGAGGTAGTGTATAACAGTGTGTATAATAATAAAGGCGTGTAATAGTTGTAAATAGAGATAATAAAGAAATTAAAAGAAAATAAAAGATTTAAGTTATTTAATAATGTGTAAATATTGTTGTTAGTTGCTTTTGAAACGGTGAGTTTGTTGAAGTTGTGTTTATTTCTTTGGCCGCTTTGTTTCATTTAGTTCTTCTAAATGTTTTTTCACTTGTGATCTGGTTCTCTTTGATAAAGGTTTAGGTAGTAAAATTGTTATTTTGCTGGGCGAGGTTTTTGCTGATGTGCTTTGTTTGTCGATATCAAAAAGGTCAGTTTCACTTGCTAAGTCCCCATAGTTCTTTATAGAACGAGCGTTTGTTTGCAGATTTGTTGGTATGCGCTCTGAAGAATTTTTAGTTGATGTTGTAGGTGTTTGACTATTATTGTTGTTTGTTACTATACGGAGTATGATGTGTTAGTGTTGTTATGGCGTTGTTGGCAAATTGTTGTTGCTTGTTTTTTGCTGACTTTTTCTAAGCTAATTATTGCTTGTATTTCTTTCTCTTTGAGAAAGATTGGACAACTTCTATTTACAGATGCGTGGTTACAATTCTCGCTGTTTAAACTTTTGCAGTTGGTGCATTGTGGAGGCTGGGTACATTTCTCTTTTAATTCTGTATTGAGGTGGTAGGATTGAGCGCAATTGTAGCAGATATGGTCGTTTTTACAAATTTTGGAGACATGCCCGTATTGAAAACATTTGTTACATTTGAGTGGCAGTGGAACATACGGTCTAACTCTAAGCTTTTCATAACCAACATATAAATCTGATGGAAGTGAAATGGATGCAAACGTGATTATAATAAGGCCGGTCTCTTTTAATACATCGTCGACCTTTTTCATGATTTTTTTAACAGCGCATACGTTTTGGTTTTTAAGCTCAGACAATATTTCATCTTCGTGGATGTCGCGTAAGTCGTTGCAGTATATAACTCCTTTTGCAAAATTGCGTGTAGGGTGTTCTTTTAATTCGACTTCAATATCGGCTGATAACGATGTTAGTTGAATTAATTTGCATACTTGGGTGTAGTTCTTAGTTTTTAGCAAAATAGTACCACTTTGAAGTTTTTTTGCAGAGAGCAACCTCACCACCCGCAATATTGTCAACTACTTTCTTAATAAGAAATGGCGAGACATTTTTAAGAGAATCTTCACTTTTTATACGCGACATTAATAAGTATTTCTCTCCGGGAGATATTATTTCAAGTTTTTTTGTTTTGTCTAACATTATTGGTGTTTTCATAAAAGTAAATTGGTCTGGTGGGTTATTCATTATCACTTAATTTTACTTCAAAGCACCAGTTATGATATTATGTACAGTATTTTGTTATTCTTTTTAAACTTTTTGTATAAAGAATATTAAAAAAAGAAAAAGTAACACAATAAAAAAGAAAAGAAAGAAAATCGATATGATTTAGCACAGCACAAGAACTATATTTCAATGTGTAACGCGGGCAAAAATCAAACGTCTGTCTATAATGAGAGTTGGTTTGACACTGAACCTATTAAATAAATAACTACTTTTATAAGTAACGCACTTTTATAAGAAAATTTAATTAAAAAAGATACACTTTTTCTAACAATTTTACTCTACGATGCTTAGGTCCCGAGATATTTAGATTGGCAACCGATAAATAGTTACTGTCCAATTTGATTTATAGCTGGGGAGCAAAATTTTAATCATTTTGCTCCACGACGCTCAGTTTTTTTGATATAAGCAATTTTATGTTCCCCTTCATAATTTTTAGCGTTTTGATCTGGTAACCCAAAATATAATTGTAGTAGGGGGGCAACATTTCTAAAATGTTACTATACGATGCCTAGTTTTTCGAGATATAAGCGATTTTATTGTTCCCCTTCAAAATTGCACCTTCTTCGATCTGGCAACCTAAAATATAGTTGTAGGTAGCGGGTAAAATTTCTATAATTTTACTATACGATGCCTAGTTTTTCGAGATATAAGCGATTTTATTGTTCCCCTTCAAAATTGCACCTTCTTCGATCTGGCAACCTGAAATATAGTTGTAGGTAGCGGGTAAAATTTCTATAATTTTACTATACGATGCCTAGTTTTTCGAGATATAAGCGATTTCATGTTCTCCACCAAAATTAGCACGTATGATTGATAATTGATCAAAAAATTAATCATGCGTATACGTACAGCGTTACACTCTGTGATGAGCGTAAATACATAAATATAAGGATTGTTCATCTTTTGAAATAATTTTTTTTAGCGATAAATAGGCAATAGCATAAATATTTTATTTTAACAAATAAATAATTTTTATATAGTTAATTAACATCAATTAAATTAATATATCCACCATTTAACATTATGTTGAACAAAACAATTTCAACGGAAAATTTCGCTGGTTATGTTAGTTTTGGTAAAAATGTTTTCAACCATTAAAACGTTCAAACAAATCAGCGCATTATAATTTAGCAGTAATTTAAAGTAAAGTAATTAAAAGGCAGAAAAAATGACGTTATGCTCCAATAATTTATAAAGCTTATTTTGTAAAGAGATTTTAACCCATTTATGAAGTCGCTGAAAATCCGTTTAACGGTTTATAACTAAAATGGGTGGAAACTATGTATTACTAAGATAGAATACTTTATAAATGATAAGAAGTGAGACCAAAAAAATTTTAACATAAATAAAATGTAGTAATAAGGAAACCATTGAACCTAGGGTTTTTATTTTTTATTTATTTTTGAAAATTCAATGCATAACAATAGTTGTGAAACATAAAACAATTTGTTCTAAAGACCAATAAAAAAAATTTAGCTAATTATCAATTATATCAATAACCTTCTGTATGAAATTATATAACAATATGGGTAAAAACACATCCTCTAACTACTAATTGCTGGGAGTACTACGTTCTTAAGAATACCTTGCCATTGTTAAAGTTTGTATACTTTTAATGTTTTGTTCTACGATCGAAAAAATAAATAAAGAAAATAAACTAATAAAATAAAAAGCAAAGACTAGAATGCAAAAAAATAACAAATTGTTTATTTTATAAAAGAAAATAAAAACAAATGGAAAAAATAAAAAAATAACACAAAACTATAAAGATTGTAAGTAAAATAAAAATAAACAAGTATGAATGTAAAAGCCGACTATCTGATACGACTAAATTATATGTTTAAGAATAAATTCAAAATGGTTTGATACCAACCATACTACTTACGGTTATTAAAGAAATCAAAAAAAAAAGAACAGATTTGTTCCCTGCAGGTATCTTAAAGTTTATACTATTACATGGGGACTAATTTCAAAAATTATTCAATCATGTTTAAAAATTAATTTAACCAATTTTCAATAGCTATCTTCTTTGGACCAATCACGTTTATGTGCAGAATTTCACAAATGAAAGCGAGACTTAGTTTCTTAGTGAGGCTATAACTTAGGACGAATTATCTCAAGAATTAAAACTAGACTTAGGCTTTATTATTTTCATATATAAACTGGGAGTTTTTAATAACATAGTTGAGGTAATATAAAAGTTCAGTGTAACAAAACTTTGAACAATTGCATTGGCTACCAATGTGTTATGTCGTAAAGAGCTGAGCGGGATCTGACGTTGGAGGGGCACCTTTCATAGAAAACAAATATTTATCATGATATATATAGTTGTACAGTTTGGATTGTTTCAGCCCGGTGGGTGTGCCACCTCACATACAAAATAAATTTCTGTGGTACTAGGAAAGCTAGGGTCTTTAAACTTTCACCAGATTCACTTATTATTGATGTCGGTAGTCAAATCAAAAATGGGTGAATCGAACAAGTGGGCATATATAAAAATTAGTTTTCATCATCATTTCCCTGAGGATTTACGTAAGTGCGAGCATGGAAACTTTGTCTGGAAAAATAAGTTATAAATGTATGAAGTCGAAAGAAATATGGGCAGGATTGAACCAGTAGGTGGTGCACCTGCCATATAAACTATAATATCTGGAGTGCTATAATACAGAGAGCTTTGGTACTGTGTGATTTAGCAGGTTATCAAAGTAGACATGAAAAAAAAGAGGTGACATTAGACTGGCCCAAAATTGTCGCTTAGAATGCTTAGCACACATCACACAGAGGTCTTTAGCAAAAAAAAAAAAAAAAAAAAAATGCTGTATGAGTAATTGTGATGAAAGAAGTTACAAATCTTAATTGAGATAGAAACAAGCTAAGCAATAAAAATAAATTATTAAAATGTTTTACCGCTCTGGTTATAAGGAGTGAACTCGAAAAAATGTTAACATACATAAAAAGAAACAAGTAAGAAAATTATAGTCGGTCTAGACCGACTATGCGATACCCTATACCATGCGTTTAGAAACCCTATCTCTTACGCCCAACTAACTGGACATAGAAAATAAGCAAAAACCAAATTTGAGTGGGATTTTTATTAATTTTTTTGGCTGCAGATATGAAAAAGTTCATATCGGATGCTATATCTATATAGGGACTAGGTCCAAAAATGGACCGATCCTGATCATGTTTGGTAACGTCTCTTGTATTTTGCAGAAACATATGCAAACAAAATTTGAGAAAAATCAGTGCAATATTTTTGTTTTTTAATAGATTTAAGTGAAGATCGGGCAGCAGCTCTGTATGGGGTCAAAGAGATCATTTTTGGACTACTCATTAATGGATGTAATGAACGCATACAAACCCAATTTGAGTAAGATCTATATGACAATTTGGATCTTATGGCAATTTATGTCGATTTCATATGGGTAATTTGTATGGGGGCTAGGTCTGAACATGGACGGATTCTCACCAATTTCAATGGCGTTCATCCCAAGGCCGATAAAAGCTTATATACCAAATTTCGTCAAAATATATTCATATTTGCGACCTGCAGTTTGATTACAAACTTTACATGGACACACAGACGGACGGACGGACGGACGGACGGACGGACGGACATTGTTAAATCAACTCAGAAAGTGATTCTGATTCGATCGGTATAATTAAAGATGGGTCTAGGTCAAATATTTTTGGTTGTTACAAACAGCAGCACAAAGTCATTATACCCAAACCACATAGTGGTATAGGGTATAATAACAAGAAAACCATTCAACCTAGAGTTTTGTTATACCCTATACCACTATGTGGTTTGGGTATAATAACTTTGTGCTGCTGTTTGTAACAACCAAAAATATTTGACCTAGACCCATCTTTAATTATACCGATCGAATCAGAATCACTTTCTGAGTTGATTTAACAATGTCCGTCCGTCCGACCGTCCATCTGTGTGTCCATGTAAAGTTCGTGATCAAACTGCAGGTCGCAAATATGAATATATTTTGACGAAATTTGGTATATAAGCTTTTATCGGCCTTGGGATGAACGCCATTGAAATTGGTGAGAATCCGTCCATGTTCAGACCTAGCCCCCATACAAATTACCCATATGAAATCGACATAAATTGCCATAAGATCCAAATTGTCATATAGATCTTACTCAAATTGGGTTTGTATGCGTTCATTACATCCATTAATGAGTAGTCCAAAAATGATCCCTTTGACCCCATACAGAGCTGCTTCCCGATCTTCACTTAAATCTATTAAAAAACAAAAATATTGCACTGATTCTTCTCAAATTTTGTTTGTATATGTTTCTGCAAAATACAAGAGACGTTACCAAACATGATCAGGATCGGTCCATTTTTGGACCTAGTCCCTATATAGATATAGCATCCGATATGAACTTTTTCATATCTGCAGCCAAAAAAATTAATAAAAATCCCACTCAAATTTGGTTTTTGCTTATTTTCTATGTCCAGTTAGTTGGGCGTAAGAGATAGGGTTTCTAAACGCATGGTATAGGGTATCGTATAGTCGGTCTAGACCGACTATAATTTTCTTACTTGTTTTTTTTTTATTTATTTGAAATAATCTTAAAGCCTGCAACGAAAAGATGACATTTATAGTTCTAGTCACTACTTACGAACTTCCATTAGGGATTCTATAGTGTAAATTTTTTGGAATAACTCTGTTTAAAATCTTCCATATTTTAAGACACCTTTTCTGTGTCTTCGACTCCATTTTTAGAAGAGCCCAATATATCTTTACTTGCCTAAGTTCCGGAAAGTTTGAATGGAGTGCCTCTACTAGTACAAAAACTATGTTATTATTCTGGTACCACTGAAGAGCTTTATTGCTGTACTGACAGGATACCAAATCGAGCCAAAAATATGTGGTCACTTTTATTGGCTTAAGAAAGAGCAAACAGTTCTTAATATGTATAATATATTTTGTTATTTAAAGAGCCCGTTGCAACATGTGACGTGCTTCTTATACTGCAACTATATATTGATTCTCATACCAGAAACTTTTTTGGATATATAGTCTGCTTTTGGGTCCTAAACTTATCTTAAATATTTCCTCGAGCATAAGCAACATAAAACATTTTACCCAAAAACTGCCAAAAATCTGAAACTACACACATTTCATCGTCCATTATGATGCAGGAGTATTTTTTTTTATCAAAAATGATTTCAATTTCCGTGCTCTATTCTTGGCCTCTAGTTTTTTTTATTTTTGAAACAGTTTGGCCTTTATACGCTTTCAAACTTGCAAGTTACCAATGGCCAAATATTCGTGATACTTTTTAATAATATTAGAAGCAATGTGACTGCAAACCTCTAATTCTTTGGCTAACTTTTTGTAGAATAAATTTGGATTTTGTTGAAAATATTTAATAATTTAAGCATTTTAATCAAATATTTTGATGAACAAAAAAAAAAAAAAAAACACAATAAATAAATAAAACAAGCAAGAAAATTATAGTCGAACTAGACCGACTATACGATATCTTATAACATTCATTTAGAGACCCTATCCTTTATGACAAACTAATTTTATATAGGAAATAAGCATAAACCAAATTTGAGAGGTATCGTTATTAATATTTTTGCCTCCAGGTATAAAAAAGTTTATATCAGATGCTATAAATATATGGGGACTAGGTGAAAGTAAGGACCGAAGCTGGCCGTATTTGGTAAGGTCATTTAGTTTTGCAAATATATTTATATACCAAATTTGAGAAAAATCTGTGCAATGTTTTTGGTTTTATGGGGCTTTGGCTAAGAATTGTCCTATAGAGTTTGTTTTTGGACTACTGATTAATGGGAAAAATAAACATACATAGAAACCCAATAAGATAATTTGGATCTTATGACAATTTAAGTCGATATCAAAGGGGTTATTTGTATGGGGACTAGGTCTGAACATGCACCTATTTTCACCAATTTCAATAGCGTTCATCCTATGGATAATAGAAGCTCAAATAATAAATGTCATCAAAATATATTCATATCGACACAAAGACGGACGGACGGACGGACATCTCTAAATCGACTCAGAAAGAGTACTATGACAAGAGTTCTGAAACTATATACATATACTAATTACATGTACAATTTGAAGAGCTGTGAAAAAAATGGGGCAATGGGCGTGGCACCTACCATACAAAGTAAATATTTTATATCATATATCTAGAGTATTCTAATAGATAGTTTTGGAACTTGGTGGGAGTTCATAAGTTATCAACGTTAGTACTCGGAAAAAAGGGCGGGATCAAACCAGTGGGCATGGCGCTTTCCACACATGGTAAATAGCTAGAGTACTATGAGGGCCACGTAAATTGGTTGTTAATGTAAGTAGTCGTACCAAAAATGGGTGCGATTGAGTTAGTGGGCGTGGCACCTCCCATACAAAAAAATTATCTGGAGTACTATAAACCCGACAGTCTTGAAACTAGGTGTGAGTTCACGAGTGATGAGTGTGAGAAGTTATACGAAAATGGGCGGGATCAAACCAGAGGGCGTGGAACCTCCCATTCGTGGTAAATACATATCATCATATATTCATCATATATGTATATAAAAAAGTCAAATATTGCTTGCGGAAAAAGTTAAGAGCAAAAATATGTGTTACGATTTTTTCTATCTCACTCCTTAATACAGAAAACTTAGCCATCCCGAAATATATATAAATGTTAGCAGGCTCTGGGATATATTGACCAACGCAAAATCGCAAAAAAATGAAAAATGGCCAAAAAAGAAAAAAAAAAAGAAAAACTCTCCCATACAATACTCCCTGAACTGTAAAAATTGGAAAATTTTTTGTATTTTTTTTTTTTTGGCAAATTATTCGGTTTTAAGTAATAGTGACCCATAAATTAGCAATGAAAAATAACCCACAATTTTTTTTTTTTTTTTTTTGCAATTTTCCGTTTCTTTAGTTTTAGCAAATTGTAGTCGAAATCTACAAAGAATTACTGTACAATAATTTGTGCTTTGTTTTTGATCTCCAAATCTGCTCAATAACAGTTAAATATTGAGTGTAGATATATTTTTTTATGTTATCATATAAACGCTTAGTGTACAGTTTAAAAAATAATTGAAGCGGGTTTTGTACAACAGCATGAATAAAAAAAAAAAACGCAATCCTTTCGCCAAACTGGTTGCTTGCATTTTTATAATGTGTGCACCTTGCGCAACAGTCGAAAAATTTTAACACAAAATCGAGCGATTTTTGGTAATAAGGAAATAATGCAGATTGTTGTTAACTTGTAACTTTTCAAGTGTGGGAAGTTAGCCCCCATTTTTGGAAATAAAATTTGTTGAAGATTGTTCTGAATTGTTGTACGATTGTTCTACAATGTGTCAAAACGATGAGTTTTTAAAATATAATTTGTACGGGTAAATCGAAAAAAAAACGAATTTTAAACATTGCCCCCCCATTTTTGGAAAAAAAATTGCCGGTTGTTCTAGTTGCTTTATACATTGTTCTAAAATAGATACATATGTCGCAAACCGTAACGTATTTTGTATTTTTTCTTTTTTTTTTTTGTGATTTTTGTATATTTTATGTTTTTTTTTTGTTTTTTTTGCGATTTTTGTATTTTTTTTCTTTCTTTATACCCTATACCACTATGTGGTTTGGGTATAATGACTTTGTGCTGCTGTTTGTAACAACCAAAAATATTTGACCTACACCCATCTTTAATTATACCGATCGAATCAGAATCACTTCCTGATTCGATTTAACGATGTCCGTCCGTCCGTCCGTCCGTCCGTCTGTGTGTCTATGTAAAGTTTGTAATCAAACTGCAGATCGCAAATATGAATATATTTCGATGAAATTTGGTGTATAATCTTTAATCGGCCATGGGATGAACGCTATTGAAATTAGTGAGAATCGGTCCATGTTCAGACCTAGCCCCCATACAAATGACCCCTATGAAATTAACATATATTGCCATAAGATCCAAATTATCATACAAATCTTAGTCAAATTGGGTTTGTATGTATATATTACATCCATTAAAAAGTAGTCCAAAAATGATCCCTAGTGGACAACTGTTAGTCATAGACCCCATATAGAGCTGCTTCCCGATCTTCATTTAAATCTATCAAAAAACAAAAATATTGCACTGATTCTTCTCAAATTTTGTCTGTATATATTTTTGCAAAATACAAGAGGCTTTACCAAACATGGTCAGGATCGGTCCATTTTTGGGCCTAGTCCCCATATAGATATAGCATCCGATATGAACTTTTTCATATCTGCAGCCGAAAAAATTAATAAAAATCCCACTCAAATTTGGTTTATGCTTATTTTCTATATCCAGTTAGTTGGGCCTGAGAGATAGGGTCTCTAAACGCATGGTATAGGGTATCGTATAGTCGGTCTAGACCGACTATAATTTTCTTACTTGTTTTTTTGTGATTTTTGTGTATTTTATGTTTTTTTTTGGGATTTTTCTATTTTTTTATGATTTTATAATATTTATATATCAAATATATTATCTTTTTTTTGTTTTTGTATTTTTTTGTAATAACTATATATATTTCACATTCAGGTGTCAATCAGGATTCCTTGTATGAAAGAAATTTTGGAATCTGTACGTTAACTTTTGTGTTGCATAAAAATGTTGATATCGTTTATTAACGTTGATATCGCGGAAAAATGTTTTTCGTTCTCATTTGCGTACGTTACGGTTTGCGACATATCTATTTTGGAACAAAGTTTAGAAGAACTAGAACAACCTAGAACAACTGCCAAATTTTTTAGCCGATTTACCGGTACAAATTACATTTTAGATACTCATCGTTTTGGAACATTGTAGAACAGTCCCAGAATAATTCCGAACAATCTTCAAAAAATTGTATTTCCAAAAATCGGGTACTAACTTCGCACACTTAACTTTTTTTCATTAATTACTAAAACTTCAATAAACATACCTGTCACAAATTCTTTGTATGCTGTCCATATAGTCATGTAGTTGTACAAGACACTCTTCATTTATTATTTTACGTGTATACTAGGTATTTATATGAATGCATTACATAAGCAAAATCAATTCATTATATAATATTATGGGCTATTTAATTATATTTGATTTTGCGTATTTTGAATTGAGTTTTGAGTGAATTTTCATACGGAAGATATTGATTAATTTTTGGGCATTTTTATATTTTGGACATTTTTGGGCAACATTATATTATTTTTTGGGCGATTTTTAATATTTTTTTTTATTTTTCATATTTTTTTGGGCAAATTTCATTTATTTTTCTTCTGCGATTTTTATTTTTTTTCGGGTCATTTTTCATTTGGGCCATTTCTCATTTTATTTTATTTTTGGTGAGTTTGTTATTAGGCGATATTTCATAGAGCCATCTTAACAAGCTTATGACCAATTCTTCTGTAGAGAGTAATCATTTTCAGAATAAGTCTTCAAAAAGTGTACTTATTCTATGCTTGTATTGAAAAAAATTTAAATAACTTTCCTTACATAAACAATTGATTATGAACCATGGCATAAGTAGGGTAAGCCACGAAACTAAAGAACAGAATCATATAAAAACCTATTGGCCGATAGCAAAAACTTGAGTTCACTGTACTTTGTCTTTGCAATAAACCAACAACTATATAAATAAAAAATGCCTTAAAGGTCGAAAGGACTGAGTGAGAGTTTTTCTCAACATAAAGATAAGCGAAATGACAAATATTGTTGCAGCAAAAAAAAAAAAGACTGTTACATTTTCTTCGGTGAGCAAAAGCAAAAAAAAAAGTAACTGAAATATTGTTTGTGAAAAAAAAAACACATAAAGAATAATGATAAAAATGATGGCCATTTACGGACTTTTTTTCTTATACTTTTCGATAGTCTTTTTTAGGTTGATTCTTCCTGAAATCAACATCTAATATTTACTCTCAATGCCAGTAATGTAAATATTCATTGTATTTCATATTTCATTTCAGTTGGAAATAATGTTGAGTTTATATTTGACATAGTTAAAGTTTCACAAAAAAAAAAAAAAATCATCTTATTAATATTCAGGAAACGAAAAAATTCTGTTACACTTGCTGATGCAATTTTATAAATTTCAAATTCAATTTGGTTAAAGTATAGCAATATTGTGGTAAATTTGATTTATGTATATAACGTAATTATAATTAATTTACACGAAAAAAGTATGTATATATGTAGGCTAACAATTAATGTCACTTAAAATTATGTTATACCGGGAACCAATTTTAATTATACAATTAAACTTATTACGGTATAATTTATAATAATCTCCTGTTTTTTACTTTAACGTACATTTGGTCAAGTTTGTACATTACAAAATCCCGTGTCGTTAACATGTAATCAAGTTTTTTATATCATAATCGAATACGTTTACATTACTTTTGAAAAATTTAAAATAAAAGAACAAACAGTTGTGTGCAGCGCTTTTGTTCAAAATTGCATGCTTTTAATTAATAAAATGTAATTAAAATTTTGCCAAATAATTTACTATTGCTTAAATGGTAGAAAGTTGATTATGAGTTGCGATGTTGCAGTAATGTGGAACACTTTTTTTGGGGTAATATGGGGCATGCAACTTAAGCAATAATAATGTGTTTTTCTGTTGAAGCGCGCTAGCTAACCCAGAATATGTAGTCTTGCAACAAGCCATAAAATTCATTACAACTGAAAATATGTCATCAAATAAAATAGCACATCGTACGTTGGGAAAAATTAACAAATATGCATGGGGCTACCGGAAAAAGTGTTTGGAATGTTTAATGTTTTTTATTATTTTTTTTTTTTTGGCTACAGTCTCTTTAACTCATATTTTGATATATTTATCGCTGAAATATGGCACCCTCTGAAAAGTGGAAATATCATTGAAATATAATCCACTGGCTTGATTAGTGCTAAATTCGCTTTTTCCTAAGCGATTTTTCGAAAAAATTTAGCGGAATTTACGGAAAAATTTTCAACAAAATTTTTAAACTCTGCGGAATAAAATTTTTCAGCACCTGGCCAAAAACAACGTGTTGCCAACTATGGAAAAACTTAGAATTTCGAACAAACAACATAATTTACTGAATATGCAGATATGAAAAAGTTCATATCGGGTGCTATATCTATATGGGGACTTGGTCGAAAAATAACCCGATGCTGACCATATTTGGTAAAGTCACTTACATTTTGAAAAAATATATACAAACAAAATTTGAAAAAAATAGTCAAATTTTTGGACTACTGATGAATGGATATAATAAAAAGATACAAATCCAATTTTACTGAGATTTATATGATAATTTGGATCTTATGGTAATTTAAGTCGATTTCATAGGGGTCATTTGTATGGGGCTTAGGTCTGAATATGGACCGAATTTCAACAATTTCAATAGCGTTCATCCTATGGCCGATAAAAGCTTATATACCAAAATTCATCAAAATATATTCATATTTTCGACATGTAGCTTGATTACAATGTTTACATGGACACAGAGACGGACGGACGGACGGACATTGCTAAATCGACTCAGAAAGTGATTCGGAGTCGATCGGTATAATAAAATATGGGTCTCGGTCAAATATTTTTGGTAGTAACAAACAGCAACACAAAGTCATTATACCCAAACCACATAGTGGTATAGGGTATAAAAAAAAAAATGTTTCGAAAAATTTTTTTATCACACTTAAAATCCATACGTCAATGAATATTTATTTATTTTTAATTTATGTAATTTTTTTGTTGCACTAACCGGATTAATATTTTAGTAATATTGTTAGTTCGCTAAGTGAATATCCAATAAATAAATGCATGAGAAAAAAATTCAAAAGAAATTTTTCTGAACCCATCCGTGCTATTTTTATATTCGCCTTCCTGCGGCTAAAGGTAATTTTTATATCCTATACCAATCTCTGTTTGTAACTACCAAAATTATGTGACGATCAATTCAGAATCAATTTCTGAGTCGATTTAGCGATGCCCGTCTGTCCGTCTATCTATCTGTGTTTCCAAACTACAGGTCGTAAATATAAACATATTTTAATGAAATTTGGTACGAGTATATAAGTTTTTGAAGATGATTGCTGAAAATCGTTCATTGTTTAGACCCAGCCTCCATACAACCAACTCCTTTAAGATCGTCTTGTATTGACGTATGTTTAATATAATCGTTATTCTGTGGTTT
Organism: Cordilura impudica; assembly: GCA_963682025.1. Taxonomy (NCBI): domain Eukaryota; kingdom Metazoa; phylum Arthropoda; class Insecta; order Diptera; family Scathophagidae; genus Cordilura; species Cordilura impudica. The sequence continues at coordinate 54,512,198 of OY821519.1, forward strand.
AAAAATTAAAACTTTTGGGTCATTCTTGGTCATACTCCCCAGACAAAACAGATTCCTGATTTCCACTTATATCTATCAAAAAAACAAAACAGATTTTTCTCAAATTTGGTTTATATATGTATTTAGTAAATATGGTTATGATAGATCCATTTTTTGACCTAGTGCGCATATAAAAATAATGTTCGGTATGAACTTTTTCATATAAGCAGGTCATAAATTAATAAAAACGCCACCTAAATATGGTTTATGCTTATTTTCTATATCAAATTATGACTTCAGCTCGATTATAATTTTCTTACTTGTAGTATCGTTTCAATATTGTGACCATGTACTTAAATAAAGTTTAAAAGTTTAATGGATAAGAGATCGAATTATGGAAATTAGGATTTATATTCCTCGGTCTTATAGAAGTGGTTCGAGTACCTCCAGATAACAGTTCTATAAGATATATGATCTTCCAAAAACAAATATATTTACACAAACGCCCATGGAAATTGTTTCTTGGTAGAGAGTTCGGGACAATATTTTGATCAACCAGACATATACTGTTTTTTTTCGTAGAAAGAAACTGTATATCGCCGATATTTAAACACGAGTCTTTAAATTTTATAATGTTTTGCGCACAAATAGATTTCATTATCAGCCTGAGGAGATTAAACAAACACGTGATTTAATGCATTCTCTTTGATTTATTTATTACATATCTGTTTTAAAATGCCTTTTCCGCTTCATTTTTATATTCTCCATACCAGGCACCGTGAGATAACTCTCAAATTGAATAAGTCGCAACGAATTAACTTCCAATGAATTAAATCCCAACATATTATTTCATACTCCTAAAGGAAAAAAATGAAATAAGTTCTAATATTTCGGAGTTATTTCACAGATAAACAATATGTACCAAAAAATGAATTAATTTCCAAATGAAATAAGTCCCAATAAAAACGAAATAACTGCCAATTCAAAAATATCGGTTCAAACTTTTGAATTCATAAATATATGAGAGCACTCATTTTACGTTTACCTATTTGTGTACGTAGATATTAGATTTAATACTATAATAAAAAAAAATTAATAAAAAAAAATTAATTTTTATTTACAAATAGGACAAATGATTTTTTCGAAACCTTTAGAAATACAGTCAAAATACCCTGAGAAATTGTGCTCAAGATAATTTATTATTGTACTTTCGTTAGAAGGTCTTACTATCTCTAACCACTGCTTTTCAAAGTATTCCAAAAAATACGTGAATTTAAAGTGACGCTAGGCTATTGTATAATACCCTTAATCTTTTTTGAGTGCGCCCACCATATGCGTGGCAGACAACATCGGAAGTAACAAAACTTTCATGTATTCCAATGATGACTTACTATCGTGCCGAATCGATTGAGTTAGTTGCCTATGCTCGGTCGTTATTTGGCATCGTACTGTCTGGCAAAAGTGGAGCCGTAGAATTTCGTATCCAAGAATGAAGTGTTGATAGCATTTCTTAGACTCGCTTCAAGATCGGTGATGAAAATTTCAACCAGTTAAGTTCAATATATTTGAATTTACGTAATTGGAAAAATGTTTATAGCATTCTATTGACATTTTATTTGACAAAATGAAAAATCCTGTGAAAACCTATTAAGTGTAAAAATAAATTAGTCCACAATCTGTCGTCGGATGGTGGACGAGAATCACGCCACTCAGCCCCTCCCGGCAATATCACATCTTCTCATAGTACTCAATATGCAGCAAAATCAACACTGAAGCGGTACGATTGAAAATATCCTATCGATTTAAATATATCGTTATTGTTAGGAATGTTTTCACTAATCAGCTTGATCGCATTATCAGGTCCAAATATGCAGTCTGCAAAGTCATTCGAGTCGTGGCAAACTTTAAAAAACGGTATTTTCTCTTGGCCCTCATGCACTTACAGCGTTGCCAGCGCTCAAAGTACTTACGACATCCACGCATTGATCTTTAAATTATGGGCCCTAAGTTCTCTATACAGTTGCTGTTGGTGATTATGGCTATATTCAACACAAATTGTCCTTTTCGACTCACTTTCTGAGTCGATTTAGCGATGTTCGTCCTTTTGTCTGTCCGTCCGTCTGTATGTCCGTTAGGGTGGCCCTTTGTTATATGGAGGGAAAAAAAAGTGTTCAAAATGTCGGTCTCACCCCCTAGAAATATGCGAATAGCAAAAAAACTGAGAAATACAAAGTGAAAGGTCAATCAAAAAACGTTTAGTCGTGGCGCAAAGCGATTGAAAATTTCAAGTGTGTTTATATGGGGAAAATATGACTTTCTTTCAGATTTTACGAAAATTTCATTCTATAGTTTAATTTTTCCGACAAGCTGTTATATAATTCGGGATCAGTATTAAATTATCCTTTCAACGGGTTATAAAACTTCAAAATCGAATGAAATTTCGCCTAGAAATAGCAAATGCCCCAGATCACTTTTGTGCCAAAAAAAACTAGTTCATGAAATTTGATGAAATTTTTTTCAACTTTGAGAAATTGATTAAAGCCATCATTTTTTTTTGGTCTCTATACTTATAAGTATTCAGATATGAAGTACTGTTTTATTACCACGTTGTTAACGAATTGCGCATTGATACCGAATATTGGAAATTTTTTTGATAAAATTTTTAAAACTCCTTTTTCAATTTTGAAAAAACTTTCTTAAACAAAATTTAAAAAAATGAATATATCACTTTAAGGTTTTATTAAATACATGTTGCAGATTAACTGTGTTAATTTTTAAGTAAATCCCTGTGCCAGAATTTTTTTGACAAGGATTTAATTTTTGCGGATTTCGAGAAAAATTGGATTTTTGAGAAATATTCTGTAAATGTACTCTTTCTAAATACTTTCTATCAAAAATTCATCACTTTTCTACTTTTAAATGTTATATTTTATCTTAATAGCCTAGGGTTTCGGAAAAAATAATATGACTCCATTAACCCTTTTGGAATTGGGGTCACATATGACCCCAAGCTAATAAAAGACAATTTATTCAAAAAATTCAAATATTTTGTAAATGCTGTCCAATTTTTACATGCGACGCATAAAATATAATAACCAAATATGTAGAAGTTTCGTTCCAAAAATTTATGATAAATCCGAGAACGTTAACCTATTATTTGCCAAGGCCAGCTTTGGATTTTAAGATATTTTTAAATAAAAATGACCTAAAACGAAAAAAACCCAATAGGATAATTCTTAGTCATAGCCTCCATATGAAGTCACAGTCCCGATCTTCACTTAAATCAATCAAAAAACAAAAATATTGCTCAGATTTTTCTAAAGTTGGGTTTGTATATAATTTTGCAAGAAATAAGTGACCTTACCAAATATGCTGACGATCGTATAGCCGGTCTAGACCGTGTTTTTCAACTTTTAAATACTGCTACATCTTTTGCCACTTATTATTTTGAAGGCAAGACTTGATTGAAGTTGTAAACCGATTTTGTGAACCGTATAAAAACATCAGAAGTTATTAAAATGTAATTTTAAGTGAAACGAAATAATTCCAAACAAAATGAAAGAACTTCCAACGATAATTCCATTGTGGTTTATTTCGCAATTGTTGGAAATTTTTTTGGACTTATTTGGATTTATGTTTTTATCAGTTTGTAATTTGGTTTGTAACGTATCAAAGAAATTATTTGCGACCCTAGAAGGTATATATATAAGCGTAATCGAGTCGATATAGCGTTGTCCATGTGTCTGTCTGATTGTTGAAAACCAACTCATTCACAAAACACGCTCATTCACTTGCCTAAGAAAAATTAGGATAATATTTTTTCCATTATTATGAACAGTATTGAATTTGGAGCCTCTAGGTAAAATAGCCGAATGACACACGAAAATGTAAAGATAATCCATTAAAACTTCATACATGTAAATTTTTACCGATTAGAGTAAGAGAATAACCAATAAGTTTATGCTCTTACTCTCTTTAAGCAAACATAACAGTATTTACATTTATATCAATTTCATTTAGTATTTGCTTTAAATTAAAAAAAAGCACGAAAGTGCCTGAAATTGTTGGTTATTGTCTTCTTAATTTTGAGCATCTTTATAACAAATCAAGGCATTATAATGTGAAATCTAGCTTTTTTTCAGAAAGTATGGAATTTATGCATTATACAAGCATTCATAACTTTTTGATACATGCCGTTCTATCTATAATATTTATAGGTAATGTAATTTCTTGTGACTGATGATTTGTTAAACAGTTTTCTCCCGATTTTGATATAAAGTATCTTATTTCAAAGGTATATCTTTTTAGATGTCCACCAGACTTACAGATTTTTAAATTTGTAAGTTTTTTTTGGAGTTATGCACATTTAAAGTTGCTACTAACTCATACATAAAATTATATAATGCTATATGTGTGTTTATTAAATTTGATAATGTGTTTGTTTTCTTTATTCACAATAATAATTGTGTTGAATTGAAAAATTATTTTGGACATAAATCAAAAAAGTGTTGAATTGTGAATTGTCTAAAATTGATTAGCATATCTTTAGGATCAATAATTTGTTAAATGAAAAAATACAATTTCCTAGAATTTTCACTTGAATTTCGAGGTCTAGAATCTGCTAGTAATGATTAATACTTTAATATGAAATAAAGACTTCCACCATTCCTTCATACAAAGTACAAAATATTCAAAATATTTGGATTTTTAGTTACAAAAAAGCAAAAAAAAAAAAAATAATTCATTCAAGGATACAAGGATTGCTCTTTCAGATACTTCTACCCGTACATTGGTATATTAAATGGCATAAATGTGAGATAATGGAAACTGCCAATATTCCTCTAACTCCAAATAGAAAAAGTTATGTTCATAATAAGTTCTAAAATATTTTACTGTAATATCTATTTAAAAAAAAAAAAAGTGTCCTATATTCCTAAATAATTATATTTAGCTTTTTTAGGTTATTGGTTTTCCGAGAATGAAATTTGTTTGAAAAAACAAATCTTCTTAAATTTAATTATAAAATAAAGCACACTTGTTCTGTTTATAAATCTTGATTTATAGTAACTATTTATATGTTTATTAGGGTGCCATAAATTTCAATAGCTTTTTGATAATTTCGAGAATCCATGGTTTAAAATTCCAAACCTGCGTATTAATGAAGAGAATGGATTCATATGAAAGTGGAATAAGAAGCCCGTACTAAATATTATAATGTTATATCTAAAATCTGTTACACCCTAATATAAGGTTGCAAGCAAGTTTGCATATAGTATTTTTTTTTGTACTTACCCATTGAACGCACTATACATATTCATATACGATGCCATATGGTGGGATTATAATCAAATATTGTTCGAAAGTTGCAATGTTGTGAAAAACATGTTGATGACGCAAATGTGGTAAATGTGACATTTACCATTTGATGAAAATTTTGTTGCAGTTTAGCAGCAATAATATGGAATCCAATTTCAAAGGCAGCATTAATTTATACATGACAACATAGATTCGATGTTAAATTCAAATGAATATGAAAGCAGAATAAGCAAAAAGAAAGATAAATTTGTAAAATCAAAGAAAACTAATATTAAATGAACTTAAATGTGTATGATATATTTATATGGGGCGTTTCATGGCAAGTGACCCAACTTTTGAAACCGATGTCTTCCGATCGGGATGTAATTCGCATCAATCTTAGTCCTGTTGGAAAGTAGTTTCGACACAATTTTTCAACAAGATCGGCCAAGAACTCTCTGAGTTAGAGGGGGTCAAAATTTTAAATTTTGGTTAAACAGATGTTTTTCTCTTCCATATAACTGTTTACCTATTGCTCTTAGCAAAATTTGTCCTAACTAGTTTAGGTAGCTATTTCTTCAATCTTTCGAAAAAAATATTTTAAAAAAAAATAAGAAATTTTTTTTTTTTTTTTTTGCAAAAACGCCCTTTTTTCTTTTTTTTTTTTGCTCAAAAGAAAGTCGTTTAAAAGTCTTTTGGTCGCTTAGTGGTACGCGAGTTGGATATCTGTCAAAATAAATGCTTTGTAACTCAAGACCATGGTTTTTCAATTTTTTGCTAAGGCACTAATTTGAATTTTTTCCTATTTGTGTGTAAGTGTTTCTAAAACCTTAAAAATAAGACTTATACCGAGAAACTAGACAAATTAACCTTTGCGACGGTATGTAACATACCTAACTAAAATTTTATACCCTCAATACTGTAATACCCACAATATGTTAACCTCAGGAAAAAAACTTTTTTCTATAGCAATGCTGAAAAATTATTATTTTATTTTTTTGTAATAATAATTAAATTAATATATAATGTTATTGTTATGTATTGTTGATCTGTATTGGAGTAATTAGTCATTTATTGTTCGGTTTAAGATCATTTATATATTTTTCTAATGAAAGAAAGATAATAATTTTTGTAATGTAAGAGAAATATTAGAAAAAAATTGAAAACAGCGCTAGATGGAGTAGCTACTTTCGAACAAAGCGACTTGTTCATCGTCAGCATCCTTCTGCCTATGATTTCAACTCATGCTTAATCAACTATTTAACTCAACATTTGAAAGAAAAGAACATGAGAAATGTTTTTTTCTTTTTTTTTTATTACGAGAGTTTGTATGAACAAGCTGAGCTTTTCCAATTTTTAGCTTTCTCTACATTAACATAGCCAGATCAATTACAAGTCTTGTAATGTGAACAGCTCTTTGTTTTTGCCATTATCCTCTAGATGGAACTGTAATGGCATGTGAAATCTTAACAGATTACACAAATGCATTGTAATAATATATATATAATAATATATATATAATATATAATAATATAATAATAATAATAATAATAATAATAATAATAATAATAATAATAATAATAATAATAATAATAATAATAATAATAATAATAATAATAATAATAATAATAATAATAATAATAATAATAATAATAATAATAATAATAATAATATATAATAATAATAATAATAATAATAAAAATAAAAGAAAAAAATAAATAATTTAGTAAAATTTAATCTTAATCGCATTATAACATAACTATTTTATTTATTTTTTAAATACACAGTCTTTCATCCAGCTTATTTATCTCTTTTATTTGCTACTTTGTCGCCAATATTTTCTTTTTTTTATTTATTTTTTTATTTAAAGTCTATGGAATTACAAGTGTATAAAATACATATGTATAATAAATAAAATAATGACGATTTAATTATTTAGATATAGAATAACTTTATGTTTAAAAGATTCTTTATTTTCTGACAAATCTATGAAGTGGTAAATTCCATTAAATTGCTCACATAACCGGCGAAATAGATCAATATTAGCATAGCTAAATCGAAAATAATTAATATTTAAGAGCTTAAGTTTCTTGTAGGTCTTGAAGGTATATTAATTTGAATTCTACTTAACAAGTAATTGGAGTCAATGTCGCCATTTAATAAACTGTGTAGAAAGGACGTACTAAAAATTGTTCTACGACTTTTCAGTGTCGGTAACTTGATTAGAGCAAGTCTGGATTCATAAGAGGGTAAGGCACGGGAGTTCCAATCTAGTCCACGTAGACAGAATAAAAGAAATTTTTTCTGGACAGATTCGACGAAAATTATATGAATAATGTAACGCGGATCCCATATTATAGAAACATATTCCAGGATAGAACGAACCAGCGATGTATATAGCTGTTTGGTTACATATGGGTCAGAAAATTATTTACTCCATCGCTTCATAAATCCAAGAACGCCATAAGCTTTGTTTATTGCTGAAGATATATGCGGATGAAAGTTTAATCTATGATCTAATAAAATGGCAAGATCTGAGAATGTGTCAACGGATTCCAATCTACTTTCATTCACAAAATAAGTAGTATGTAGATTATTACATCTGTAAAAGGACATATGCTTGAATTTTTTTTATATTGAGCTCCATAATGTTTACATTGCACCATCCACAAAAATTATTTAAATCAGATTGTAGCAAAAAATGTTGAAAGTAATTTTGAAGAGAGGAAAATAGTTTGACATCATCAGCGTATAAGAGAATTTTAGAGTGTTGAATAACAGAAGGGAGATCATTGATAAGTAAAGTAAAAAGTACTGGACCAAGATGACTTCCTTGTGGAACACCAGAAAACACTTAGATTTTTTTTAGAGAAAACTAAAGAATTACTGAAACCCATAGAGTTCAGATGATGGTATAATAATAAATCATGATTCACCTTATCAAAGGCTTTAGTAAAGTCGGTGTAAATTACATCAGTTTGCATACGATCTCTAAATCCGTCATTTATAATTGTAGTGAGTTACAGAACGTTGGTGATTGTAAAACGAAATTTACGAAAGCCGTGTTGTTGATATGGAGAAAGTATGGATGAAACTTGATGAGATAACGAGTCTATTATAATTTTTTCTAAAAGTTTGGGGATTGCACTCAATTTTGCGATGCCTTTGTAGTTAGACACATTATTATTATTATTATATATTAATAAAATTACAAATAAATAAAATAGATAAAAAATATTATAATTTTTCAACATCTCATTAAAAACAAGTAAGAAAATTATAGTCGGTCTAGACCGACTATACGATACCCTATACCATGCGTTTAGAAACCCTATCTCTTAGGCCCAACTAACTGGACATAGAAAATAAGCAACAACCAAATTTGAGTGGGATTTTTATTAATTTTTTTGGCTGCAGATATGAAAAAGTTCATATCGGATGCTATATCTATATGGGGACTAGGTCCAAAAATGGACCGATCCTGATCATGTTTGGTAAAGTCTCTTGTATTTTGCAAAAATATATACAAACAAAATTTTGAGAAGAATCAGTGCAATATTTTTGTTTTTTAATAGATTTAAGTGAAAATCGGGAAGCAGCTCTATATGGGGCCACAGGTATAATTTTTAGACTACTCATTAATGGATGTAATGAACGCATATAAACCCAATTTGAGTAAGATCTATATGACAATTTGGATCTTATGACAATTTATGTCGATTTCATAGGGGTAATTTGTATGGGGGCTAGGTCTGAACATGGACCGATTCTCACCATATATTCATATTTGCGACCTGCAGTTTGATTACAAGGTTTACATGGACACACAGACGGACGGACGGACGGACGGACATTGCTAAATCAACTCAGAAAGTGATTCTGATTCGATCGGTGTAATTAAAGATGGGTCTAGGTCAAATATTTTTGGTTTGTACAAACAGCAGCACAAAGTCATTATACCCAAACCACATAGTGGTATAGGGTATAAAAAGTGATTTTTTCCTGAAGTTAACACATTGCGAGTATTACAGTATCGGAGGTATGAAATTTTAGTTAGGTATGTTATATACCGTCGGAAAGGTTAATTTTTGTAGTTTCTCAGTATGTGTCTTATTTTTAAGGTTTTAGAAACACTAATAGGAAAAAATTCAATTTATTGCATATGCTAAAAATTGAAAAACTGTTGTCTTGAGTTACAAACCATTTTCTTGATAGATATCCCACTCGCATCCAAAAAGCTCTTAAAAGAAACAACTTAAGCTTTCTTTTGGGCAAAAAGGACGTTTTTTGAAAAAAAGGCAATTTTTTATTTTGCCAAAAAAAAAAACTCAACAAAAATTTTTTATTTCAAATTTTTTTATTTTTTTATTTAAAAAAATTTTTTTTAAAGATTGAAGAAATATGCTAAGAAAAATAGGTAAAAAGTTACATGGATGGGAAAAAACACCTGTTTGGCTAAAATGTCAAATTTTGACCTCCTCTAATTCAGGGAGTTCTTGACCAATCTTGTCCAATAGAACTAACGTTGGTTCAGATTTCATCCCGATCGGAAGACTCGGTTTCAAAAGTTGGGTCACTTGACATGAAGCGCCTCATATATATATACATACTGGTATATAGCTCTGTAACTCCAAAAATAATTCGAATTTAAAAAATCCTATTAGGCATTATTTTTGAAGGGTTTTAGAGTACATAAAGACATTCATAATTGCATTTAAGTGAAAACCTTATTATAATGTTCTATTTATATATTTTTTTCTCATTAAATGAAATTAAATTAATATTCTATATAGTTTTCAATAAACTTTGATGTGTTTTGTTTTATATTATTTTTGATTAGAACTTTTTTTGTATTGAATAAAAAAAAGCTTAATACTCACTGTGCATGATGCGTTTTCTATAGTCGTCGTCACGTTGCATTGTTACACTGCCACCGCCATTAGAAACCATTGAACTTATTTGTTCCAATGGTACAATATCCTGCAAAGTAAAAATTTAATAGATTTTAATTAAAATCTACGAATACAAAAGCTATTTTTCATTTATTTCACAATGTAACCTTGTACGACAAGAGTTGCCATAAAAAGTTATTATTTATTAATTAATTAGTTAAATCAATAAATATTTTAGACTTTAACCCTTAAATGTGCATCAGAGCTAAAAAGAGCCATTAACATTTATAACAAATGGTTTAAGCTAAAACTGAAAAAAGATTAGCAAGTTTTATACAAATATATGAAAAATTCACTCTAAGGAAGTTCGACATCGTTATATGAAAAATAATTTAAGTTACTAGAGGATTATTAAAATGCATTAAAAAACCTGGCTATGTAACAATTTTAATCGCTTCGATGAACAATATATATGCTATGTATCCAAAAATTTGTATAGGACTAAAATGATTTGCCGCTATAAAATTTTCTGTAACATTCAACCAAACTTGAAATAAGAGCAAATTTTCACAGAATTGTATAGAAAATATCTGATCTTTTCGGGTTGTAATTCTCCAGTAGCATTTTCAGAATGCTTTGAAATTTTAAGGACGTAGTGTTCACTTATCTGGATATTTACAAAATCGATGCATGGAGTGCATTTTTTCATATATTTGTATTGTATTAGTTATTGAAAATTATATAATTGATTTATTTGTTATTGATTTTTTTTAATTTCTGATCTTTACGAGTTGTAGTTGCCGGCCGAATTTGGTTTGTACATGTTTTTTTTTATAAAATTAAGTAACTTTGCCAAATGTGGCTAGGATCGATCCATTTTTCGACCTAGTTCCAATATAAATGTAGCATCCGATATAAATTTTTTCATATCTGCAGGCAAAAATATTAATAACATTGCCAAACTTGGTTTATGCTAATTTTCTATATCCAAGTAGTTGGACCTGAAACCCTAAAATCGGTATAGAACAACTATAATTACCTTACTTGTTATTTGTAGATTTACAATAAATTATTTTTCTGTTTTTTCATAGTAAAAACCAATATATTTAATAATTTTTTATTAACAAAACGAAGGTGAAAATACCTCGATAATATGGATTGGGGCCAGAATTATAGAGTTTTTATTAATTTTTTATGAAGAAATAAAAGTTGATATATTCGTTCTTTACATGTTAGAATATATGAGAACACATTATCTCTATTTAAAAAAATGTCTTTTCTTAAAATGGACCATTTCTGAAAAAAGTATTTTAATCTTTTTTGAACGGGCTTGCGTTTACTAGTTTTAGTATATTTTTAATGGATTTTCAATTTTAATATAAAAATTTGTAGGCGGAACGTTTAATTTGTGCATGGCTTTAAAATCACATTTGAACAGACATAAAATTTAAAAGGATAAAAATAAAAAAAATCATAAATAAGAATTAAATATTTGAGCTCGAGGTCTGATTTTGGCAAAAGTTATTTATTAAAATCCAATATTTCGATATTCTTTGAATATCATCTTCAGGGATTGTTCTAAATCATAAACAACTTAAATCTATTGTTCCACCTTCTTCATTTAATATTGCACTAAAAAAATCATGTGAATCCGATAACAGGGGAGATGTGTAAACATCTAGTAATTAAAGATTTTTTAAAGGCACTTTTTTAAAATCAAACAGAAAGCATTTTATCTATATATCACTTATAGCAATCAACTGCAGGGGCTCTGTTAATATAAAAAAAATTATTATTAATTATTATTTCAACCGGTTAATTTTTAATTTTTCGTTTTTTATTTTTTATTTTTCATTTCTTATTTTTAATGTTTTCATTTTTAGTTTTTCATTTTTAGTTTTTCATTTTTTATTTTTAATTTTTTATTTCTCATTTTTAATTTTAAATTTTTAATTTTTAATTTTTAATTTTTAATTTTTAATTTTTAATTTTTTATTTTTAATTTTTATTTTTAAATTTAAATGGTGCGTGGTAAAGAAGAAGAAAGCATATATTTCAAAAATTCATAACTGCACTGTATTCTTAATCGGACCGGTTTCTGGCATTTCAGCCTTCATCAGCGATTTATTAAACATTGTGATAATTGTTATGTTTTTAATCGAATAAATTGTTTCTATATGAAAATTTTTCTACTTAGAGCGGCCTTGAGGTTTGAACAATGAACCTTCACATACACTCGTACTTGCACTTTTTGGTCAGCGCTTTAACACACTCAACTAAAGTCAGGCCTACGAGCAGTATGGTTATATTCAGTGTTCGTACCATACAGCTTTACTTTTATTAATAATTTCAGAAGATACAACTCTGTCCAAACAAACAATCGTTATTTTTGATTTTTGAATATTTTTTGCATTTATACTTCTAATTTTTAATTTTTAATATTAAATTTTTTTTTTAATTTTTCATTTTTTTAATACGTGTTCAGAAAGCATTGTCCGGTTTGGTTAAAAATTTGCGCAAGTTTTAGAATTTCCAAAAAAAAAAAATGGCTGTCACCTTAATATATATGACCTTCTCCGAGAAAAGGGATCTACTGTGTCAAAAAACGTGTTGTATCAAAAAGGGTGGATTCTGGTACCTAAAAGATGTATAAACTTTTAACTTAGATGGAAGTTGATCATGCTCTACATCACCTTTGAGAGCGCAGAGCAAATTGCAATTGGATGGTAACTTTGCGAGTTATTAGCCTCACCCTCTTTAGGGATTGGTTGGACATTGGCAACCTTCCAGCAAGTGAGAAAGACTCCCGCACGGTACGAAAGCCTGAAAAGGTTGGCCAAATACTGCTATTTCTTCAGGACTGGAAGAAGGAAATTGTCGCAATGGGCTAAATCTATTTAGTTTGCTGAAGTTTGTAGGTCAGTATATGGATACTAGGAGATTCCAGTGCTCGAAATTCGAGTGCAAATTCTAGGAAATTTTATTTTTTCATTTAATAAAGACCCTAAAGGTATGCTTCACAATTCAACTCATATTAAATGAAGAAAACAAACTCAACACATTAACACAAACACATTAATAAATTTAATAAATACACACATAGCATTGCATAAACGATCATAACTCCAAAAAAATATTCCAGACGATGAAAATCTGTAATTCTGGGAAGGACCTAATAATAAATACTTTTCAAATGATACATTTTTTGTAAAAATCGCGATAAAACTGTGAAAATTACTCCGGTCACAAGAAATCGCCTTGCCTATTAATATTATAGATTAGCCATGGCTACTACATACGGTGCGGCGGTCCGTTAACACTAGGGAAGACCACTGTTTTCTGCAGCAAATGCGATAATATTTGCTTCATGTAAATGTCGAAGCTGGCCCATGGCTGTGAATAATATTCGCCGGTTATCGCTTTATACTTTTCGTCATTAACATCCTAAAAACATGTCTTCATGACTTTGTCCTTCATTGGTGCAAGTTCACCTGGGAAAAATCTTCTCCTTATGCGGTTTCCCTGGTCTGTGGTGAATTTTATGGATTCAAGTTTCGTCCAATGTTACGAAGGGGGACATATACTACTTCGGATTGGAGTATAACATCTCTAGACAATCCTTTAAGGTGGTCATATGGGTGCACTTATGGCCGAATGTGAGCAATCGCGGCACCCATTGCGCGGATAGCTCTTTCACGTCCAATTATACATGTACAACGTGATGTATCTGCTCAGTTGAGATTCCTGTATCCTCTGGCATCTTACGCACTGTCATTCTGCGATCGTCGAATATCATTCCATGGATTTCAAGGACGATTTCTGGCATGAGAACCGCCATTGGACGACCTGTTGTTATGACCATAACTATTGAACTTGATTGTATATTGTATTCGTCAAGCTTTTCTTGGTTTCAGTGATGGTGTGTTTCATTAAAAAATAATATTTTATGTGAACTCGACTTTGTCTGTTTTCAATGGCTATCAAATACAAACTGAAGCGGTCCATTAGCAGATGGTAGTCGATGGCAACTTTTTTTTGTACTGAACTATGCGAAAGTTCAAAATGCTGTTCCAAAACTACGTTAAGTATTGTCAAACGACTATCTTATAAACTGCAGGCCGCTGAGTGCTGCCATTACTTCTAATCGCCATTCGTAACCTATATTTACTAACATGACAACAATTGAGTTAAATTCAATGAATTGACGGGAATGCCTCGAAAATACCGATAAAGTTGAATAAATTTTTTCAAAACAACATAAATATTAAAATTTTCAAAAAAAAAAAAATATTCTGCACTGTAAAAATCCAAAACTTTCTCTTTTGTCATATGTAACAAAACTTTCTCTTTGATATGTAAAAAAGTTTAAAAAAATGAATATTTCAACATAGTTGAAAAATAAAAGAAACTTTTCACTTTTCTTTATTGCTCATAAATTTTTTTAATTTTAAATATTCACAGTTACTCGTACATACAATAAACGTTAAGAATTTCATGTAGATATCACGATTAAAATACTTTATCAATAAAAGCAAGCGTCTTTCAATTAACCGAAGTATTTATTAATTAAAGGGATTATTTTTTAGGTTACCTATAGTTACGTATTATTTATGGGGCATACAGAGAAGTTGTTTCCGGAATGGCTTTTAAAAGCCAAAGTAGTATACATTGGTGAATACCTATTATTCGATAAAATTTCTATGATCAAAGCTATAAATGTAGAGCCGTTGAAAGTAAATGCATTTTAAGCAATATTATAATTCAAAGTGAAATTCTTAACAACAAAATTTTTAAGTCTCTTCCCACTGTTCTTCTATTTTTCCATGTGTTTATTTATTTCATCTTTGTTACTGTTTGTTAATAAACACATAAATAAATTGGAAATAATTAAAAAAGTATACTAAAACAAAAATGGAGAACTATATTTTTAAACGTAAAATTCAGCTTAATTAGATGTTTGAAAATGATGGCTTTTGTTGATAATAATTTTTAAAAGTTTTTTTAAGGATTTAAAAATACAAATATTGACGACCTTGGAAAGTCACTCAAAGCCAATGGCACAAATTCTACTAGAAGTCAACCACGAGCTTTATTTATTTATTGGTTTTAACTTATTTTGCTGGAATGTTGTTGTTGTTGTTGTTGTTGTTAAATAATTCAACGACTTTCATTAATCCCTGCAAACATTTTTATGTTTATTTTTATTTTTATCACTGCTATTTGCATAGAAAATGAAACACTTGTTTTTATATTTTACAAGAGACACACACACAGCAACAACATTTTGTACAATATTCATGTAAATGTGCACAATAAACGAGCAACGAAATTGTTGTTAAATAAATAATTTTATTGACCAGGGTTACATACATAGTTATATACAAAAAAAACCTAAGAACTGGGTACGAAAATCGCTCATTTTGTAGCCACATAAAAACCTTTGAATGGCTGTTGGAGTCGAAGGTTTAATTACAACAATATAATTTATATATTGATGGGCTAAAATTGCTCTAGCAACTAATACGCACAGGTTAATTGGGAGTACCGAATTGCGATGAAGTCAACAACAATTCTGGTGTCTTATTAGTTAATATTTGTATCATAATAAAAATATTTTTGTTTAAAAAAATCGATATTACAGTTGTTAAACTTTAAAACAATTTAAAACCATAAAGTGAATTATAACAACTGACAAATTATAATAATTAAGGCATACTGTTGTCTTTCTACGGCTTTCGAAATGTACGACATTAATGTGATGAATGAGGTTTAAAAATAAGTGCTTGTCATTTGAAAATATTCCACCCAACATATTCTAACCGCTGAAAGTAATTATATACATTTGATAACAAATGAATAATTTAAGATTAAATGTTGTTAAGAAAAGTAAATAGACTTAAAAAATTAAAAGGACATTTTTAATTTCAATATAATTTGCTGAGGCGTTCCATACTATCTGCTAACTGAAAGATATACTTTACTTATCATATTTTCATTAAGAATGGATAGGATATTTGTTATTCTAAATTAGCAAATAAATAACAAGTACGTAATTTAATATCGGTTTACATCAACTATACGACTACGCCTATAAAATGAATTTCGGAAAAGGGTTGAAATCATAAATGAACGTAAAGATAAACATATTCCAAATTTGAATAAGAGTAAAAGGTTCCATTTACAAGAAAATACGTTAAAGTTCGTATATATATTAGGGTTGCCCTTAATACAAAAAGTGTTCAAACTCTCGGTCGCACCCCCTAGAAATATGCGAAGAGCAAAAAAGTGAGAAATAAAGGGTGATTTTTTAGCTATTATCTTTTTGGCAACACTGGTTTAAACAGCTGACGCACGTTTCGTGTTTTGTTTCATTGTCAAACATCTTCAGTTTGGTCTATAATTTAACCATGAATCGTCTTACAAACGAACAACGCTTGCAAGTTATTGAATTTTATTATCAAAATGCGTGCTCTGTTAAGAAAGTTCATCGCGCGCTTCTTCCATTTTATGGTCAGTTTAATCGACCCACTGAAGCGGCTATTCGGGCTATTGTGACAAAATTTCGCACCAAATTTACATTGTTGGACACTAAACCACCAACACGCTTACGTAGAGTGCGAACTGAAGAAAATATCGCAGCTGTATCGGCCAGTGTTAATGATGACCATCAATTATCGATTCGTCGCCGTTCGCAGCAATTGGGCCTCTGTTACTCAACAACGTGGAAAATTTTGCGGAAGGATTTAGGTGTGAAGCCTTTCAAAATACAGCTGCTGCAAGAGTTGAAGACGAACGACCTACCGCAATGTAGAATTTTTGGTGAATGGGCTCTTGGAAAGTTGGCCGAAGATCCACTTTTTTACCGAAAAATTGTGTTCAGCGACGAAGCTCATTTTTGGCTCAATGGGTACGCAAATAAGCTGAATTGTCGATTTTGGAGTGAATATCAGCCAGAAGCATTGGAAGAGCTACCAATGCATCCAGAAAAAGTCACAGTTTGGTGCGGTTTATGGGCTGGTGGCATCATTGGACCGTACTTCTTCAAAGATGATGCGAATCGTAACGTAACTGTGAATGGTGAGCGCTACCGAGAGATGATATTCAACTTTTTTTTGCCCAAAATGCAAGAGCTTGACTAGCATGACATGTGGATTCAACAAGACGGTGTCACATGCCACACAGCACGCGCAACAATGGACTTATTGAGAGGCGAGTTCGGTGAACATTTTATTTCACGTTCGGGACCGGTCAATTGGCCGCCTAGATCGTGCGATTTAACACCTTTAGACTATTTTTTGTGGGGCTATGTTAAAGCTCATGTCTATACAGACAATCCCGCTTCAATTGACGCATTGGAAGACAACATTGAAGCATTTATTCGTGAGATACCGGCCGAAATGTTGGAAAGAGTATGCCAAAATTGGATTAAGCGGATGGACCATTTGAGGCGCAGTCACGGTCAACATTTGCATGAAATAATCTTCAAACATTAAATTATATGGACCGTACTATCGATTCAAATAAAGATTTCATGCATTTTTCTGAATTTTATGTGTTTTTTTTTGGAAAACTTTCCTATAGCTCTTAAAAAATCACCCTTTACAAAGTTTTGGGCAAATCAAAAAACAATTAGGGGTGGCTTAACTTTTTCGAAAAACTCGGGATAAGTATTAAATTGTCTTTAAAAGGCGCTATAAAACTTCAAAATCGAATAAAAACTCGTCAAGAAATAGCAAATACCCCAGACCACTTTTGTGCCAAAAAAAAAACTAGATCATGAAATTTGATGGCATTTTCTTCAAATTTATGAAATTAATTAAAGCCAAAATTTTGTTTTAGTCTCTATACCTTTAAGTACTCTGATATGAAGTATTGTTTTATTACCACCTTTTTGACCTGTTAAGCATTGAGACCGAATATGGAAAATTTTTTTGATAAAATTTTGAAAACTCCTTTTTCAAATTTTGAAAAATTTTTTTAAACAAAGTTTAAGAAAAATGGATCTTGTCCTTTAAGGTGTTGTTAAGTATATGTTAGAGATTAACTGTGTGAATTTTTAGGTAAATCTCTACCCCAGAATATTTTTGACAAGGATATAATTTTTGCGGATTTCAAGAAAAATTAAATTTTTGTAAAATATTCTATAAGTGTACTATTTCTAAATAATTTGTATCAAAAATTCATCTCTTGTCTACTTTTAAATGTTATATTGTATCTTAGTTGCCTGGGGTTTCGGAAAAAAATAATACGACCCCAATAACTCTTTTGGAATTGGGGTCACACATGACTCCAAACTAATAAAAAACAATTTATTCAAGAAATTAAAATATTTTGTAAGTGCTATCAAATTTTTGGATGCGACGCTTAAAATATAATAACTAAATGTGTAGAACTTCCGTTCTTAAAATTTGAGATAAATCCGAGAACGTTAACCCTTTATTTGCCAAGGCTAGATTTGGATTTTAAGATATTTTTAAATAAAACTTACAAAAAACAAGTTTTTCGATTAAATTCGATGAAACCACTATTTAGAATTTAAGAAAAATAATTCGGTTAATTTTTTATTATTTAACCCCTAAGCGCTCCTGGGATCAAAATAATCCATTTTAATATATCTTTGCTGCAATTATCTGCTTATTGCTCGCGAATATAAATTAAAACAACTTTTAATCAGTTTTGCTATACAATTATTTTGTGTATAAAGACTATCTATTTTATCTAAATAAAATAAGATGACCCACAAATAACCCAAAGCTAATAAAAGACATTTTATTCAAAAGAATATGAAATATAAAATTAATATAATAATATAAAACTAAATAAAAGCAATACTTATTGCAAGTCGTAAGTGATTACAGAAAACAATTTGAAGCGCACACTAAATCATCCTTAAATACACCAAAATATATAGAATTTATTAGATTGGGGTCATATGTGACCCCAATTCTAAAAGGGTTAATGGGGTCATAATATTTTTTTCTGAAAAGTAGACAAGTGATGAATATTTGATACAAAGTATATAGAAATAGTACATTTACAGAATAATTTACAGAAATCTCATTTTCTCGAAATCCACAAAAATTAAATCCTTGCCAAAAAAATTCACACAGTTAATTTCTAACATGCATTTAACAAGACCTTAAGAGCTAGATCAATTTTTTTAAATTTTGTTTAAATTTTATCAAAAAAAATTTCCATTTTCGGTTTTAATGCTTAATAGGTTAGCAAGTAGTAATAACACAATACTTCATATCGGAGTAGTTAGAGGTATAGAGACTAACACAAAATGTTGGCTTTAATTAACTTATTAAAATTGAAAAAATGCCATAAAATTTCATGACCTAGTTTTTTTTTTTTTTTGGCACAAAAGTGGTCTGGGGCATTTGCTATGTCTTGGGGAGTTTTTATTCGATTTTGAAGTTTTATAGCTTTTTGGGAAGATAATTTAATACTGATCCTGAATTATATAACAATTTGCCGGGAAAATTAAACTATAGAACGAAATTTTCGTAAAATCTGAAAGAAATTCATATATTCCCCATATAAAACACTCTTCAAATTTTCAATCGCGTTGAGCCACCTCTAAATCTTTTTTGATTGGCCCAAAACTTTGTATTTCTCATTTATTCGCATATTTCGAGGGTGTGCGACCGAGAGTTTGAACACTTTTTTTTCTCCATATAATGAAGGGCAACCCTTTTACTTCTGATTACTAAAATTGCAACAACATCACTGATTACTAAAATTGCAACAACAAGAAAATAAAAATAAAATTTAAAATTTTTTTTTTGCGTTTCACTATAATTAACTCAGAAAGTACTTTTGATTCGATCGGTAATATAAAATCATGTGAGTCCGATCACAGGGGAGATGTGTATAATAATAATTTTATAAATAATATAATAATTTTTTCACCAAACAATCATAAGTCATACCAATTTGTCTTAATGGTCACATCTTACGCGTAAGATGTGACTCTCAAATGTACGCTGTTTTTGTGCTTGTATTGTGAAATAGAAATTTACCCCCCTACGCGTATAGATGTTTACACATCAAAATTACTACAAAGTTCGTATAGATTGTGATAATTATATGGGGGTTATGGTAAGAAAAAGTGGTCCTATCAAGATCATATTTAATGAGTTTACTTATAATTTTTAAAAATATATACAAACATAATTTGAGTAAAACATGTCAGACTTAAAAGTCTTTAGATACATTTTAGTGAATATCGACATTTATTTTTTTTGTTAATTTTTTTAAATATAACAATCACTCAAAATCTGCATTTGATCACGATATATCTAGTAATAGAGGTCCTCGTGCAATTTTAGTAAATTTCATAGGCATCATATATACAGTGATCGACATTCATCCATTTCAAAGGCGATCATCCTGACAAAAGCATATAAATATGTAATATATTTTTAGTGTGAACAAACAGACGGACCGAAATTGATTGTGAGTCTAAAGGTATAATAAAAAATATGTGTGGGTCATCTACTTTTTTAGTTAAGAAAATCAGCATGATTCCATTTTACCCTAACCATTCAGTGGTATATGATTTAATTTCTACAAGATATATGAGCTTTACTTATGAATAGCAAACTTAACATCCCAGTAAAAAAGAGTTTCCAAAGAAGTGAAATAGGATGAAATGAAACACAAATAGGACCTGGATGTTTTGAAAGATTAATTCTTTACAAATAATACAAAGATGTGGTGGTCATAATGGCGATCTTTCGTGGATGTCAATGCAACCTTTTCATTTCTATACCATATACCATTACGCTGATGCTTGTAATCGCTAAAAATATTTGCCATAGACCCCAACTTTTGTTACACTGATCAACACAGAATCGCACTTTGAAGCGATTATGTGATGTCGGTCTGTCTATCTGCCTGCCTGCCTCTCTGTCTGTCCGTCTGTTTGCCTATGAAAATATTGTAATCTATAATATTAATAGGCAAGGCGATTTCTTGTGACCTCTTCTACGCTTTTAGTTATCAACCGATTTTGACAAAAAAAATTTAACATTTGAAAGGTGTTTGTTTGCAGATGTGCACCATTTGGTAAATTTTTTTTTTTTTTTTTTTTTTGAGTAATAATCATTTAAAGTTGCTACTAACACATACATAAAACACATAAATCCATACGATAGTGTGTGTGTGTTTATTAAATTTGTTAATGTGTTTTCAAAAATTGTATATCAAAAGCCCTGTGTTGAATTGTGTATTGGCTAAAATTGATTAGCATACCTTTAGGCTTTTATAGAATTATTTATTAACAAACCTTTTTATAAATATTTATAATGAAATTTAAGTTATGTCCTGCGGTTCAAGCGCACAAAAATAATGGCTTTTAAGAGTGATGTAGCTTAGTCCTTTTTTTTATTTATCAACTTTGCGGTTTTTTACCTGAAAGTAGGCGTAGCTTCTCCGTACTTGTTTATGTTACTATGTTTTTTGTCCCCTCTCTCCCAGAGCGTTAAAAAGGGGTAAATAAAAATGAGAGGGCAAACGGGGTGTCGTTTTTCTTGGGAACCAGATGCCGTATCGAAATTCGGCAGACGCCATTTTGTTGGAAATCACGTCGGACAGGTCGTGAAATGGGATATTTCCAAAATATCAAAAATTGACAAAATGGCGCGATTTAAAAAAAATCAAAAATTAGATGTTTTTGGGGGGGTTTTTGCCCAACACCTCCCCCCGTAGTAAAGTAAGCCCAATTATCCAATTATCTGAGGCGTTCGGTGTAATAAAAATGGGTCTAGGTCAAATCTTTTTTTGGCAGTTACAAACATCAGCAAAAAGTCATCATACCCTGACCACATAGTGGTATAGGGTATAAAATATTCTAACCAATAAAAACTTAGTTTTTATTAAAACTCTTTCTTTGCTTATGAATATGAATTTTGAATCTCTCCGTGACTGTGCGTGACTTTGCGTGACTATTTTACAACAAGCCTATGGACAAAGTTTCAGATTGATCGAATGAGAGGAAGTGGGGTTTAAATCACTCCGTGACTGTGCGTGACTGTGCGTGACTGTGTGTGACTATCTTAAAATTAATCTTTGGCCACAACAAGTCTTTGAACAATGTTTCAGATCGGTCGGATGCAGGAAAGTGAGGTTTTAATCTCTCCGTGACTGTGTGACTATGCGTGACTGTGCGTGACTATGTCAAACTTAATCTTTCTTTACAGCAAGTTTATCGACCAAGATTCAGATTGAGTGGATGAGTGAATTCCGTTTTAAATCTCTCCGTGACTGTGCGTGACCATGCGTGACTGTGCGTGACTAAGTCAAAGTTAATCTTTTTTTCATAGCAAGTGTATGAACCAAGTTTCAGATCGATCGGATGAGGGGAAATGGCATTTAGATCACTCCGTGACTGTGCGTGACTACCCCAAAATTAATCTGTAGTCACAATAAGACTATGGGTCAATTTTCGGATCAATTGAAAAAGGGGGAATGGGGTTGACCTACGACAGACAGACAGACAGAGAGTACGAGTTCAAAGAAAGTGTTTAAAAATGTTTATCTTGCATAGTAGAATACAAGCGGCTAATCGCCGCATTCGATATTGAGTAAGATCAATCGAAATTCCATATTTTGGTTTATTTTTTAAAGAAAACGGATAAACGTCAGATCACGTTTCACTTATACTCTTAACTAGGAGCCATAATTCGATAACTATGACAGAGTAATATATTATTTTGGAAAAGAAAAAATAATATCGATCGAACAATGTCGATCACGAATGCGACGATTAGATCCCAGTATCAGGATAGAAAATGTTAATTCTGTTAACAGTTCGCAAGCTCAAAAAATTTTTATTCTGAAATAACAAGTTATATCTTAAGGAAATTAATTTAAAAAGGAGACTCTTATTTTTGATTCAATGTTTTAATATTCATTTATTCACGCCACATATTAATATTGAAATAAGCTTTATGCTTATTTTCTATTATCCAGTTAGTTAGATCTAATAATTTCTATCAAAACGCATGTATAGGGAACTGTATAGTCGAAATAGTCTGGCTATAATTTTCTTACTTGTTTTATAAAAATTTTATTTTCGTCTATTTTGTATTTGCCAGGGTTAAACTGATCCGTTACAATACAGATCAAAGCATTTAAATTTTGCAACAAATGAACTGGTTGAATCATCTGTTGGCATATTAATAAATCAGCTGTTGTAAACAGATATTATGTCAAAAGAAATTATATACGTGCGTGCAAACGTAGAAGTTAAAAATCGTCTCTAAAACGCCAATTATGACATAAAAACGAATTTATACAGTGATATTATATACGACAATTACATCTCGTCGGATACTACCTTTACTTGTTCTATGTCTCAATTGGTGTTCTGCAAATATATATATTATTTTGATCTATGTATATAATTAGCTGACAATATACACATGTCCAAGCTATTGAATTATTTTAACATATATTCCAAATAAAACATCCCCATTTGATAAGTACAAAAATTATTTTCTTATTGGTACGGCTTGTGTCATTTTCATGAAAAAATTTCATTAAATTCCTGTTTACAAACCTAAAAAATGTTTTGATAGAAAAAGATTTTTCGAAACGTTAGCAATACTTTAGAAAAGCATTGGATTCAGTGTATAGAGTTGAAATAAGTTTATATGAAAAACTAAGTTAATTTTAGCCCTTACAAATTAATTTCTCTATCCAAGACCATATGATTATAATACAATTCTCGTATCTTAAAAAAATACAAAAAGATTTTGTTGTCATACTCCGACGAGATGCCCAACTCAAATGTTTCTAAACATATATTTACATTATTATATTCATTATTTACCAATATTATATCAATCTTATACAAATATTATGCTAAACTGATTTTATCTGTAGGCAACCCATTGTAAGAAAATAGATTTTGTCATAGGCTTTAGGGTTTGTTGCCCGGAAGCCTTAGCATATAAATATATATTAACAATTCCTATATTAGTAATTACTTTTCCCCACAGAAACATTTCGTTTTTTTTATATGCTATACCACTATGTGGTAAGGATGTAATGAGTTTGAGCTGATGTTTGTAACCAACCTTTTATTGCAGCGAAGGGAGTCGATTTAATTATGTCCGTCGGTTCGTTTGTCTGCCTGTTCATCTTTTTGTATGTCTCTGTGTCCATATAAAACTTGTAATCAAACTATAGGTCGCTAATAAGAATACATTTTGATCAAATTTAGTTTAGAAAATTTTGCCGGATATATGACGATCGCTATTGAAATTGGCACAAATTGGTCCTTCTTCAGACCCCATAGATAGTCCCTATAAATTCAAATTAAATGCTGTAAAATCTGGATTATACACCTACATAAGTAGGACAAAAATAGACCCTGTATAACCATTTTTTGCCATAGTCCCCACATAAAGCTGCCATCCAATCTTCATTTAAATCTATCAAAAAGCTTTAATATTGTGAAAAAAAATTTCTCAAATTTGGTTTGTTTCTGTTTTAAAGAAAAATAAGTGACTTTACGATATGTGGTCATAATCGTTCCATTTTGCCACTTAAGCTTGGTTTATTCTTGTATGCTGTGTTCACTTATGACTTCAGCAAAGTTTGATCTAAGACCATTTCTCGAAGCTCATAGTATAGGGTATCGCATATAAATATAAAGTATGCGTTTTTATATTATTAATATCATATTTTTGCATAATTTTGTCTGGCCTATTCTATTCTATTCTATGTATATATTTATGATTTATTTTAATTTTAAAATATTGGAAAACTCTAAATAAAATGAAATTAACATCAAGCATTAAAAATAGGTAGGCTAGGTTTACATATTACGAATGTGGTGTTGTGGTCAATAAGCCGCAATAAGCTGAATTGAATAAGTTGATAGTGTGATTATTAAAAACAGGAAGTTTAAGGAACAACCAAAAATTTCAATGCATTCGAACGATAATTGAGGCAATTTCCACTGAAAACCTCCAGGCAGTAACGAGTAACCGAGCGTGGAGTTTTATCATTATTGGTAATATATCATGTAAAATTTTTCTAATTAATAAAGAAGGAATAAATTATATGAATTATATAAAAAGAAACTTATTTGAGTTCCTAATTGGAATTAAATTGTGTTTTATTGGATTTAAGGTTGTAAGTAAGAATATCAATACCCTTTCTAAATTGTAATATAAATCCACAAATTTCAGTAAGATTTCATACAAATATATATAAAGTACCTAGGGTTAATCATTTCAATGACCTTTCAAAATATTTAACTTTAAAAATATGATGTTAATAAAAAATTTCAGCTTGAATCTCTCTTTCTACAGAATCGATAAAAAAAAATTCCCAGTTTTGTATAAATCAGTCTCGAGTCCAGAAAGAAGAAGGTATAATGATGAAATGACGAAAAAAGACTGTACTGACTCGAATAATTAAAAAAAAAATTGCTCGGAGTCTTTCGTAAGAAAAGTGAAAAAGAAGGCATGACTTAAATTTTAATGTAGTACAGAAGGTGCCGGATAGAAACTCCCAGAAGAACGTTCAGGCAACGAGGTAAAAAAAACGTAATTTCATCAACAAATAAAAGTCCGCTATCAATTTAAGAAATCTAAAAAGACATCAAAAGAATGTTCTGATCTGGTCCCCATGCATATGACCCCAACAAGATCGACTTAAATTGC
This sequence comes from Cordilura impudica, assembly GCA_963682025.1. Taxonomy (NCBI): domain Eukaryota; kingdom Metazoa; phylum Arthropoda; class Insecta; order Diptera; family Scathophagidae; genus Cordilura; species Cordilura impudica. The sequence continues at coordinate 54,538,047 of OY821519.1, forward strand.
TATAAGACCCAAATTATCAATTAGATCTCATTCAAATTGGGTTTGTATGTGTTTATTACATCCACTAATCAGTAGATCAGATTTTTCTCAAATTTGGTTTGTATATATTTTTGCACAAAAATGACCTTACCAAATATTGTCATGATCGGTCCCCATATAAATACAGCATCCGATATGAACTTTTTCAAATCTGCATGCAAAAAATTAAAACAAAATTCCACTCAGAATTGGGTTATGCTTATTTTTTATACCCAATTAGTTGGACCTGAGACCAATTCTCTAAATGCGTGCTATAGAGTATCGCATAGTCGATCTGGAGCGTCTATAATTTTTTTACTTGCTTATTAATAACTTTGGACTTATTTGTTCTTGATGTTGGTGATTTTTTGTGTCATAATAATACACACCTTCTGAAGGAAAACAACGACTACAAAAATAACAACAAGTACAGCTATGACAAAAAGATACAAAATATTTAATAACAGCAATGATATTAATAACAAAATAGAAACATTATATTTTTTCCATACCTTTTCACTTCTTCAATGATATCTCGGGACTTGTTGAGCCATTTTTGAAGATCTTAAATAGCAAACTTTTAAGGCAGTTGATATATTATATTCATTACAAATTAACACCCGATCTAACCAATGGAGCGCGTGATCGTGATTTCCACAGACGGATAGACGGACATCGCTATATCAACTCCGCTTGTTATATTTTATGGGGTCCATATTTTTTTAGATTATTATAAATGGAATAACAAATTTGTATATACCTCTGTATGCAGGGCGTGGAGGGTGTAATAAGTTAAAAGTAATTTAAGAAAAACATAGACATCTCCCTATATTTATAACCATACATTCAATGGTGTACGATTTTTTCATAAAATAAATAAAGAATTTTGGATATATATTGTAGGATGTGGAGGGTGTAATAAGTTAAAAGTAACTTAAGTAAAACATAGACATCTCTCTATATTTATAATCATACATTCAATGGTGCACGATTTTTTTCATAAAATAAACAAAGAATTTTGGATATAAAAAGTTAACTCAAAAATCTTTTTTTTTTTTTTTAAAGTGTAAGAGGCCCATTCCTAATAATTATAAAAAATATTATCAGTTGACAAATACTCTCCGAAAAGTAAAGTAGTCCTCAATTCAACGTTTGGAAATATTGGAAATATTGGAAAAAAGAATAAATAAATAAATTAAAAATATAAACAAATTGTTTTTAATTTGAATTTATTAGAAGACCTTAAGCCAAACCATAAATTCATCACAAAAGTACTACACAGGTCGACAATACAAAACCTCCTACAAAAATTATAATTATAAAAACAACTTTCTTATTGCAATTATTATAGATTATTACGACTTTAGTGTACACTGTACTTTAGCAGTATCAACAAGTTCTACTGTTTGGTTTGTTTTGTTTTAGATAAATAATATTTCATGCAGTTGTTGCAATGAGTTCACACGCCTATGACGATAATATGTTATTGGGAAAAGATTTCCGCGGAAAAATGAATGGATCTTGCAAAAAGAGTGATCAGAAATTAGTGCGCAAAAGAAATATAGAAAGTTTTCCATGCGTTCGAATAATCCACACAGATTTATATTTAAGAAAAATGTACAACTTGCATGTCGAAATTTACGAAGAGAATAATGAAAAAAAGTTAGAAAATTATAGTTGGTCTAGACCAACTATACGATACCCTATGCCATGCATTTAGAGATCCTATCTCTTAGGTCCAACCCACTACACATAGCAAATAAGCATAAACCAAATTTGAGTCATATTGTTATTAATTTTTTTTTTGCCAGCAGATATGAAAAAGTTCATATCGGATGCTATATTTATATGGAGACTAGCTCGAAAAATGGACCGATCCTTACCATAAGGTAAGGTCACTTATGTTTTGAAAAAAACATATTTAAACCAAATTTGAGACAAATCTGTGCAATATTTTTGTTTTTCGATAGATATAAGTAAAGATCGCGAAGCAGCTCTATATGGGGCCTATGACTAAGAATTATCGTATACTGGTTATTTTTGGACTACTTATTAATGGATATAATACACACATACAAACCAAATTTGGCTGAGATCTATATGATAATTTGGATCTTATGGCAATTTATGTCGATTTCATAGGGGTAATTTTTATGTGTACTAGGTATGAAAATGAACAGATTTTCACCAATTTCACAATAGCGCTCATCATATGGCTGATAGAAGCTTATATACTAAATTTCATTAGAATATATTAATATTTGCGACCTTTAGTTTGATTACAAAAAGCAGCCAAATTATTAGTTTCTGTTACATACTGTAAGCGAAATATGCATGGGAGAAATTGTAGAATCTAGAGGTGCGAAAGAAATAGCATATTGCAAAAGACCATTAGGGTGGCCCTTCATTATATGGAGGGGGAAAAAAGTATTAGAATTTAAAGATCCACCCCCTAGAAATATGTGAATAGCAAAAAAACTGAGAAATACAAAGTTTTGGGACAATCAAAAAAAATTTAGAGGTTCCTCAACGCGACTTAAAATTCCAAGTGTGTTTATATGGGGAAAATATGACCGTTCATAGTTTAATTTTTTCGGAAGGTTGTTCTATGAATCGATATCGGTACTAAGCTATCTTTTCTATAATCTATGTATGTAACTTCAAAATCAAATAAAAACTCGCTAGGAAATAATAAATGCCCCAGACCACTTTTGTGCCAAAAAAACTCTAGGTCATGAAATGTGATCAACATTCTTTCAACATTAACAAATTGATTAAAGCCATACTTTTTTTTTGGTCTCTATACCTATAAGTATTCAGAAATGAAGTATTGTTTTATTACCACGTTGTTAATCTATTGCGAAATGAGACCAAAAATGGAAAATTTTTTGATAAAATTTTGAAAACTCCTTTTTTAAGTTTTAAAAAATTTACTTAAACAATATTTTAAAATATGGATCTGGCACTTTAAAGTTTTGTTAAATATATATTAGGGATTAACTGTGTGAATCTTTAAGTAAATTCCTCTGCCAGAATTTTTTTTACAAAGAATTTTTTTTTGTGGATTTCGAGGAAAATTAGTTATTTGTGATATATTCAGTAAATGTACTTCTTCGAAATACTTTGTATCAAAAATTTATCAGTTTTCTACTTTAAATATTATATTTTTTCTTAATAGCCTAGGGTTTCTGAAAAACAATATGACCCAATTAACACTTTTGGACTTGGGGTCACATATGACCCCAAGCTAATGAAAGACAATATATTAAAAAAATCAAATACTGCTGAATTTTCAGATGTGATGCTTAAAATATAATAACCAAATGTGCAAGTCTTCCATGCTAAAAATTTGGAATAAATTGAACAACGTTAACCCATTCCTTGCCGAGGCCAAACTATGAATTTTGACATATTAAAAAAAAATAATTGTTCTAGTAAACTAGATGAAACCCTTACCCTTACCTTTCCCAATCCATAGTAAGGGATTCATCAAGTTTACTAGAACAATTATTTTTTTAAATATGCCAAAATTCATAGTTTGGTCTCGGCAAGGAATGGGTTAACGTTGTCTAATTATCTAAAATTTTTAGCATGGAAGACTTGCACATTTGGTTATTATATTTTAAGAGTCACATCTAAAAATTCCACAGCACTTACAAAATATTTGATTTTTTTAAAATAAATTGTCTTAGCCATTAGCTTGGGGTTATATGCGACCACAAGTCCAAAAGCGTTAATGGGGTCATATTATATGTTCAGAATCCCTAGGCTAATTAGATAAAAGATAACATTTGAAAGTAGAAAACTGATAAATTGTTGATACGAAGTACTTAGAAATAGTACATTTACTGAATATTTCTCGAAATCCGCAAAAAAATTCTTTGTAAAAAAATTCTGGCCGAGGAATTTACTTAAAAATTCACACAGTTAATCCCTTGTATATGTGTAACAAAACCTTAAAATGCCAGATCCATTTTTTTAAAAATTTTGTTTAAGCACATTTCTTAAAACTTAAAAAAGGAGTTTTCAAAATTTTATCAAAAATATTTTCCATTTTTGGTCTCATTTCGCAATAGATTAACAACGTGGTAATAAAACAATACTTCATATCTGAGTACTTATAGGTATAGAGACCAAAAAAAATTGTGGCTTTAATCAATTTGTTAACGTTGAAAAAATGTTGGTCAACATTTCATGACCTTGAGTGTTTTGGCACAAAAGTGGTCTGGGGCATTTGTCATTTCTTAGCGAGTTTTTATTAGATTTTGAAGCTATGTAGCTTTTTGAAAAGATAACTTAATAGTGATATCGATGCATATAACAGCTTGTCGAAAAAATTAATTTATAGAACGCAATTTTCGTAAAATCTTATAAAAGTCGTATTTTCTCCATATAAACTTTGTATTTCCCAGTTTTTTTTTGCCATTCGCATATTTCTAGGGTGTGGGGCTGAGAGTTTGAACTTTTCTGTATTAAGGGCAACCCTAAAGACCATGCTACAGCATACAGTGACATGTGTATCACTGATGTGGTTAAAAATTGTGAAATCAGCTGATAATAATATAAATATTATTAATATTTTGGAGTTTTGGAAATAGCATTAATGGAAAATGATCAATTAGAAAACAAGGAAGACCACAACACTTCAGAAAAAAACTATGTTGCAGGAGAAATAAAACCATATGATGAGTTTGCTGTATTACATACCACATATTTACAATGAATACTTCACTATATGTTTAAAATTAATTTTTTTCAGTTTAGTTTTCACATTTTAATTATATCGTCTTTGTAAATTGACTGAAATGAAAACCTCAATAAATTTGGCCATCATGTGTTCAAATGTCTTTATTTTAATTATATAATTTTTTTCATTAAAAACCCTTTTTCAGTGAAGCTTATTTCTATAAAATTTGGACCTAAATTTCCTCTTGTTAACATTCTTAAAATATGTTATTTTTGAAATTGATATAAGTACTTTTGGAATTAGAAAAGCCATTTTTTTTATAGATATTTCCATTATATATAATATATAATAAAATTTACAATTTGTATAGTATTAAAAACATCGCTCGAATTGGTTAACGTTTGCCAATAAATTAATTTAAGTACTAACCTTTATTAAATATATCAATACATGACAAAATTGACGTAGGCTACTTTAAAAAGTACTAGCTCATATGCCGGAACTCTTGGTATATCTTGTAAATTTATTTTACGACTAACAAGACAGTATAAAACTAAAGATTTCGCAAACCCTACTTTATTAATTTATAACCATATTTACTTGTTGAGAGATAGCGAATAAAAAAAAAATGTCGGCACACTGCCAAAGATTGGTCTGATGGTCACGAACATAACAAAAGGCCAGACAATTTATGCAGTAAAATATATTGCTGAAACTTGAATAAATACACACACACACACACACACACACAAAAAAATTTATTGAAACTTACCTCATAACGTGTATCAATTTCCGGTAGTTTTTCCAAAAATTCTTCTACCATATTTTTATAAATGTTTATAGTTTAAATTAAATTATTTCAGCGACCACTCACGGACTGGCTGGGAAAGTGTATTTCATTAGTTTTTTTTCAAAAGATCAACATTAACAGCAAAAAGATAAGCACAAGTTAAAATAATCACAAAAGATTTAGGACATCAACTTTTCACAAAAATTCTTTAGTTTTCTAAAAGAAGCCAGCAAACAAACAACCAGTGCACTCAAATTATAGTCACTCACTTGCCACACCACTCATGTAGTGTAAATGTTTTTAGTTTGTGTGCCGATGAGAACCTGTTGAAAATTTTTTTTCCATTTCTTATATCTTTTATCAAAATTTAAAAATTACAAACTATAAATTTTCCTTTTTAGTGCTATTGATGATGATTATAGCGACGATGATGATAATGATGGTGATGACGAAGATAATATTAAGGTTAACACCTTTGTGCCTATAATAACTGTGATAGGCACGGCAACGACGATGAATGCTTGAGCCTGCAATGTATGTTACTTTTATTCGGTTGACTGATTTTTCACACTCAAGCAGTAACACACAGAGAATTGTGAATAATGTTTTTTCGGTTTCTTTTTTTTTTATTTCAACTCCTATCACTGTTGTACACTGTGAAATGTTTTCTGGTGTTTTTTATTTTTAATTTTTTTTTTGTATATTTTAGATATATATTTTGAAAAAGCCGTAATAGAACTACGTCATCACAGCTTCAAGTCAATGCATAGCACTAACAAAACCCATTTAAAACTTGATATTTATATTTGTGATATGAAACCAAAAGAAAACCAGAAGAAAACTATGATGTGCTTGAAATAACCCCCACATTGAAGGTTTCGTATCAAATATATGCTCAAAATGCCAGTGCTTTACTATTTTGTTTTGCTGCTATAAATGCTCTGGATAATACAGGACTTACAATACACATGTTCAACGAAAACATACTTACATCGAATAAAAAGAGAAGAGTTATTGAGAAACACAAAATGCAGTAAACGAAAAACTGAGCATTCATTATTATAAACCAATGAGTTGTATTCTTTATTGCCTTGTTAAAGCCTCAAACGAGTAGTTACTCATTGAGTGTGTACCTGTTAGCCTAGAATAATACAACACAATCAAACACAACACCACACAACACTTTAGTAATGTAACACTTCGTTATACTCTTAGATGTTAATTTGAGAGTAAGTACTCTTATTTTAAAGTAATTAAGAGTTATCTTTTGAAGAGCTTTAAAAGTTCCAAGAAATTTCTCAAATTACCTGGCCACTCTCTGTTGCTCCTTATTTGTTCAGCTCGTTCTCAAATATGCCGTTTTACTTTTTAAACTCTTTTTTTTTTTTGTACTTCATTGCGTATGAGTAATGCTGTTTACTTAAGCATGGTGCAAATAAATTATTTAGTATTAAGCTGCTCATACATAGGAATGTAGGTACAACATGCATACACGACAGTCAGGTTCTTAAAGCAAACTGAAAAGAAAAACTACGAAATTCTAGATTTTCTTGCCCATTTAGAAAAGTGATTAACCTTTTACAGAAGTTTTAACGAGCTCTTCTAAATTACCCAATCCTTTTCTGAACAAAGATGCTGTAAAAAAAACAATCTACATAAAAGTCTATAATGGTTGGACGGCAATTAAGGGCGATGCTAATTTATATTGTTTCCATATTATACCAGAAAGGTGGAAATTCACAATGGTTTCTAATATAATTTCCTGATTTAGCGCAAATAGTTTACGGTACAGTAATTTTCAAAGGAATATTTAATCGAAAATTTATTCAAACTTTACGTACTTTTTTTAACAACTTATGAACTTTACGTACTTTTTTTAACAACTTATGTATTAACTTCTATTTTTAATCAGCGAAGAAAATAAGCTTTTTAGACTGCAATCTCTTTTAAATTAGTAAAACTTACCACCTCACTAAACTAAGAAATATTTAATATTAGTAAGCCCTGTCGTGCTTCGCTACGACTTACTGAGACTTATTGACATGTATGATTTCATAATCAATTTTTTCCACGAAGTTTGTATTGTGCAATTAAAACATTTAATTTCTTCTGTTCTTTTTTCTTAGAAATAGATAATCTTATCCAAGCAAAGAGTTATAGATTTTATATTTTTGATTAGATTAGATTAGATTCTTTATTGTTTAATTTTTTCGTTTTAAATTTTACAATATTATTCTTAAAAATAATTTAAACTATAAAGATTTTACGGCATGGTTTAAAACCGTCTGCCGGAAGTTAGGATGTTTAACCCTTCGGTTAGCGAGAAGGTCCCTGGGTTACTGAAATTACTCCTATTTGGGCCAGGACAAGGTGCCCCAAAAGTTACCCTGTTTTCCAAGAGAATTTTGTCAAAAATCGTTTAAAAGAAAATTCAAGGTGATACACCCAATAGTTTAGTTTTTATTGAGGTTTAAAGGTGAGTAGTTCGGGAACGCATGACAAGGTCCGTAGGGACCTTTTACTGAAATTACAAGAAATCGTTAAGACATAAACTTTATTTTGGCTTCTTTTTAGCTGTTTTATTGTTTGAACACATTTTAAACGAGTTCTTCGAATTTAACATTTGTTTTATTACCTTCTAATACTAATCTCTACTTGCAGATATACGCGGATGTTCAAGCTAGAACACAAGTAGGCAACGAAAAGAGTATAAATGCAGTTATAGCAAAAATTAATTATGTTAGTATAAGAAAAAAATAAATATTTTAATTTATCAACAATTTAATTAATAAACAATAATAAAATAACGAAACAAAAATTTTAAAATGTCTTTTTCATATAAAATTTCATATCAACAAAAATAGATCCCTACGGACCTTGTCATGCGTTTAAGGGTACCAGAAGTGTTGCTAGACGGACAGTTAATAGCATATGTAGAAACAATGAAGAATAAGGGAAATAAGCTAACTGATATATCAAGATATTCTTTAAAAATTATATTCACTAACCAAAAATTTCCTATATTTCATGGCGTTCTTAAAATAATTATATAATGGGAACCAATTTTCGTCAGCGCAATGATTTAAAATGTCGTAAAAAACTAGACCTTACTTCATTTACTACCGGGCACTTTCCTAAAAAATGCAGCAGGTGTATCTTCTTCATTCATGTCGCATAGAGAACACAATCTATTTTGATCTGCCCTATATTGGTTGCCGTTCAGCCATAAGAGATCAACACGAGCCTTCATTATAATAGAAATTTCATGTTGGTTATATCGTTCGTTGCAGTATGTGTAGCCTTTTGAATGATTTAGAAACTTGTACACTCTTTGCTGGCTTTGTAATGCATTTACATGATGCTCGTGTTCTATTTCCGTTTTCATTTTTTGTATTAATTTACTACATGAATCTTTCCATATAATTTGGTTTTGACTAATATTGTTGAATCTTAAGCTGTGTTGACAGAAGCGTTCAGACAGATTTTTATACCAGTATATATTTTTTGCTATTATTAGTTTTGTGGGTTTGTGGGGTAATCTTTGAGTATCATATTCAAAAAGAGTTTTAGTTATATAGTGGAGGTGGAGGCTATAGGTATATAAATGGGACTCTTCCGGTCCTGTTTCTAAGGCAATAACATAGTTTGGGTTGTTGATCAATAGTTTTAGCACTCTTTTCGTGGAAAACCTTTGCAATTAGTCTACTTGTTCAAACCCCGAAAAACCCCATATCTGAGCTCCATAAGCTTGTATAGACCTGCAAATAGATTGAAACAATATCAACTTTGCTTTTAATGACAGATCCCTTTTTCCGATAAAATTTTTCCACGTGATATTTATACAAACTTTTGCCGAGTCATTTCTTGAACATGTATGTTTAGTGTAAGTCATTGTAGGAGTTAATAAAGTACCTAGATATCTATACTCAGACACAATCTTTACGGTTTCTCCATTAAATCTCCATTTTTCATATGTACCGACACGACCACCTTTTCTGAATATCATTATTGCAGATTTTTCTGAATTAACTTCCAAGCCCCATGTGTCACAGTAATTTTCTAGTTTATTGAGTTATACTATTTAACCTTTCCCAATGTAACAAACTAAAATATAAGACAAAATTTTTTCATTTTTTTTTTTTTTTTTTGCAAAAACAAATTGTTCATCAAAACAAAAACAGATATGTACATTATAGGATGTGTGCTCATATACAAACATATTTATTTCAAAGTTGTTTTATATTTTATTTCGGTATATTGGAGCAGCTATAACACTTTGCTGGGCTTCTCATTGCATTGGTTTCATAGCTGCTATGAACGGTATGCTAATTAAACTTTTTCCAAAAAAACTTCTACTGGTTTTTGTTACTGATGAGAGTTGGTGACTCAACCTGAAACAGCTGTATAACCTGTCATGCAGAATATATGTAGATCAATTTTTTGAAACAAATGTGCCACTTTTTGTGTTGTTAAATTTAAAGTAACAACTTTTGATCTTGCGCCATTTTATTTTATTTTATAAATTTTTTATTTCAATGCTGGCTGATACACAATATTTTTTTTTTTCATTCCTTGCAAAAATGATCAAATTTTTCGACTTTTTGATTTATAGCTTTTACCTCCTTACAGACTAAATATCTAAAAGAAATTAAATCAAGTATTCAAATGTTAAATATATTTTTTTTTTTATTTTTATAGAAAATAATAAATATAATTTTTCGTTTTACATTATCATTGCTCTCAGAGATATTTATAATATGATAACATTTGTTGAATTTTCACATATACGGCGAAAAGAGTCATTGTTGGCATAGACAGTATTTTAGACTTAAAAGCTGGAAATTTAGTTTAGTTTATTTATTTATAATTTCCCACACAACAAGATTTATAATCTTATAATTAAAGTATAGGAGTTTTACATTGAATTGAAATAGAACATTTTAAGAAATTGGTTTTAAAAAAAAATAATAAATGAAAATATTTAAAATATTAAATAATTTTAAAGAAAAATAACAAATTATAACCAAAAATGTTAATACAGATATTAATAAATAAAATAATATAAAACAACTAAGAGTATTAAATTCGGCTATGCCGAATCTTTGATTATTGAGTATTGATAATAAATGTTAACAAAATATTTGAAAAAGTAAATAATTTGTTAAACTTAATACCAAATTATTTCAGCAAATTCCTTGGTTTGATCCGGATTGTTGTTTATTTCAAGAGTTGGTCTATAAAGCTCTCTCACATTAGTAATTCGTGGTCCAACGAGGAAACATCGTTTTCGTCTTTTCTACTACTTCGGATAAAAGAAAACACGTTTCGGTGTTTGCTTTTTGGTCATCGTGGTTACTGACATAACCCCTCGTTTAATTTAGTTTAAGTTTTTACAAATTAATGGCTGTATAGTTTCTTTTAACTGGCCAAATAATTCTTCATTGCGGCCGTATAGGTCGGATGGAGTAACAAAATAATTACCAAAAGAAAAAGGTTTTCCCATTTTTTTTTTGTTAAAATATTGCCATGTTTGGAAAATATTTTTTTATTTACTTATTAAAATATAGTTTTCACTATTACATTTTGTGGTAACACAAAATAACACAATACAATACAAAATCTAACCCAGTGATGCCAACTTTTGATTTTGAATTAAATTATTTCAATAAAATTTATTTTCGTTTATTGACTCCAAATACTACTACCTGGGAATTATTGTCGAACTGCAATTTTTTTTTTTTGGGGTTTACTTTGCCTAACATGAAGTCAAATTTTGAAGTCATCAAGAACACTGGTTCAAATTAGAGATACCAAACGCAAAAAACCAAATGTCCCAAAAATTTTAAATAAAGTAAATTGTTATCTTTTTTTCTGAATAACTTCAAATTTGCATCCAAAAAATTTTTGAGAAATAATATATATATAACATTCTCATCAAATTGCGCTTTATTTATGTAGGTTTTCTAAACTTCGTTGAATTTAAATTAATGTTTTCTTATCCTGAAATGCTATTAATGTCTCCTGAATTGCAATATTTTTTTTAATTTCAGTTGATTTTTTAAATGTAAACATATTTGGTGTTTTCTGAATTTCAATTTGTGTTTAAAGAGCTGTATGCAGCTTGCTAAAGAATCAAAAACTTCATATAAAAAAACGCTTCAGAAATGCTTAAGGAATTTTTCTGTCTAAAAATTTCTGTTGTTAGTCTGCAGCTTTTTAAAAAAGTAGTATTGTTTTTACTACTTTTTTCTGACGTAAATTAAGTTAGGCGACCCAGGATTCGAGCAGGAATATCAAAATTTTCGTTCTTTCTGAACGGAATTTTGACAGGAGAGCTATGCATAAACAAAATGTAATAAGGTTAAAAAATTAGAAGTTCTTTTTCAGTTGCAAACATGGTTGTTTTCAATTTCACAATTCTTAATAATTGACGGAAAACAGCTGATTGCTACTGTTGCACTGAAAGATACTCTTGTGCTTTTTTTTCTTTAATAAATATATGAAAATTTTCTGCTAAGATTCCTTAACAAGCTGCATACAGCTCTTAAAGAAAAAAATTTATTTCAAAAATTCAATTGGTGTGTTCTGAATTTCAAGTTATTATTTCCGACGTTTTAATATGATTTTCTAAAATTCAATTGATATTTTCTAATTTATAATTAGAAATCTGAATTCCAATTTCTAGAATTGATATTTTCTTAAATTTGAATGTAAAATTTGAAAGGTGCAATTTTGTATTTATGTGAATAGCAATGCGTTAGTAATTATACAAAATTTTAAACATTATATGTAATCGAAATCAGATATTTTGCAGATAAAGCAGAATAATAATTTTGTATAACTATGTAGAACTGTTTTTAAAGCAAAAACTCATAGCTTCTTCTTTACTCAGCTCTGCATATACTTTTAACATTGTTGTGTTTGATATCTAATTGAAAATGTTGACATTCATGTTAAAATAGAAATAACTATTGCAAAGCTAATTCGAACAAAAATTGTGGCGCCATCTACTGTGGCATAGTCACACTGAGCAAAATGAAGTGACGCTCTCTTTGTTAATGCAAAATAAATATATTTTCCCTAAAACAAAATATTGCAGAATTTTATATAAATAAAATAAGTATACCAATTTATTCTAACATGGATATATGTATATATGGAATATATGTATATTATTTTATTATTTAATATATGTAAATATGTATGTATATGTAAATACAACACACAAAAAATACAACACCAAAATATTACAAAATGAATATCAATGTACTTTATATTACTTTTTTTTTAGCTAATAAATATTTTTTTTAGTGATATAGTTAGGTTGGCGCTAGCTCCAGCTAGTCATAATGCCAGGTTATACGACATATAGATCCCTACACAACCTATGGCCTCGCAAGTGAGGTTAGGGAGAGCCATTTGATTTCAATCCTTAAAACTATCAAAGCGAACAGTTATGCAAGATAACCAGAAATCTAATGAATTACAGTTAGTCGAGACACCGTGTTATAAAAATATACACACAAAAAATACAACATAAAAAGTTATTGTTGTGTTTTTCTTTAAATAAATTAATACATACAATTTTTTTTTGGTAAATTTACATTTTGTTTTATTAACAACTTGTTAAGCATTATTTTCTTTAAATGTTGGTGCATTTTTACTCCCTTTATATTAACTCGTAGTATCTGCTTCAAGCAGGCTCGTAGCGAAGACAAAAATGATATAACAAATTTTTTTAGTGATGCCAAAACAATGGAAACTTTCAAACTTTTCCACCAGAGTTGATAAAAAAATGTACAGAGGGTTAGTTTTTATTATACAATTACCACAACGACCACAAAAACAACAAGTTCAGCTATGACAACAATGCATCATTTAGAATATCAACAAGAACAATATAGAAACATCATATTTTTAATTTTTTTTTTATTTTTTTCTGAGATTTCCCTGGACTTGTTCCACTGATTTTAATGATTTAATAAACAGGAATCTTCCCATGATCTTGGTCAATCATTCTCACTAAAAATGATCACCCTAGCTTCCTATTGATTGTGACAAGAACGATATAGAAAATCATATTTTTTCAAGACTTTTTTTTAGTTCTTCATTCAAATCTCGGGACCTGCTCAACCGCTTTGGACGATTTTAAATAGTAAACTTCTCAGAATGTTAATGAATCATTTTTTATGTCAACTAGCACACTGATTAGAGTTGTCATCGTGATTTCCACAGACGGGCAGACGGACATCGCTATATCAACTCCGCTTGTTATAAGGATTACAAATATATATGTTTTATGAGGTCCAGAATTTTTTTTCTAATTATACAAATGAAATGACAAACTTATATATACCCTCTGCACACTGGGGTGGAGGGTATAAAAATAAAAATTAGTAAAATTAGTTAAAATAAAATATATAAAATATAAACGGATCAGCAAAAAAATATTTAAAAAAAAAAGAAAAATATGAAAAAGGATCAGCTAAAAAATTTACAAAGTTCCCTCTTAAAATGCATTGCGTTGCTTATAACTTTAATGAACGATGGTAGCAAATTCCAAAAACGTATTGAGGAGACATAAAATTGCCATTTGGATACTAAATATTGGTATCTAATATACATTATGTCATGTACATACAACTTTATACAGGAGCGGTAGTGTTTTTATCTTTAACAAATTTTCAAATGTTACTCCGTAAAGTTTTTTCGAGTAGTACGAAATCGGGTCATATTTTCAAATATTGAAAATATATCTTAAGATTTCATTGAAAGTGGACTCAAGCTTTTTATAACTCTTAGAATCAGTGCTTGCATATATTTCGCAGCCGTATAGTAGAGTTGGCATAAGAAATGTTTTTGCAAGCAAAATTCGAATATTGAGGGGAGTTATATGTTGTATATTCCATAACGTTCTCAGCATTGAGTAAGTTATCCCAGAAGGATGTGAGATTATCATTAAAAGTAACACCTAGATTTTAGCTGTTGAAACGATTTCAATTTTCTGGTTGTTGAACATAATCAATAGTTCGAAAGGCAGTGTTATCGTTATATTTGCAAAAATCAAACACTTTGATTTAGAGAGGTTTAGGCATAAACCATTTGTACTTGCCCATGTATAAATCTTATTAAGATCTGAATTTAATTTTGCAATGCAATCATTTATGCTGCTTATACCAGTTGTTATATATAACTGAACATTATCAGCATATATGTGTACAATGGCGGGTCGATTTAAAAATCGCCCAAGTGAAAAGGAAAATCGTATTCTAGGGATAAAAATAAGAAACTTTGCCCGAGGAACCATACCTCTAAAACGAATTCTGATGTCCCGACTTTTGACCTGTCTGTCTGTCTGTCTCACTTTGACCCATTTAGAGTGCCCCAATCGAGTCCAAATGTATGATCGACCCCCACAAACTTTGGAGGGCCGACCCACCCATGTCAGTGGCACACCCCCTGGAAACCCCTGGCGGGTTCCCCATAATAAAATTTCAAAAAATCACCATTTTTGTTTAGAATTGGGCTGACTATGTTTATTTGATTTAATATTAAAATTAACACTCATACGTATACGTATCTTCTACTCTGCTAATAAATAATAGTCATACGTCTTGACTATGTTATGTTATTCAAAAAGATCGATCGGATGAGAGTATATAACTTTTAGATCACTCCGTGACTATGCGTGACTACCCCACAATTAATCTGTAGTCACAACAAGACTATGGACCAAGTTTCAAATCAATTGCATGAGGAGGAATGGGGTTGCCCCATGGCAGACAGACAGACAGGTCAAAAGTCGGGACATCAGAATCCGTTTTAGAGGTATGGTTCCTTGGGCAAAGTTTCTTATTTTGATCCTTAGAATATGATTTTCCTTGTCACTTGAGCGAGTTTTTTGCCTCCATACAAATCGACCCGCCCTAATGTGTACATTACAAAACAATAGTTGTTCTACTAGGTCACTCACGTAGATGGTAAAAAGAAGAGGTCCCAGTATTGATCCTTGGGGTACGCCCTTCATAACTGGTAACACACGAGAGGTTTTATTGTTTTCAAAAACTGACTGGCTACGATTCAACAGATATGAAGACAATAAACGAATTGAACATGGAGAGAAATTGGAACGCAAAGTTAGTTTTACCAAGCAGAATCAACATCACCACGAATTAAGATATGTCCTTGCTTTTTAAAAGTGCTGTAGCTCAGTCATTTTTCTATTTATCTACTTTGGGATTTTTTGCGAAAAAAGTAGACGTAATTTTCTAACTTTTTCCGTACTCGTTTATGTTTCTATTTTTTTTTATCCTCCCCTACCAGAGCGATGAAAAGGGGTACGTAAAAATGAGAAGGCAAACGGGGTGTCGTTTTTCTTGAGAACCAGATGCCGTATCGAAATTCGGTGGAAGGCATTTTGTTGGTAATCACGTCCGGCAGGTCCTGAACTAGGATATTTCCATATTGACAAAATGGCGCGATTTCTTTTAAATTCAACAAGTAAGAAAATTATAGTTGGTCTAGACCGACTATACGATACCCTATACCATGCGTTTAGAAACCAACTAACTGGACATAGAAAATAAGCAAAAACCAAATTTGAGTGGGATTTTTATTAATTTTTTTGGCTGCAGATATGAAAAAGTTCATATCGGATTATATATCTATATGGGGACTAGGTCCAAAAATGGACCAATGCTGATCATGTTTGGTAAAGTCTCTTGTATTTTGCAAAAATATATACAAACAAAATTTGAGAAGAATCAGTGCATAATTTTTGTTTTTAATAGATTTAAGTGAAGATCGGGAAGCAGTCTATATGGGGCCAAAGGGATCATTTTTGGACTACTCATTAATGGATGTAATGAACGTATACAAACCCAATTTGAGTAAGATCTATATGACAATTTGGATCTTATGGCAATTTATATCGATTTCATAGGGGTAATTTGTATGGGGGCTAGGTCTGAACATGGACGGATTCTCACCAGTTTCAATACCGTTCATCCCATGGCCGATAAAAGCTTATATACCAAATTTCATCAAAATATGTTCATATTTGCGACCTGCAGTTTGATTACAAGGTTTACATGGACACACAGACGGACGGACGGACATTGTTAAATCAACTCAAAAAGTGATTCTGATTCGATCGGTATAATTAAAGATGGGTCTAGGTCAAATATTTTTGGTTGTTACAAACAGCAGCACAAAGTCATTATACCCAAACCACATAGTGGTATAGGGTATAAAAATTAGCTGTTTTATGGGGTTTTTTGCCCCACCTCTCCTCTGGTAGTAAAGTTAGCCCAATTATCCTAGCTCAGGACCTGCCTGACATGATGGCCTATAAAACGCCTTATGGTTCTCGAGATACGACTTATGGCTCTCGATAAAAACGACACCCCAGTTTGAAAAAATTGATTTCGAGAAAAACGCATTTAAAGTCTATTACAAGGATTTTCTATATAACCATACAAATATGTACTTATATACATTAGGGTGGCCCTTCATTATATGTAGAAAAAAAAAAGTGTTCAAAGTCTCGGTCACACCCGCAAGAAATATACGAATAGCAAATAAACTGAGAAATACAAAGTTTTGGGCCAATCAAAAAAAAGATTTAGAGGTGGCTCAACGCGATTGAAAATTTCAAGTGTGTTTTATATGGGGAAAATATGACCTTCTTTCAGATTTTACGAAAATTTCGTTCTGTACTTTAATTTTTTCGGCAAATTGTTGTACAATTCGAGATCAGTATTAAGTTATCTTTCCAAAACGCTGCAAAACTTCAAAATCGAATATAAACTGGCCAAGAAATGGCAAATGCCCAGACCACTTTTGTGCGAAAAAATAGTTTTTTTATTAGCTTGGGGTCATATGTGACCCCAATTCCAAAAGGGTTAATGGGGTCATAATATTTTTTTCCAAAACCCTATGCTATTAAGATAAAACATAACATTTAAAAGTAGACAGGTGATAAATTTTTGATACAAATTATTTAGAAAGGGTAAATTTACAAAATATTTTACAAAAATCCCATTTTTCTCAAAATCCGCAAAAATAAAATCCTTGCCAAAATAAAACTGTGACATAGGGATTTACCAAAAATTTCACACAGTTAATCTCTAACATGCATTTAACATGACCTTAAGGAGCTAGGTCAATTTTTTTAAATTATGTTTAAGAAAATTTTTAAAACTTTAAAAAGGAGTTTTCAGAATTTTATCAAAAAAATTTTCCATTTTCGGTCTCAATACTTAATAGGTTAACAAGGTGGTAATAAAACAATACTTCATATCTGAGTACCTAGAGGTATAGAGACAAACACAAAATTTTGGCTTTAGTTAATTTTTTAAAGTTGCTATCAAATTTCATGACCTAGTTTTTTTTTTGGCACAAAAATGGTCTGGGGCATTTGCCATTACTTGGCGAGTTCTTATTCAATATTAAAGCTTCTTGAAAAGCTAATTTAATACTGATCCCGAATTATTTAACAGTTTGTCGAAAAAATTAAACTATAGAACGAAATTTTCGTAAAATCTGAAAGAAAGTCATATTTTCCCCACATAAAACACATTAGAAATTTTCAATCGCGTTGAGCCACTTCTAAATGTTTTTTGATTGGGCCAAAACTTTGTATTTCTTAGTTTTTTGCTATTCGCATATTTCTAGGAGGTGCGACCGACAGTTTGAATACTTTTTTTATTATGGGAAACCCAAATGTATACACATATATAGCTCTGTAACTCCAAAAATAATTTGAATTTTAAAAAATCCTTTTAGGGCATTGTTTTTTTATGGATTTATGAAAAAAAATTAAAAAAAAAATTTTTTTAAGAGAGGTCATACTTTAATTAAATTAGAAATGAAATACTCAGCATCTCTCGATGACTTTTTAAGGTTGGTAACTTAATAAGACCAAGTCTATTAACATATGGCTGTAGCTTATATGAATTCCATCCATGACCTCGTAAACAAAATATCAAAGACAAAAATCATATAATTGATCCATATTCAAGAATTAGCGAGGTATATAATTGTTTCATTATATATGGATCAAAAAATTTTTTGGACCAGCGTTTCATAATAGCAAGAATTCCATTATTTTTTTTGATATTTGACGCAATGTGATCACGAAAATTGACCAGGATCAATAATATTGTCAACTTTTACCAGTGTCATTAATAAAATAGCTGGAATTTAGTTTTCTAATTCTGAAGCATTTAATTTTCTAATTCTGAAGCATATTGTTACATTTTTTAATATTTAGGTCCATTAAATTTGTTCTACACTATAGAGAAAGTTTGTCAATATCCAACCGTAGCAAAAGTTGATCATTAGGCTCTTTAGTAGTGTTAAGAATTTTGACATCATCTGCATACATTAGAACTTTCGAATGCAAAATAATGGATCGAAGATCATTTATAATTAAAGTGAAAACTAAGGGACCCAGATGACTACCCTGTGGAACGCCAGAAGAAACTTCACTAAATGTTGATGTAGTATCTCTCGATTTTACTTGCTGTGTTCAATTAGATAGATAGGAACTCAGTCATATTAGGGCTGTAATATTAAATCCAGTAAAGTGGTAACTTCTAAAGTAAAATTTCATGGCTTCCTTTGTCGAATGCTTTACTAAAATCTGTGTACATTACGTCTGTTTGCATGTTACTTAAAAAGCCATTATTTACCATAGCGTTAAGATCCAGGATGTTAGTTGTTGGGGAACGAGTTTTGCGGAAATCAGGTTGACATATAGATAACAGCGAAGAAGTTTGATGTGATAAGCTATCAGTTACAATTTTTTCTAGAAATTTATCAAATGTTTCTATAGTTTGATACTTCACTCGAGTCAAAAATAGTTTAATTTAACAGATTTATTGAAGATTGCAGCAAGTGGTCCGCACAAATATTCAGCAAAATTTTTAAGAAGGTATTCCATCGGAACCAGAATTGAAATACGATTTTAGTGTTTTTTAGTCCTATAAAACGGGTTCATTGATACTCTGGAGCTGTTCACGAGATAAACATCGATTTTCCAAATTCAAACGACAACAATTACCAATTGGCCTTGATCTTTGAATATATTTTGCTCATTTTTTATTTTAGCGATTTTTGATTTTGGCAATTTTTGAATTTGGCGATTCCGTCAATATTTCCACGACTACGCAAATTGGTAATTAATATACTTGTCAAAAGTTTCAAAGCTGTAGCTTTTATAGTACTTCATACTTTTTGAATAGTTGGTGCCACGCTCACTAATCCTGTCCCGGCCATTTTTATTTGACTGGTCATCCAGGTTTTTTTTTCTCTCACACAGTGTAATATAATAAAAATTGAAAGTGTTATTATAAAAAAATCAATTTAAAAAGAATGTGTAAGACTCTAATTACTCCATTAGGAGAAGTTGCTTAGGTTTCGAACAATGCTGCGAATAGATTTAATTTTCGACCCTGGTAGTTTCTGTATAAGCGATATTTAAAGTTTTCGAAAAAATATATCCTGTAGGTAGGATTACTATTAGGCTTGAAAGTTAAGATTACGCTAGTTATCACGTGATGGGAAAAATTCTAAGTTATTCGCATTTAGCGTTGCAAAAAACTTAAAGTTAACTTTACTCCGGTCCCAGGGTCTAAAAATATCGGTCTATGTAGTCTTTTACTAAATTTATTTTAAAATAAAACACTTGCAATTATTAAGAATGAACTTTTATTTAATTGAAAAGATACATAAAACTTTATAATACTTTGGGTTTTTTATTTTGATTTTTTTGTTATGATGGTAAATCTGAAGTCTACAAGAGAAAAAATTCCATATATTTTACTTATATATATTTACAATATTTTTTATTTATTAACTTATTTTTCTTAATGAAAATATTGGCGTTTTAAACAATGCATTCGATTAACAATGGTTGTGATATAATTAAAAACAATTTTTTTTGTAAAAGTGATGTTTAAAAACCAAAAACTTTTAATAAAATCTAACAATCATGAGTTTTTTAACGAATTTTTTTTTAATTTTCCATTCTATTTATTGTACGGTTAATTATGCTATTAATTAAAACTGTTCCCCTTAATTAAATATATATATATAATAAATTCTTTGTGTTATGTGTGTAATCGAGGACAAAAAAACGTATCTTTTACAAATTGTAATACTACACCAAACTTCACACTAGACCGTCAGCTTTCAATAATTGAAATAAGATTTAAAATTAAAAATCAAATAAAAAGCTGCTTATATAAGTCACGCTTTTTATATAGCAAGTTCCGCCTTAGAAGTATTAATTATAAAAGAATCTAACCTGTCTGCATTTCAAACCAACTTCCTCGTAAAGGAGAAGTGTAAACTCTACAATAGGAAGCGCTTAAAAATTTCGTAATATAGCTTCTAAAGATTGAAAACTTTTTACTGGGTAAGCTAACAATAAATTACTTTAAAAATAATTAATATTTTCTATATTTCTCATCTTAATGATTGAGATCGAAATTAATCAAGCTTAACGGCTTCATAAACCAGCTTACAGAATATAGCTCAATTTTTTAAACACATGTGCTAATTCTTTGTTTTATTAAAATTTAAAACATTTGATTGGGAGCTTGATTAATTTCGAAGTCAATCATATAATAGATATTTCAAAAGGAAATCTAGAAACTTAAAACATAATTTTTTATTTTTTTATAAAACTTGTATGAATGAATCAGAAGAAAGTGATGGAATTTTAATACCATCATTGATTGATTGATTGTACCGCTGTATGATAAGTATTTAGTTTCATAAATTATCACTTTTACGTTGTATTATGAATTTTACTTACACACATAAATGAACTTAAGCCACAAGGAAAGTTATAGTTTAGACTGACTGTACAAGACCCTATAAATGCATTTAGATCTAAGGCTCAGCTAATATTTTAAAATAGAAATTAGGCATAAATCACATTTGAGTGCCACCTTTGTTTTTTGATGTGTAAACAATTATACGCGTAAAAACAGCGTAAGACGTAGGACAAAATCGGTGTGACTTATGATTGTATCGCTGTTGAAATATGAAAAATTAATTTTGAAAAATAAAAAACGAAAAATGAAAAATGCAAAATAAAAAATGAAAAATAAAAAATAAGAAATTAAAAAAAAAATTAAAAATAAAAAACGAAAAATGAAAAATATAAAAAAGGGAAAAATAAAATATGAAAAATGAAAAAAAACAAAAATTAAAAATTAAAAATTAAAAATGAAAAATTAAAAATGAAAAATTAAAAATGAAAAAGAAAAAACGAAAAATGAAAATAAAAAAATTAAAAATAAAAAATGAATAACGGAAAATGAGAAATGAAAAACGAAAATAAAAAATGAAAAATAAAAAATACAAAATAAAAAATAAAAAATAAAAAATCAAAAATCAAAAATGAAAAATTAACAAGTAAGAAAATTATAGGCGGTAGACCGGCTATATGATACCCTATACCATGATTTAGAGACCCTATCGCTTCGCTCCAACTAATTCGATATAGAAAATAAGCATAAACCAAATATGAGGTGAATTGTTTTTAATTTTTTTGGCTGCAGATATGAAGAAGTTCATATCGGGTGCTATATTTATATGGGGACTAGGTCCAAAAATAACCCGATCCTCACCAAATTTGGTAAAGTCACTTATATTTTGAAAAAATATAAACAAACCAAATTTGAGAAAAATCTGTGCAATATTTTTGTTTTTTTAATAGATTTAAGTGAAGATCGGGAAGCAGATCTATATTGGGCCTATGACTAAGAATTGTCCTATAGGGATTATTTTTGGAATACTGATTAATGGATATAATAAACATATACAAACCCAATTTGACTGAGATCTATATGATAATTTGGATCTTATGGCAATTTATGTCGATTTCATAGGGGTCATTTGTATGGGGACTAGGTCGGAACATGGACCGAATTTCACCAATTTCAATTGTGTTCATCCTATGACTTATATACCAAACTTCATCAAAATAAATTCATATTTGCGACCTGTAGTTTGATTACAAGGTTTAGATGGACACACAGACGGACGGACGGACGGAAGGACATCGCTAAGTCGACTCAGAAAGTGATTCTGAGTCGATCGGTATAAAAACAGATAGGTCTTGGTCAAATATTTTTGGTAGTATATTTGGTAGCAGCACACAGGGTATAAAAATGAAAAACTAAAAATAATAAATGAAAAATAAAAAGGAAAAACGAGAAATGAAAAATGAAAAATAAAAAAATTAAAAATAAAATAAATTATAAATAAATAACGAAAAATAAAAAAAATTTAAAATAAAAAATAAAAAATTAAAAAAAAATGTAAAATTAAAAATAGAAAATGAAGAACGAAAAATGAAAAATGAAAAATGCAAAATGAAAAATTAAAAATAAAAAATAAGAAATGAAAATAAAAATGAGAATGAAAATAAAAAAATAAAAATGAAAAATAAAAATTTTAAAATGAAAAATAAAAAATTTAAAATACAAAATAAAAAATAAAAAAAAAAAAAAATGAAAAATACAAAAATGAAATATAAAAAATTAAAAATTAAAAAAAAAATGAAAATAAAAAAATAAAAAAACGAAAAATAAAAAAACATAAATAAATGAAAATGAAAAAATGAAATAAAAATTGAATAACGAAAAATGAGAAATGAAAAAGGAAAAATGATAAATGAAAAATGAAAAATAAAAACTTAAAAATAATAATTTAAAAATGAAAATGAAAAACGAAAAATTAAAAATTAGAAATGAAAAAAAAAATGAAAAATAAAAAATAAAAAACTGAAAATAATAAATGAAAAATATAAATGAAAAATGAAAAATGAAAAATAAAAAAATGAAAAAAAAAAAAATAAAAAATGAAAAACTAAAAATAAATAATGAAAAATAAAAATGAACAACCAAAAATTAAAAATGAAAAACAAAAAATTAAAATGAAAAATAAAGAATTAAAAATGAAATATAAAAAATGAAAAACGAAAAATTAAAATTAACCAGTTGAAATAATTAATAATAATAAATATGTTTATATTAGCAGATCCCCTGCAGTTGTTGGTTATAAGTGATACATAGATGACGCCTTCTGTTTGATTTTAAAAAAGTGCCATAAAAAAATATTTAATTACTAAATGTTTACACATCTCCCCTGTGATTGAACTCACATGATTTTTTTTATAGATTTAAATGAAGATCAGGGGGCCGGTTTATATGGGGCTATCACTAAGAATTGAGTTACAGGATTGACATAATTTTGGACTACTGATCAATGGGTGTAATAAACACAGAAAGACTAAATTTGACCGAAATCTATACGATAGTTTGAATCTTATGACAATATAAGACCATCCCATAGGTGTCATTTATCCTGGGACTAGGTATGAACATCCACTGAATTTCACCAATTTCAAAGCGTTCATCCTGTGGTCGATAAAGTTTTATAAATTTAATGTCACAGAAATATATCAATATTTGCCACCTATAGTTTGATTACAAGGTTTACATGGACTCGAAGACGGATATAAATCTTATTTTACGTGAGTTCCTGTCTCATTGATATAAACTCACTGAGCTCTGAACACTGTATCGAAATATGAGCCAACAATCGCCCCTTGTATAGAAAAATTACACTCATTTGGGCAGCAAATCCCATCCCTTGGTGAGGAGTCGAAGCATATCTAAAACCTCTGCTGTTCTAAGGGTCACAGCGCCCGATTGAATGTAACTCCACATCGAGCTGTGCTCTTACCGCGATTTCGGGTTTCAGCCACAACCACCACTATACTCCCACTTAAGGGCCGTACCCAAAAAGACTGCTGTAATATGTGATTCCAGGCGGCTTCCGACCACCCATGGTACCAGAATATATATATATGTAGCATCCGCTTACACTTCGTAGCAAAGCTGCTACCAGTTTTGCTCCAAATAGCTTGTACTGGTGGCCACGAAGGGCTCATTCCCACACCCATACAAGGTGCTGACGGACAGACAGATGGACGGACGGACAGACATCGCTAAGTCCATTGGTATTACACAATATGGGCCAAATATTTTTCGTGAAACTCGTATAGGGTATAAAAAACTAAATTTTCTTGAAAACGTACCTTTTCTTAAAAAAAGTATATCTTTTAAAACAAGTAAATTTACTTCAAAAACAATATATTCCGAAAAATACTTTTTTCTTTAAAGTACCTTTCCTTAAAAATTTACTTCTTCTAAAAACTTTATTTTTTATAAAAAGCACCTTTTTGTTTAAAAAGAGTATCGTTTCCAAAAAAAAAATAGAATTTCATAAAAAAGTACATATTCTTTAATAAAAAGAAAATTTTCTTAAAAAGGACATTTTTTAAAAGGGTACGTTTTTTTTAATAAATTATGTTTCCGTAAAAAATAAATAAAGTACATTTTATTTAAAAAATAAGTTTTATTAAAGAGTACATGTTCTTAAAGAAATAAATTTTCTTAAACGAGTTAGAAAATTATAGTCGGTCTAGACCGACTATACCATACCCTACACCATAGATTAGAGACCGTATCTCTTCGGTAAAACTAATTGGATATAGAAAATGAACATAAATCAAATTTGAGTGGCATTGTTATTAATTTTTTTTGGCTGCAGATATGGAAAAGTTCATATCGGGTGCAATATTTATGTAGGGACTAGGTCGAAAAATGGATCGATCCTGACCATACTTGGTAAAGTCACTTATATATTGAAGAAATATATACAAACCAAATTTGAGAAATATCTGTGCAATATTTTTGTTTTTTTTATAGATTTAAGTGAAGATCGGGAAGCAGCTCTATATGGGGCCTATGAATAAGAATTGTCCTATAGAGATTATTTTCGATTTACTTACGAATGGATATAATAAAAACATACAAACCAAATTTGACTGAGATCTATATGATAATTTGGATCTCATGGTAATTTACGTCGATTTCATAGGAGTCATTTGTATGCTTACTAGGTATGAACAAAGACCGAACTTCACCAATTTCAAAAGCGTTCATCCTACGGCTGATAAAAGCTTATATACCAAACTTCATCAAAATATATTCATATTTGCGACCTGTAGTTTGATTACAAGGTTTACATGGACAAACAGACAGACAGAGGGACGGACGGACGGACATCGCTAAATTGACTCAGAAAGTGATTCTGAATCGATCGCTATAATAATAAAAGGGTCCAGGTCAAATATTTTCGCTATTAACAAACTGCAGCTCAATCCTTATACCCAAACCACGTAGTGGTATAGGGTATAAAAAGTGCCTCTTCTTAAAAAAGTTACTTTTCATAAAAAATACCTTCTCTTAAGAAAATACATTTTCTTCATAAAGTACATTTTCTTAAAAAGTACATTTTCTTACAAAACAGTGAATTATCTCAAAAGGTATTTTTTTAAAATATATTTTCCTTAAAAGGTGCTTTATTTATAGAAGAACCCTTTCTTTAAAAAATGTCTGTTCTTTATAGTACCTTTGCTTAAAGAATAACCTTTTTAAAGTACCTATTTTAGAAGTAAACTGTGCTTGTACAACTATATATTTTTTAAAAAGTATATTTACTTAAAAAAGTATTTTTTTGAAGTACCTTTTCTTACAAAAGTACATTTTCTTAAAAAAGTTCCTTTTGTTGGGAAAGTATCTATTCTTAAATAACTACTTTTTCTCAAATAAGTATATTTTACCTTTACTTAAAAAGTGCCTTTTGCTACAAACTTTGATATTCTTAAAAAAGCACCTTTTCTTTAAAAGGTACCCTCTATTAAACAAGTACGTTTTCTTAAAAACGGACCTCATCTTAAAAATGTATTTTGTTGCTCCAAGGTATATTGTCTTTAAAAAGTACCTTTTCTTAAAAAATAAAAAAATTCTTAAAAAGTTATTTTAAAAAAAATATTTTTTCTTAAAAAAGCACTTATTATTAAAAATGAAACTTTTAGTTAAAAATAATTATTTTGAATAAGAAAATGAAAAATGGAACGGACTAGTAGCTGGCAAATAATAGTAGACAAACGTGTTTCTGTTGCTAAGATCAAATGAGTATTCGGGGCCGAAACGGTCTCTGTCAAATAGATTGAAATACCGTCAAGTGTATGGCATGTAATTACCTTTATGTGTGCATTATACTAAACAAAATATGGGCATGGTATGTTACCACACGCTAAATATAATGGTTTTTCTTTCAATTACTTTTTGTAAGCATTTAGTTTTAAACAATTTGCTTAATAAATATTAGTAACTCTTCATAAGATTTCATAAATCATTTTTTAAACAAATGTCCCAACTCGAAATTTTAGCTATTTAAAAACAAAAATTCTTTTTGGACCATACTTAAAAATTTTTTCAAAATTAAAAGGAAAATTTGAGGATATATCTATATTTTAAATTCGCTTAAGTCCAAGTTGTAAGAAAATATTCTGTTCTAGGCAATACGTTAATGTTTTCATTCTACATTTAAGTGTTTGCAATAAACATCAACAATTAGTAGAAAAAAATATTTTAAAAATCAATATTTTTAGCAATTGTTCGACTTTTCGCATTTTCCATTTTCTTAAACTGCGAATTCGGAAAATTCTGAAATTACTTGGACTAAAAGCAGCAAACGCTGAAAGTTTCATAAAAAAAAATGAGAAAGCTTTAAATATGTAGTTTGCAACTTACCGATATTAATTAATCAATTAATAATAATATTGTTTTATTTATTTCAGAAAAAAGTTAAAAATTATTTCAAAGTGAACCTTTTCTTGAATTTAACGATATATATTCTTGATTCCAATAACAAACAGAGTTGATCTAACGATCTCTTTCAGTTTGCCAACGATTTCCTTTTGCAACTAAATATAATGAGATTTTCTATTGTGACAAAAATTAGCTGAATCTGTATTAAATTTTATTGAAATTTTCCTGATCGTGTGAAGATTGTGATACAAGTGGAGGGCATCAAAGATTCGGCACAAACGAATTCAACACTCTTGTTTTTGTTAACGGTATTAATATACGAGATATAAACTAATGAAAATGCACATATTAATTAGATGGTGTGGTATAAATTTCATACATAAGTTACTTAGACATAGAAATGATATTCAATGATAAATATTTAATATGACATAAGAATTTAGCATACTTTTTATAATTATTTTAATTTAACAAGAACACTTTGGCACTGATTCTTTTAAGGAAGAATATAGAGTACTAAAGAAATAAAGATACAAAATTTGTTTCTTTAACTTTTTATATACTTTTTATGTTTTAAAACTAATAAATATTTATATAGATTAAAAAAAAAAAACATATTAATGGCTTTCATTACTTAGGGAAATAGTAAAGTTAGATATTATTATGTATATTATTTTTAAACAAATTGCAGCTTATTTTAATAAACGATGAAAATTGCATTAAATTATTTTAAATAAATAAAAATTTCATTAACAACAGCTACAAAAGTTAAGTGTTTAAAATCGTATATTCATTTATATCAAAATTATATACTTATATTGACAGTATTGAATAAAAGCCCTCAAAATATTTTCTACTAAGAATAAAAATCACAATAACGTTATTTGTTTTGTTTTTACTATTTTCTGTTTATGATATCGTTGTTATTATCGATAACGATGACAATGAAGATGATGATGCTTTTTTATTTATTTATTACATTGAAACAATACACACATAGATTTAATCTACTTTAATCATACATACAATACAGACATAATTAATGTAAAACATGCACTCTGCTAACTCGTTGTACAAGCCTACAAAATTTGATAAAACAAAATACAAGATTATACTGCGACAAGAGTAAACTTCTTTGAAGGTATTTGGTTCATATAATCTGAATAGGAACTTATAATTTATCCATCATAATAATTAACAATAAAGAAAATTATAGTCGGTCTAGACCGACTATACGATACCCTATGCCATGGTTTAGAGACCCTATCGCTTCGGTCCAACTAATTGGATGTAGAAAATAAGCATAAACCAAATTTAAGTGGCATTGTTATTATTTTTTTTAGCTGCAGATATGAAAAAGTTCATAGCGGGTGCTATATTTATATGGGGACTAGGTTGACAAATAACTCGATCCTGACCATATTTGATAAAGTCACTTATATTTTGAAAAAATATATACAAACCAAATTTGAGAAAAATCTGTGCAATATTTTTGTTTTTTGATAGATTTAAGTGAAGATCGGGAAGCAGCTCTATATGGGGCCTAAGAATTGTCCTATAGGAATTAGTTTTGGACTACTGATTAATGGATAAAATAAACACATACAAACCCAATTTGACTGAGATCTATATGATAATTTGGATCTTATGGCAATTTATGTCGATTTCATAGGGGTCATTTGTATGGGGACTGGGTCTGAACATGGACCGAATTTCACCAGTTTTAACAGCGTTCATGCTAAGGCCTGTAACAGTTTATGTACCAAATTTCATTAAAATATATTCATATTTGCGACCTGTAATTTGATTACAAGGTTTACATGGAAACACAGACGGACGGACGGACGGACTCCGCTAAATCGACTCAGAAAGTGATTCTGAGTCGATCGGTATAATAAAAGATGGGCATAGGTCAAATATTTTTGGTAGTTACAAACAGCAGCTCAAAGTCATTATACCCAAACCACATAGTGGTATAGGGTATAAAAACAATACATAATACTAATTGAAGGATGAGAGTACTACCTTCCGTGTAAAAATAATAATAAAGTTCCAAATATGGCAGAGAAAGTGTGTTTTGTATTATGATAATATGATTTAAAACCGGAAAATTTTTAAATTCAGATTCGGATTCGGAAGCCAATAATCTTTAGAAAAGTAAAATCTATTACAAAAGAGTCGTCAAAAATATTTATTTATAATTCCTTCAAGGAAAAAATCCATGGACATATATATCCCATTGGTCGTCAACGATCAAAATTAGAAACTAATTTACTCCGCTCTAAGCAAGTCCGTGATTTGTGTGTTTTTTTTATAAAATAAATAACTGTTGCTTTGGTTTTGTGTTTGTTGAAAATTTTTAAATAAAATCACAGAGAATCAATTACTACTTTTTTAGTTTGTATAAAAAATGGAAAGGAAAATCGTTCCGTTTGTAAGAAACCTTTTTGTTTAAAAAAAAAACTGTAATTGCTTCGAAGATTACCATAATAGATTTTATATATTTGAGATATTTAGAATTAATCTTTTTTTAAGTCTTTTTATTTATAGTTTAATTAATTGTTGACCTAATATTATGAATTTTTTTAATTTAATAAAAATATATAAAACTATAAAACATCTTTTTTACCCGTACTGAATTTTGCTGAATAACAAAATGATTCCAAATATTTTGATGTTTCTGAAAACCCTTAATACTGGTCCATGCTATATCAAAATTTTAATGTTTTCGGATCAATAACGTCCGAATTAATGATATCAAAATATCATTTAAAAAAAACATTATTTTCACCGTCACCGAGGTCACCGTTTTAGGTCCTGAGAATACAGGTGCCATTTTTTTTTTTGGTACGGTCTGAAAGCTAAAACTATCCTCTGTCGATTCAGGTCAGCTTTATAAAAATCGGTTGCAAAATGTGGAAAATATAAAAAAATAAAAATGGGACATATATGTCACATTGGTCGTGAAATGGTTAAAAAACGCTGCATAATATCCAAATTTATTATGAAGATCAACTTATAGACTATAATTTACGTCAAAATTGTGTTGCCGCATATGAAGTGAGTCTAATCCACGACCCTACAGACTCTCTTACATCCACAAAAATAAACCGTTTGGTGCAGACTACATGCGGGTGACTTCATGGAACCTCATTTCTTCATTTCTGGCATTACAGACAATTGCGATCGTTACCGCAGCATGATCAATGATTTTTTGTTTGAAAATATGGATGACATGGATCCGGGCGAGATGTGGTTTCAACATAATAGCGCTACGTGCCATACGGTGACAGCAACCATCGAGTTATTGAATTGAAAAATTGGCAATAAGTTGATTTAGAGAAATGGACCACTCAATTGACCACCAAGGTCGTGCGATTTGACATCTCTCGTTTATTTCCTGTTGGGCTACGTGAATTCACTGGTTAATGCTGATAAACCAGCAACAATTGACGCCTTGGAGGCCCACATGGTCCCTGTTATTCGTGACATTCGGCCAGCACTGCTCGAAATTGGGCGGCCAGAATGCGATTTGTATAGAACAGCAGCAGAAAACATATGCCCGAAATAATTTTGAAATGTTAATGTCATGAATTGCTCTTTCGTGTAAAAATTTTTTAATAAAATTTAATTTTTCGTGTTATTTTTACAATTTCAAGTTCTATCGGGTTCAAAAAAACATTCTTTATTTTACTGGGGAAAATTTTCGGGACTATTGTCTGGGGGGTGGGGGGTGAGAAATTCTAATACAGAACAAAAGTACTAGGAAAATATAGTAACACCACCAAAAGACATACCAAAAGATTTGGTGGTGTCCAGCCAAACTTTTTTTATGTCCTTTTATATTTTTTTTTCCTTATCTTGATGTGTGTTTGCTTGTTTTTTTTTTTTTTGGTATAAGTCAAGAACCATTTACGATTTCTAATTTAATTCTTTAGCAAAATTGTAGCTAAGGCTTAAATTTAAATTTTAATTTTTATTAATGTATCCATGTAAAAGTAAAAAATAGAAATTCTAGCAGATTCCAGCTCTCCAAATTCGAGTGAAAATTCTAGGAAATTTTATTTTTTCATTTAATATAGAACCTAAAGTTATGCTTTACAATTCAACTCATTTTAAATGAAGTAAACAAACTCAACACATTAACACAAACACAGTAACGAATTTAATAAACACACACTTAGCATTGTATAATTTTATGTATGTGTTAGTAGCAACTTTAAACGATCATAACTTCAAAAAAAAATGTTCCAGACGATGAAAATCTGTAAATCTGGTAAGCAGCTAAAAAGGAATGACTCTCAATGTCAATATGGGGGTAAAACTGTGAAACTTACTTCGGTCACAAGGAATCGCCTTACCTATTAATATTATACTAGCAGATTCCAATCCTCGAAATTTGACTGCAAATTCTAGGAAATTTTATTTTTTTATTAAATAAAGACCCTAAATGTATGCTAATCAATTATAGCCAATTCACAAATCAACACAAAAACAAACTCATTTTTATTACAAACACAGTAATAAACACACACACATAGCATTGTATAATTTTGTGTATGTGTTAGTAGCAACTTTAAATGCAGTTTACCTAAAAAAAAAATTTTAAATTCAAAAATCTGTAAATCTAATGGGCTGCTAAAAAGAAATACCTTTCAAATGAAGCATGTTTGGTCAAAATAGGATTAAAACTGACACAGTAGCATCGGAAACAAGAAATCTCCTTGCCTATTAATATTATAGATTAAATAATAATCATACGCCCTGAATATGTTATGCAGTATTGCCATAATTTGAAATTGTGAAGATGCTAAATTGCAAAAAAAAAGATGCTAAAATATACTGGAGTCAAAAAAAAGATGCAAAATTTTTTTTTAAATTTCATTAACTTTATATTGAAAAATTAAATATTTATTAATAAATTCTTTGGTTTTTAAATCAAACATAAGTTTCGATTTATATTTTTTAAATTTTAATTAAAATTATTTTGGATTTCATCTGAAATTTTTTTAACATCAAATTGAGTTTTTTTTAATTTTAAATTAAATATTTTTAATTTTAGAGGGATTTTTTTTTTTAAATTTCAAATATAACAGAATTTACAATATCAAAAGATACGATTGTATTACAATATTACATCTTCAAGGTCTTCTTGGTTCTGATATTTTTCTGACGATCGACTTTTATCAACGACATCGCTCGGTAAGTGTAACAGCACCCATTTTTCAATTTCAAACCTTCTTTGCAAAGTTTGCCTTCAACTAAAGCCATTAAACTAAATAAATGTTGAACTTCGGCTTTTGAGAAAGACAAAACTATTAAAGACAATACAAATATTGATAACTCTTTAAATGGATTTTCGCCAATATAATTTTTGTTAACTACAATCCATAAAGAGCTTGTATTCAGTGATGTATCCCAATATTGTTCTCTGATATAACTCCATTGGATTTGAATTTTTTCTGTTTCAGATTATCTAAATTTATACTCATCTAATATATTGGTTATCGGTTCTTTTACCCGGTTTAATGTGTTTTGTATTGAAAATTTTGGCAATTTTTTAATACAAGAATATTTTTTGGCAATCGATTTTTTATTTCATTAAAAACTGTTGTTGGTGTTTACATTCTTCTATTTCAAAATGTTTTGTTATACTTGTTGGAAGAAACGAGCAGAGTGGTAAAAAGAGTAGTACACAAAATTCTCGTATTACACTTTGAGAAATTAAAACATATCAATACCATTAAAATTAAAATTGTATATTCAAAAATAATGAAAAAAATCAAAAAAAAAAAAAAAAAGATGCTAAAAGCAACTTTTTATTAATAAAAGATGCTAAGTTAGCATCTGACATCTTTTCATAAATTTTGGATGCTAAACGACAAAAAAGTTGCTTAATCTAGCAGCTAAAATGCTAAAATGGCAACACTGATGTTATGCGTTATTTTAAGATTTCATTCGGCAAAACTAGTTCAACTTGATTTGCTGAAGCTATTTACTGAGGAATGAAATGATAAATCATCAATGGTTCTTGACTTATAGTTGAAAAACTAACCAAACAAACATCAAGATAAAGAAACAAATATTAAAGATCATAGAACAAGTTTGGCCTAAGAACACCAAACCTTTTGGAATGGCTGTTGCACTGTGTTGCATAAATAAAAGGATAACTTCACAGAGCAATACAAGAGAAATCAAGTTAAAATAGGAGCTCAGTAAAGAATATTAGGAGATATAAATAAAATGAGTAAAATATAAATGACATACTTTGAAGATGTGAAAGTTTGTGGTAAATACCTAGAATACGTATACCCAACAAATGTTAAATCAGAAAGACTCAGGTCTTAATGTCTTAGGGTTGCTTTAATAGAATAAATTAAATAAAAACTCTAATAAAAAAAAATTGGAAATAAATTTGCATTGTTTGTTATTATCGATAATAATCGATAAATCTATACAAAAAAATATTTTTTTTATCGAGTTATTGAAAAATAATTTTTTTTAGATATTTTGCAGTCATTAAACTAAGTGAAAGTAATTAGAGTGGATTGAATTTCAAAAGTTCAGAATATACAGAACGAACTGAACTCATTTCACATGACCGTGTTTATCGTCCTTCATTTCAAATAAGACAATCACTAATAAAGCTCCATGCTATAATAAGTCAAGAACTTTAAAATTGATTGTATCTTAGTTTCTTATGTATTGTTGACCTTGTGTTGCAATAATTAGTTATTTATTGTTCGGTTCGAGATCATGTATACATTTTCTAATACTAGAAAAGATAATACTTTATGCAATGTAAGAGAAACATGGAAAATATTGAAGACAGCGCTAGATGGAGTAGCTACTTTCGAACAATAAATAATTAGTTATTATAACAGCACAAGATCGAAAGTACATAAGATACTAACATACAAAACATACGATCTAATGCAGTTGTGATTAATCTGTAAAGATTTCACATGCCATTTCGTTTCCCATCTATGGGACGGTTGGCAAAAACAACAAAGCTTTTTCCACATTACGAGATTTGTAATTGATTAAAGCGATGATAATGTAAAGAAAGCTAAAAATTAAAAAAAAAAAAACTCTGCTTGTTCGTTCTAACTCTCGTATAAAAGGAAAGAAAAAATATTTCTCATGATTTAAATAGTTGATTAAACATGAGTGGAAGTAATAGGTAGAAGGATGCTGAAGAAGAACAAGTCGCTTTGTTCGAAAGTAGCCACTCCATCTAGCGCTGTCTTCAATTTTTTTTTCCATATTTCTCTTACATTGCATAAGTTATTATCTTCTCTAGTATTAGAAAATATATACATGATCTCGAACCAAAAACTAAATAACTCATTATTTATTGTATCTTTATCTCAAATATGATCCATGGAGATGATTGCTCTGGACATCTCTAAAATAAAGTTTTACATTTAATATTCCTCAAACACGTCTAAGGAGTTAGTGTTCTTAATATTATCACGTGAAAACGATAGCAAACTTTTAAGCATTTGTTAAAAAATTTAAAAAAAAATTAATTAACATTTTTCATTTTGTTCGGTCTCTGCACTTTTGAGATAAATTCAATTCAAAATATTTACTTGCAGTAATAAAGGTAATAGACTACAACTCTGTTAAAACACACATTGCAGAATTAAAAATTAAATTACAAAACAGAAAAACTCTAGCAAAAAAGTATTTAAATTTAAGCCAAAATCAATAGAACTTTAACGAAACTACGTACAACGAGGGAGCCATGTTATATTTTTAATGAACATTAAATATTTTATGAATTAAATTTAATTTAATTAAACTCTTTTTGTTTTATGCTAGTGTTGATTTCTGTTTTCCTTTAAATTTAATTACGTTTTTATTATTATTATTATTATTTTTTTTTTTTGTTGATGTTGTTGTTTTTTCCTCTGTATAAGTAAATGCCATCATCTCTTCGGTATTTATTGTTGTTTGTTGCCGTATTTGTATTTGTATGGTTGTTGGTGTTGATGTGTTGTAAAAGTGTAACACTGTCTGATGTTGTTTTTGAAAGAAAAAAGAAAATTACATTTACATAGCAATATTAATAGAGTTGCCAGATGGTACAGTGCCACTGGTAGATGGATATTGTTGAGCTGGTGAGTTGGCCGCCAATATTGCTGCCGCTTTTGCAGCGGCCGTAGCTGTTTCTACCTCTTCCCTTTCTCGATCCCGATTAGCAATAAACTTTGCTGTATTGGCAGCTGTATTTATTGTTTCAGCATCATTCGATTTCAGGAAATATGTTATCAAATCAATGGGTAGGGGGAATACAATTGTCGAATTCTTTTCAGCCGATATAGCACTAAGGGTCTGTAATGTATTTTAAATTTAACATTTAATCTGCTGGTGTTTATCTATTTATTTATTAACTCACCTGTAAGTAACGTAACTGTAAAGCAGCGGGTGAATCTCCAATTACTTCTGATGCTTCTCTTAAAGCTCTTGATGCTTTTTGTTCACCCTCTGCTGCTATTACCTTGGCACGAGCTTCTCTGGCAGCCTCAGCTTCGGCAGCCATGGCTCGTTGCAGTTGGACGGGTAAACGTACATCTTTGCTGTTGTATAAATTAAATATTCATTAAATGTACATCCATTAAATTGTCGTTGTATTATTTAAAACTTAATTAAATGCAATTTTACTTTTACTCAATATAGTATCTTAAATATTCGTATCTCAAAACAAAGTACGTTTTCATAGGCTTCCTCTATTATAAATTCAATATAAAATGAGTTGATGTGATATAATTTAATAACGTTGTGATTATTTTTTTTAGAACATTTCTTTGTATGCCAGCACTGTGGATAATTTGTAAATGATGTCATGATTTCATGACCCATATTTAATGTCAGTTAAAACGAAAAGGAATTTTTTCGCACTTGGCACAAATTTGCTGAAGTGGTTAGTTATGGTTTAAAGGAATTCGACCAACCACAACATGGTTATAGTTTATGTTTTGTGAAATATTTTTAAAGCTCACAACAACTTGGCATTTGATGGTGTATATACATAAAAGCAGCATCTGGCTATTGAAATATGAATGGTAGCATTTGTTGTAATTATTAATAATTTACTTTCAAATATTGAGCGGGATTTGAATCTTTACAAATAACAAACAGGTTTAGAGTTTCAGAAAAATAAATTTAAAATTAGCCGGCACAAGTCGAATTAAAATTTACAATTGCTTAATCTTAATTTTTAAAATTTTACATCAAATTAGTAAAGGAAAATCGGTTTATATCTCTATTGAAGTTTTGTTTGTGGAATGAAATTTCTGCATCAGAAACATTAAGGATGTTGTGGAAGGTCTTCGAAGTCCAGGCTGAGTTAAAAATAATATTTCCATGTGGTAAAACAGTCCCAAGAAGTCTGACAAAAAAAGTCCCGGATGATAAAACATATTAATTGGTAAACAACATGTCAGGAAAATCAAAGATTTTATGCTGACTTATCCCCAATTAACTAATAGATTTCTTATCGATACTATTGATATTTCCAAGGGATCAGTCAGCACCATTGCAAAAGATGTTTTTGGGCCTCAAACTCTTTAAATATCTATTATTTTCAACAACACTAAATTTTTTTGGAAAAGAGCATCATAATAATCCATCAATCAAGCGAATATTGCCAAATCGTTCAAAAATCAAGGTGATAAATACAGTTTTCTACCGCCGGGCAAATAATTAACAAGGAATATTATTTGAATTTCAGGTGCCGTTTGCCAGAATTATGGACAGACAACTCTTGATATTAGCACTACGTAAAGCCACCATATCGTTTCACAAATCATATCATTCCACAACTACCGCATGCGCCTGAGATATTCCGGTTTCTTTCTGACCTTTCTGGGCCACCGTTTTAAATCTATTGATATGTATATTAGATAACTTCAACAATTCTTAATTGTAAACATAAACCAGCAGCCTAAAAGACTGCTTCATGTTCTTCAATCAAATTTACCAGGAAAATGACATAGACTTTAAACACATTGGTTTGCATATGTTTTTAAGAAATTGTGAATTATTTTACGAAGAACCAAGTTTTTATTATACTCTCTTATTTGTAAATTGACTTTACCATCATGTAATCAAATAATTGATTGACTGAAAATAAAAAAACCGTTAAAATTTCGAAAAATACAAAATTATACTATAAATAAATTTTTTAAACCAAAATTTGTTAGATAATTTTTATCGTCGCCACGATCCAAAGATTTTACGGCAGACAAACAGACACTACGGGTTGAAGTAAAAGGAATTAAAATAGCATCCGATATGAGCCAATCAAATTGGATTAATGCTTCACGGTGCGCCTTAACTAAAATTAAATAAAAAGGTCTTACACCTAGAAAATTAGTATAGATTCTGAATTTACAATGTTCATAAATAAGAAAAATTAAAAAACTAAAATAATCTGTGGAGAGATTTTTAAATAAATCCACTTTAAACATTTTTGCGCATTGCAATCAGAAACTGATAGAGAAGAACGTAAATTTTATCCACCAGGCATCGAAAAAAACTACTCGAAATTATCGCAAATAGTTAGAAAAATGTGTGCGAGTAAAATGTCGAAAAAATCTATTGATGGAGGAGGCGGATTTTTAAAAATATGTCTTTCTGTTCAATCAAATGAGTTGCAATTTGAGTGCAGCGGTAAGCGTGCTAAGTATGATGAGGGGATAGCAGCAACGAAATTTAAGGATTCTGGACTTAAACGACTATTTATTCTAGCAGCCGTTCCAAGTGCACAAGAAAATTATAAGAATGTATATCAACTCTTTTCAACATTTAATACAAGTCCTTTCCACGGCACAATTGCGACCGATTTGAAGCTAGAGAATATTTTGGTAGGTATTATGTCGCACAGTAGTGCATACCCGTGCACTTATTGTTATGCCAAGAAAGATGAGCTAAGAAGCTGTGGCAAATTAAGATCCCCCGAAAATGTTTCTTCGTATTATACAAAATGGTTGACTGAAGGAAAAGGTTCAAAAAACAAAGCGAAAGATTATTTCAACTGCATTCATCCACCGCTAATTAAAAATGTTGCAGGCAAAGCATTCCTAGACATTATTCCAGCGCCAGAATTATACCTTATGCTTGGTGTTGTTAACACTGTTTTCACGCATATGTTGAAAGAGTGTGAAAATGAGTCGCTGTCATGGGCAAAAGCTTGTCACGTTCAGCGTGATATCAGACGAGGATGTTCTGGGTTTAAAGGAAATGCATGCAAAATACTTTTGGATAAAGTAGACCTTCTGCGCCAGTTTGAAAATCTAACAATTCCTAAGTATGTTAAAGTATTTAAAGACTTCAAAAAAGTAGTTTCTGCATGCTTCGGAAATAATCTTGACCAAAATTACAAAGCATGTATAGATGCTTTCAAAAAGAGCTACATGGACTTAGGTGTCAGCGTTACACCAAAGCTTCATGCAGTTTTTTTCCCATAGAACAGTTCTGTGAAAAAACGATTTCTTAAAGTCTTCCTGGGAAATGAGTAAGGTTGCTGCGAATCACCCGGATTATCCTAAACACCTTTTGAGCGCTGTTTGTAGATATAATGCTTCACATGTTTAAATAGATGTAATTATAATGCAATTATGTTACATTTTTACATCTTACTAGCAGATTCCAGCGCTCGAAATTCGAGTGCAATTTCTAGGCAGCCTTATTTGTCAACTTAGCCAATTCACAAACCAGCACTTTTATGGTTTATAATTATTTTGAATGAAGATAACAAACTCATTAACAAACACATTGACAAATTTTAAAAAAGACAAATAGCATATGTATAATTTTATGTATGTGTTAATAGCAATTTTAAATGCAATTTACTCAAAATAAAGGAAAAAAAATTAAAATCTGTAAATCTGCAAAACGGCTAAAAGGAAATACCTTTCAAATAATATATGTTTGGTCAAAATCGCGATAAAACGGTAAAACAAAACATTGGTCACAAGAAATCTCCTAGCCTATTAATATTATAGATTGGTACTAAAATGTTGAAATAATAAAAGTTGAATAGAATTACCACTTAAAAATTATTATTATATCATTATTTCCTTTCTATTCATATAAAACAATGCCATATTTTCCAAAATATCGTACTTCGTGCACAAAAATGTTCAAAGTGGATTTATTTAAAAATCTCTCCACAGATTATTTTAGTTTTTTGATTTTTCTCATCTATGAACATTGTAAATTCAGAATCTCTACTAATTTTCTAGGTGTAAGACCTTTTTATTTAATTTTAGTTAAGTCGCACCGTGCCTAGTCCCCATATAAATATAACATCTGAGATGAACCTTTTATATTTGCAGGTAAAAAATTTAATAACAATACCACTCAAATTTGGCCCATATTTATTTTCTATATCCAATTAGTTAGGCTTTAGATTCTTTCTCTAAACTCATGGTAGGGTGTCGTATAGTTGGTCTAAACCCATTATAATTTTCTTACTTGTTTCGTTTTAAATTCTACTTCAAACCATTTTGCATTTAAGAGTATTGTGTCCATACTAATTAAATATTTGATTACTTTTTCTAAAAACCATTTTTGCAAAATTTTTTGAAAAATAAAAACTCGTCTTATTGTTGGACAACCTTAGTTATAATATTGCGTTAAAATCATGGGTGGACGTTAACAAAGATTCAGCACAGCTGAATTTAACATTCTTACTTACTACAGGGTGGGCCAAAAGTCACCATGGGGTTTAAATATGTCTGTAATAACAATTTTGTTTATATTTATATATTTTTGATGTGTAAACATCTATACGCGCAGGGAAGTAAATTTCAAAAACAGCGTAACATGTAAGCGTAACATATGAACGTAAGATGTGAGCGTAACATGTGAGTCGTAAGACAAAATGTGATTGTATTGGTGAAAAAATTATGATATTTTGATAACCTGTTTGAAAATGAGAAATGAAAAATGAAAAATAAAAAAATGAAAAATGAAAAATAAAAAATTAAAGATGAAAAATGAAAAATAAAATGAAAAATTTAAAATGAAAAACGTAAAATTAAAAATGAAAAATAAAAATTGAAAAATGAAAAATAAAAAATTAAAAACGAAAAATAAAAAATGAAAAATGAAAAATTGAAACTGAAAATTGAAAAATAAAAAATGAAAAATATAAAATGAAACATGAAAAACAAAAAATGAAAATAAAATGAAAAATAAAAAATGAAAGATGAAAAATGAAAAAAAAAAATGAAAAATTAAAAATGAAAAACGAAAGATTAAAAATGAAAAATAAAAAAATGAAAAATGAAAAATAAAAAACTAAAAACTGAAAAACGAAAAATTAAAAATGAATAATGAAAAATGAAAATTAAAAAAATGAAAAATGAAAAATAAAAAATTAAAAATGAAAAATAAAAAACGAAAAATAAAAAATTAAAGATGAAAAATGAAAAATGAAAAATAAAAAATAAAAAATTAAAAACGAAAAATGAAAAATAAAAAATGAAAAACGAAAAACGAAAATTGAAAAAAAACATTAAAAACGAAAAGTAAAAAATTAAGAATAAAAATGAAAAATAAAAAATGAAAAATAAAAAACGAAAAATAAAAAACTAAAAAAAAAAAATAAAAAGGATAATTGAAAAATAAAAAATGAAAAATGAATAATAAAAAATTAAAACTTAAAAATTAAAAATAAAAATGTAACATGAAAAATAAGAAATGAAAAATGAAAACTAAAATTAAATGTGCGTAATGAAAAATAAAAAATTAAAAATGAAAAATTAAAAATGAAAAATAAAAAATGAAAAATAAAAAATTAAAAATTAAAATTGAAAAATGAAAAATTAGAATAAAAAATTTAAAATTAAAAAAAAAACTCGAAAATGAAAAACGAAAAATTAAAAATAAAAAACGAAAAATTAAAAACTAACCGGTTAAACTAATAAATAATAATAAATATTTTAATATATAACAGAGAAAGTGCTATAAAAAAATCTTTAATTACTAGATGTTTACACATCTCCCCTGCGATCGGACTCAAATGATTTTTTTTTTCAGATTATATAAATAACACCTGGAGTAAAAATAATGGAGATATTTAGAACTGAAC
The DNA here is from genome assembly GCA_963682025.1 of Cordilura impudica. Taxonomy (NCBI): domain Eukaryota; kingdom Metazoa; phylum Arthropoda; class Insecta; order Diptera; family Scathophagidae; genus Cordilura; species Cordilura impudica. The sequence goes on from OY821519.1 coordinate 54,579,353, forward strand.
AAAAACCAGAATAATAGAATTTTATTATTTAAATCTGCTAAAAATTATTTTAACACAAAGAGCATATTGTCGCCATTTTACCGTCAGAATTTCGCTCTCTGAGGCAATAATTTGCTACTTAGTTGATCGTCACCATCAACATGGCACCGTAAGAGAATTGCCTCGAACTGGTAGACCACGTCCCAGACCTAGTCCCCATACAAATGACCCCTATGAAATCGACATAAATGGCCATAAGATCCAAATTATCATATAGATCTCAGTCAAATTGGGTTTGTATGTGTTTATTATATCCGTTAATCAGTAGTCCAAAAATAGCCCCTATAGGACAATTCTTAGTCATAGGCCCCATATAGAGCTGCTTCCCGATATTCACTTAAATCTATCAAAAAACAAAAATATTGCACAGATTTTTCTCAAATTTGGTTTGTACTTATTTTTTCAAAATGTAAGTGACTTTACCAAATATGGTTAGGATCAGTCCATATTTCGACCTACTCCCCATATAAAAATATCATCCGATATGAACTTTTTCATATCTGCAGTCAAATTTGGTTTATGTTTATTTTCTATATCGAATTAGTTGGACCGAAGAGATATGGTCTGTAAACCATGGTATAGGGTATCATTAGTCGGTCTAGACTATAATTTCTTTCTTGCAATGCAAGATTTATTGGTATTCCCATATAACGTGCACCTGGTGCAAGAATTAAAACAAGTAGATCATCGACAGCGTCCATATTTTGCAGCTAAATTTCAACAGTTGGCCAGAGATGAAATCAGCTTTATTGTAAATCTGATGATGAGTGATGAAGCTCATTTTCATTTGAACGGCTTTGTTAATAAGCACAACTGTAGATTCTGGGGTTCTGAAAATCCAAGGGCCATTCATCAAGGCCAATTTCATCCCGTTAGATATACAGCATGCTATGGCATTACATCTGAAAATGTTATTGGGCCTGTCTTCTTCGAAAATGGAGATGGAAACGCCGTAACCGAAATTGGAGAGCGGTATCGATTTATGATAGAACATTTTTCCGCATCCTGCTCTTGGAAACAGACCTGATTTGTGGCTTCAGCAGCATGGAGCATTTTAAGGAATATTTTTGGATAGCGAATAATTTCCAGAATTTCGGAAATTAAGTGGCGCTTTCGCCAGATTTGTTAGCATCCCACTATTTTCTTTGCGGTTATTTGAAGAAGTGAGTATATGTGAACAAGACACAATCTTTGAACTCAAGGCCAACTTGCAGAGATCCAAACGCTACAGCCACAAATTTTGAAAAATGTTACGGAAAATGCTCTAAAACGAGCCCATCATTGCGAAGATGACATTACTTTTCATACTTAGTGTAAAAATTCCATTTTATATATTTTGGACCATCCTGTATGAGCCTACTTGGTTCTCAATATTTGGTCATCTTGAAATATTTTTATACCAGTCGTTGGTATGTAAAATATTTCAGAATGCAGTACACTCAAAAAATAAATATGAGAGTTTTTATCAATTAAGAGGCAATCTAGTCACAAAATTTTTAAAATCATGGCTGTTTTTATCAAAATATAAATTTCCTGCAGAATACCGTTATGAATCATTCATGATATGTCTTTTTATTGATAATAAGCAAGCCTCACAAACGTAAAAATATAAATTTGATAATAATAACAATAATTGCATTTAATTCCTTGTAAACCTCTTTAAATGGCAAATTCAACGAAATATAATACTGCATAATTTAATAAAAAGTGTTACACTGCAACTACTATAAATAAATGATAAATGTTAAAATATTTAACATAACTTACATTTCAACACGTTCCACCTTAATGCCCCAAGCATCAGTGGCTTCATCCAATTGTACCTGGAAATGTACGAATGAAAATAAATACAGGAAAAATGTTTTTAGCAAAAAAGAAAATAAAAAAATAATAATCATCCATTCTATTGTGCAAAAGAGAAAATATAAATTGGAGTGTAAGGTGGAGCAGAGCAAGATGTAGGGAAAAAAGTCATATTTATGTCATCATTTTTCGTTTTTGTTATCTTTCGATGACAACAGCACTAACAACATCACCCCGATATTTGTTAGTTGGCAAATAGAGCCAGAAGACATTCAGAATCAGATAGGTTGGCATACATGTACATATTTTATGATACCGTATACCTGAATGAACTTAAATACTAACTCACACTAAGGTGCACAAAACATTCATTCAAACACACACTCTCTCACACTGATGGCATATCGTTACGTACCTGCATGGTGTCGGAAATCGTCATACGTTCACTTAGAATTTCGTGTAAATGTTGAGTACCCATTGTGTTACGTAAAGTTGTTTGTGCCAATAAACGGGTAGAATGATGTGCATTTTCAACATTTGCTATGGAAACTGTTGCGTTGGAAACTCGATAATAGACAACGGCATCCACTGACACAGTAACACTATCTTTTGTTAAGACCTAAATAGAAGAAGATAGAAATATTTTTTAAATAAAACCTGCCAACAATAGAAATGTTGAGATATACAATTTTCTTTTTGGCTATTCCGTCAGTCACTGTGTACTTCAAGAATCCTAAAGAAATACGCATGTAAAATATAAACTTCAAAATAAAGAATTTAATTAACTGAAACATATCAAACGTTTTTTTTTTTAATTGGTCAATGCGATAATAAAAGTACGTAGCGAAAAATTATTTTATTGCAGTTTACAAGTAGATGTATTTGCGGTATATATTTGCAACTCCATATAATATATATCTTCTTGATCCTTATAACAACTCGAGTCGATATAACGATATCCGTCTGTCCGTCTGTCTCTTGAAATCACGCTCATTCATAAAATAAACCGTCTACCAGGGTAAGGATATAATTAGATTGTTTGTCATTATTTCGAGCAGGTTGGTATTGAAAGTGGGGTAAATCGGGCATCATTGCACCGATATATGTTTAATAATTTAGTATGAAGTTTATGAAATTATCATCTTGTTGCTTTTGAAAATATTTTGTTTACATTTGTTATAAATAGTGCAATAAGTCCAGATATTAATATAAACCAAAGATTCGGCAGCCAAATTTAACACTATTACTTGTTAAATATTGAAATTGCGAATTTGCGGATTTAATATAAAAACACAATCTAAATTTGAGAGTTCAACGAATTTGCGGAGCATTTGAACTGTTGAAACGTCCCACATTGGGTTCAACTGGTCCAAAGTGGCTATTAAATAAAATTTTAAAATTAAGTTTTTGTCAGAAACTTTTGTATAGGATGAAACTAGATAAAATTGTACATCACTATGTGAAATTTCAGCCATCTATCTTGCTGTTTTTGCAAAAATTAGAAAAATTGAGATTCTTTACGATTGAAGTGCTTATTTTTCTATTAAATTTTCAAAAAAGTAAAACTTTTATAATGGAAACAATAACTTCAGGTACTTTAAGATACATAAATATTTGTTTAAAAAGGTCCAAAATTGGGACATTTTCCACATTTTATGGACCGCACTTATTAAGTTAGTAATAGTTGGGTTCCGACTTGTGGATTTTAAAAAAGTAAGTTAATAAAAAAAAACCTGAGACAATGCAGAGCCTTTTTTTATTTTATACCCTCCACCCCAGTGTGCAGAGGCTATATATAAGTTTGTCATTCCGTTTGTAATAATTAGAAAGAAATTTTTGGACTCCATACAATATACATATTTGTGATCCTTATAACAAGCGGAGTTGCTAAAGCGATGTCCGTCTGTGGAAATCACGATGACGGCTTCAATCGGGCAGCTAGGGTACTAAAAAAATGATTCATAACAAAAAAAAAAAAAAATGATTCATAATGTTTTGCATAAAAACGATTCACTAACATCCTTAGAAGTTTGCTATTTAAAATCGTCCAGATCGGTTTATTAGGTCCCGAGAAATGAATGAAAAAGTAAAAAGAATCTTGAAAAAATATGATTTGTCTATGTTGTTCTTGTCACGATTACGCCCTCAATAGGATAACTGGGGCGCTCGTTTTTAATGATTGACCAACATCATGAGAAGGTTTCTGTTTCAAAAATCATGAAAATCGGTTTAATAGGTCCCAAGAAATCACTGAAGAAGTAAAAAAAATTTGAAAAAAATATATGTTTCTGTATTGTTCTTGTTGTTATTCTAAATGTTGTATTGTTGTCATAGTTGGACTTGTTGTTTTTCTGGTCGTTGTGTTAATAATATAATAAAAATGAAATAGTAATAATGGAATATACAAGAAGAAAAGGATGGGACGTATGCAAATGACATCTTAGCATTAGTTTAGTTTAGATAAAGAAACTGTTCAACTGTGATATAAACATAAAGGAAAAAATTATACTGTGATATTTACTTTTTGATTATTTTTACAATTATTACTATTCAATTATGTGTTTTATGTCGTTACGTCGTATAAAAACAAGGAAAAATGTTTTAATATTAAATGTGAATATTGACAAAAAGATTACATATCTAATAAATTATAATATCCCTGAAGAAGTTGGAAAAAATCCCAACGAAACGTAGGATGAAATAATTAATTAAATAATCTTTTATTTACATTGATTATGACCTTAAAAGCCCATTAGAAGAATTTCTAAATATATCAAAAAAATACAATAAAAAAGGTCGACAAAATACTGAAATTAATAACCCTTTGTACATTTTTTTATCAACTCTGCTAGAAAAATTTAAAAGTTTCCATTGTTTTGGCATCACAAAAAAAGTTTGTTCAATCATACTTGTCATCGCCACGCAATATTTTGTTTTAGGTAAATACATTTCTTTTGCATTAACAAACAGAGTGTCACTTCATTTTGCTCAGTGTGACTAGGCCACAGTAGATGGCGCCAAAATTTTTGTTCTAAATAGCTAACAATGTTAAAAGTATATATGCAGAGCTGAGTTAAGAAGAAAATAGGAGAAATTGTACATATGATATCTTCTAAATAAACGAATAGAAAATATAGTTTGTGGATTCCACTAGAGATAGAAACATCAGATGACAGGAAAACTTTTGGAAATTTCGATGTAATGGGGGGGGGGGGAGTAAAAACGGCCCATAAGTTTAAAGGGGTACCTTTTGGTATCTTATTTACAAAATAATTTAGAAATATTAAATTTGATATGTAGATTCCACCCGAGACACAAACATCGGGCAAGAATAAAATTTGTTTTAATTCGAGCCTTTAGGGGGTAAAAACGGCCGACAAAATTTAGATTTTATCAGTGTCACATATACAAACAAATTTTCACTAAACCGCCATAACGCTTAATGATAAAACAAGTAAGAAAATTATAGTCGGTCTATATAGAACATTTATTTTTACAAAAAATCTTATTTTTGATCTTTATAATATGAATAATTTTCGAGCATATCATGAATAAGAAATAAGCACTTGAATAGAATAGGCGGCAATTCATTGGAAACTTTTACCAAATTCTAAATTTGCTAATTTTGTTTTTAATAATTAAAATTATGTATTTTTTACGAAATCAATATATGGTGTGTTCTATATTGAAAGATAGCAAATTTGTTACAAAATACGCAATTTAAAAAGAAAATAAACGAAAAAAGAAATATTTTTTAGTGGTGCCAAAATATTGGAAACTCTTAACTTCTTTACCAAAATTCATTAAAACAATAAAAATATAAAAAGGTGTGAAAGAAAATGTAAAGGATCTTAACTGTTTTCAAATATTTATAGATTCTGATATTTTCTTTCAATTGTTATAAAATAAGGGCGAGAATAAAAGTCTAGGACTTAATAGGTGTTTTTAGAGATGGTCGTAAGCAACAGAATATTTGTGAAAAATATTCTATGAATAAATCCATAATTTCTTTTTGCGGCGCAGGCCCCATAACAAGGGTCAAAGACAGGTCACAAATAATGTAAAAGTAAAACTATGTGCTCGAACTATTTCGCGACGAGCAATTGGGTCTGATCTTGGTTGTTATCGTCCTGTGAGGATTCCACAGAGAAAAATCATCTGGCTAGCATTAATATTGCTACAGAACGCATGAATTAGAATTAGAATACTGTTGGCGAATAGTGTTGACAATTTGCCTATACCAACACAGGGCCAAACGCTTTGGTGTTTTAACTATAATGGCCTAATAAAATCGTTCGGTATAAGAATCATTCTCCCCCAAGACCATGACCATCATCTTACCACAGTGTTATTGTATACTAAAGGTTGCCATTGTTTTGTGAACAGCATAAAAATGAATACTTTTAAGTTTTGTTATTTTTTCTAAAGTTATGTTAATATTTCTTCTGTTTTAAATTAATGAAAAAGTTTTTAATTAAAAAAAACATTTTTTGGTATGACCGTCCAAGTCGTCAAAAATATATTGTTAAAAGTTTCCTGCTGTTTGTAACAACCAAAACTATTTGACCTAGACCCATCTTTTACTATACCGATCGAATCAGAATCACTATCTGATTCGATTTAACGATGTCCGTCCGTCTGTGTGTCCATGTAAATTTTGTAATCAAACTGCAGGTCGCAAATATGAATATATTTTGATGAAATTTTGCATATAAGCTTTAACTGCAATAGGATGAACAATATTGAAATCGGTGAGATTCGGTCCATGTTGAGACCTAGCCCCCATACGAATGACCCCTATGAAATCGACATAAATTGCCACAAGATCCAAATTGCCAAATATATCTTACTCAAATTGGGTTTGTATGCGTTTATTACATCCATTAATCAGTAGTCCAAAAATGATCCCTATGGGACAACTCTTAGTCATAGGCCCCATATAGAGCTGCTTTCCGATCTTCACTTAAATCTATCAAAAAACAAAAATATTGCACTGATTCTTGTCAAATTTTGTTTGTATATATTTTTGCAAAATACAAGAGACTTTAGCAAACATGATCAGGATCGGTCCATTTTTGGATCAAGTCCCCATATAGATATATCATGCGATATGAACTTTTTCAAATCTGCAGCCAAAAAAATTAATAAAAATCCCACTCAAATTTGGTTTATGCTTATTTTCTATATCCAGTTAGTTGGGCCTAAGAGATAGGGTCTCTAAACGCATGGTATAGGGTATCGTATAGTCGGTCTAGACCAACTATAAATTTCTTACTTGTTTTTAAATATTATTGTGGTTTATATCTATATATATAAAATTCATTTTCTGTTTGTTTGTTTCACCGCTATACAAATTTTTATTTTTCAACAGATTTCTCTGATATTTGGTACACACGATCACTGTACTCCAGGTAAGGTCGCCATATGCTCTTTATAGGCCACGTCTACTTATACGCCCACTTTTTCTATATAATTCATTTTCTGTTTTTTGGTATATTTGTTCGCTATACAAATTTTTATTTTTCAACGGATTTCTCTGAAGTTGGATACACACAATCTCTGTACTCCGTGCGAAGTCACCATATGCCTCATATCGGCCACGTCTACACTTACGCCTACTTTTTCGTTATATTTCATTTTCTTTTTTTTTGTGGTATATTTGTTCGCTATTCAAACTTTTATTTTTCAACGGATTTCTCTGAAATTTTGTACGCACAATCTCTGTATCCCAGGCAAGGTCACCATATAATTCTTACGGCCACGCCTACTTTTATGCCCACTTTTTATAAAAAATTCATTTTCTGTTTTTTGGTATATTTGTTTGATATAACATTTTTTTATTTTTCAACGGATTTTTCTAAAATTTGGTACGCACAATCTCTGTACTCCAGGCAAGGTCGCCATATGCTTCTTACAAGCTACGCCTAATTTTGCGCCTACTTCTATGTATATAAAATTTATTTTTTCCCCTTTTGTTTCTTTGTTTGGCTGCTATACAAAATTTTATTTTTCAACGGCTTTCTCTGAAATTTGGTACACGTGATCTCTGTAATCCAGCGAAGGTCAGATTATATATCTTTCTGGCGACGCTTTCCTTTACGCCCACTTTTTTATAAAACTCATTTTTTGTTTTTGGTACATTTGTTCGCTATACAAATTTGTATTTTTTAACGGATTTCTCTGAAATTTTGTAAACACGGAAATAACTTCACGATGAACAAGTTCCACAAATTTTTTTAAACAAAATAAAAAATGAACTTACTCCCCAAATTCGTTCTTAAATTTTTACATATTTTTATTTAATGAATTTTGTTTAATATTTATTTAAGTGGAAATTCGCATACTAATCTCAATATCTGTCCTGCAATATACGCATTAAAAATATGTATACTTTTCAGCAAGCTTTGTTAACAGAAACGGAATTGCCTAAATCTACTCAAGTGCATCTAGAAATCCAGGGGCTAAGACAAGCTCAATCATAACCAATTTTATGTCGCCTGCTCCAGAGTATAATATTTTCGTATATGCACCAGAAGGAAAAGCCAGAAATATTGTATATCACAAAGCTCTAGAATAACTTAAATTCGTAACTTTTAGACATCATACACTCAATGGTTGTAATGGTAAGCAGGCGTCGAGTACATAGTCCCAAATGAATAAATTCTCAAAAAAATTAACTTATTCCCAAAAAAATTGGGGAATAACTTCACGATGAACAAAATCCCCAAATTAAAAAAAAAAATGTCCCCGAAAGGAATGAACAAATTCCCCATACTGCTCTCAATATCTGTTCTACAACAAATTTATTTAACATCTGTATTCTCTTCAATAGCATCATTTCGGTGCGTGGAATCGGGGCGTGGACGCGGAACACAGCTTAGCTCAAATATTGGAATGATCTGAAAAATATATTTCGGCGATTCAAATAAGTTGACGACAACTGCGCGGCAGCTCGGGCGTGGCTGTCAAACGCGCGGAGGCGGCTCACGAACGCGACGCTCTCGCGAATTTTTAAAACTTCTGATTCCTAACAGCTAGAAATTATAATAATATTTACGCTTACTACGTAGTGGGTATACTGCTAGTCTGATATAAAAAAACTTTTATAAAAACTGGCCTAGCCGTACCCAAGATTGATTGTAATATTGAGTTTAAGACATATGCGGAGGGTATCAAATATTCGGCATAGCCGAATTTATTTTTATTTCTCTTATTTGGAGATCATTTCGTAGAACACTATATGTGTGTTATTGATAAATTGCAATTGTCAAATGTTTATTTTTGAAAGAACCAATAAATGATCACATAAAGTTTGAAATCGCAATTTCTACAAAATGGTCTCCTTAAACTTTACATAACTATTGACTGTTTGAAGCCCTTTTTAACTCTGAAAATATGTTAGATATACAAAGTGTTCCAGAAACTTCATAAATTACGAATACATAACAGTTATTGCAAAATGTTTATTAAATACTGAGTAAGTTGATTATTACCGAAAAATATCTACCGAAATATTTTCGGCATTAAATGGACTCCATCTTAAAAACACTTACCTCTTGTGGTGGGACATCGTATGTTCTCGTACGTAAATCTACTCTGGCATATGAATCTATACAAGGTAATATAAAGAATATACCTGTAAATTAAACAAAACAAAATACAATACAAATACAATATTATAACATATAATTTCATAAAGTGATGATAATATATAAATAATAAATGCACACAAATGATGTTAAATAAATTATTTATTTACCTGGTCCTTTGGCGCCACCTTGCATCAAACGACCCAAACGAAATATGACAGCACGTTCATATTCTTGAACCACCTGTAAGTGAGCATTAAACCAATAAACGAATGCCACAATAAACAAACATGATTATGAACAACAATATGAAAGGCACCGTTCGAGGGTGCAATTTAATTAATTAGAAAATTAGAAATTACCTTAAAGCAAACGAACAAACTGAACGGCAATGTTAAAATGACCAAAACAACAGACAAGCATATCAAGAGTTTGCCACAAGTAGACGCCTTATTATTCATGTCTTCATTGACTTTAAAAGAAAAAAGTTATAAATGTAAAAAATATTAATAGGATACATTTCTTAAATAATATTTATTTATTTATGAAATTTTTTGGGTTCTTTGTAGTAAATGGGGTAATAAATCAAAAAAATTATCTAGTGGTCCTTTGCAAATTTTTTTTTTTTTTTTTTTTTTGCAGATGTTGTTTGTGTGAAATATGTACTTTTATTAAATATTAATGAAGTTCATTGTGAACAAAACAAAATATAATTTAAAAGTTTACAAAACCTCAGTTACTATTGTAGAGAACAACATGAAATCTTTTAAACACATGCTTGTGGGAGATTTGTGAAAGTTTTTTGACAGTGACAGCAGTACATAATAATTTATTTTATACAAATGAATTTTATTTATATCTATAGATTTTTAACATATTTATAACTGGGCTGCAAAATACTATCAAGGAAGCCTGTGATGAGAGAGGGATATAATTAGATTTTATAATTGTACATCGGATTGAATTTTTAAATTTTTTAATTTTACTGAAACAATTTTATATAAACAATTATCAATTATCAATCTTCTAAAAAAATCTGTGTTATTAAAAGGTCTCAAAAAATGTATGCAAGATTTGAATTGGCCAGAAAACACAGCTTTTTCCTTTCTACCCGGTTCGAAGGACCAAATGTTTGCCATAATGTAGGCTTTTATTGGAAATAAAACACAAAGTTTTATGAATTATTAATAATTCATTAAAGTCTATAATTTTGTTTATTTTACATTACTTTGAAATAAGTGGAGAGTATATGATTTTTCTTGCACGAAGTATTCGTATTGGTATTCAAATGAATATTAAGACAAACAATATCTAACTATAATAGAAATATGCAACAAGCAATATTTTTTGATGCCGTTAACGGTATACGTATTGGAATCCATCTAATTACTCCTTACAATGATGTCTAAAAAAGGAGTAAAACCTAGATTCTAAATTTTGTGAAAAAAAACCCAGAAAGAGGATTAAGGTTTGCAAAAGGGCAAATTTAATTTAATAAGCAAAATTCAAAAACCAGTAAAAATTTAAAAATTTATACTTAAACAATTTTCTTATTGAATCATAAAGTACGCAGGATATGATTATGTATGAAACAACACTTCGAGTAAATGACTTCAGCTGCTTTGCTGGAACATACGCACTCTTTTATCGAATCATACATAAATGCAGCTGAATTTCACTAATGCAGCATTGAATTTCGTTCCTCAATTCACTGGTAGTTGTAGACTTGTTGGCAAATATCTTTAACTTGAAATAACCCCCTAAAAAAATCCAATAGTGTTTAATCACACGATCTAAGAGTAAAATTCTTATGTCTGAAATGAAAAACTACACGACCAGCAAAAATCCCAGCGTCATTTTGTTTCAATCATATGTCGTTCACATTAATATTATCCAATTTAGCCAGAAATAACTCTGTTATCATACCGCGATAACGAGTACCAGTAAGCGTTTGACCAGCCTCATTTTAGAAGTGTGTTCCATTGATGCCTCCAGCCCAAAATCCGCACCAAATAATGACACGTTATTGATGCATTTGTTTTTCGACAAACACCTGTGGCTTTTCTGAAACCCAAATGTGGTAATTTTGAAGAATAATGAAGCCGACAAGGTGGAAATGTGCTTGATTTTGTTCGCAAAATCCGCATCTACTTGTTCATGTTGAATTATTCATTTAACGAATATCTCTTTGCACAATCAGTTGTCTTAATTTATTGTATCAATTGAAATTTATATTCATGGAGACTCAGAAGAATTTCAGTGAGATACGCTATAGAGAACACTTTTAAATTTCCAATTCTGGTCTACGACTTCGAACTTTCACCAACTCTCTTACGCGTTGCTTTGATATTGGCATTTGAACAGCTTGTTTATGAACGACCAGTGTGTGAAGTTAGATCTATAAAGTTAAATTTTTGAACTGTAGCCGCCAAACTTTTATTTCTTTTTTTAAATAATGTTCGACAATGAAAACGCTAGTGCTTCGTTATTATTAACCCAAAACTGACAGCTTTAAAATATTTTTTTATTTTGGTTGCCAACACTTTACAGCACAAGTGGCGGCAAGTTCGAATCTTGCGTGAGTTTTCGGGCATCATTTACATACTCGTGTTATAAAATCTTTTATGTTAATAACACGAACATTTGTGGAAGATTTCGGGCTTTCATTGTGGCATTTTTACGGTCAATTGTCGTCAGTTGAATTAAAACGGACTGTAATATAGTCATTTGCAATACATCGCAACATTTTGGTGCAATTTTCTTTCTTTTGAATACCGAATTTTGTTTTACTTTATAAGAATAAACATCGACAGAAAATAACAAGATGTGAATTGGAGTATATATTTTTCAGTGAATACATACATATATCATGCTGAAACATATTATATATTTATTTACATTCAATAATTTGGAAAAAAAAAATTTGCACGAATTTACATGAATTCTTTTTAAGATGTTACTCAATTAAATAAAAGTTAATGAAAAAATCATTAAAAATAATGTTGAGTGAATTCAAAAATTTTAATAAATTCGATTTAGAACAAAACCAATCTTAACCATAGTCACACCATATGTTCGCTGTGGTCAAGATATTTTAATTTAATTTTTTATTTAATGTCAGTTTTGGCTCATATCCAGAATGTATGTTGGATTGCTCTTGAGAAGAATTTTTATGTCAGTATGGACCTGTTAGGTGGCGCTGGCCTCGGTATATAAGGAAAATCTTTATTTTCCGGACACATAAGAATAATCGAACTCATATTTAGACTATAAGTTCGGATCGAGTTCTTCTGGATTTTTCTTTTATATTTTCTTTTATTTTTACTAACAACATTTTTATTTTTAGTGCATTGGGAATGCAATTTAGGGGAAAAAGTAAATTGTGTATGTATGAATAGATTTAAGAGTTGGTACTATGGTGGAATTACTTCTAATATATAGTACGATGTAACTTGGACCTGGTAGATTGCATTGGAGTTCGAATATTAATGAATAGTCAAATTATTTTCAATTTCTAAGTGTGATAAATTTACAAATACAAAATTTTTAAAGGCAAAACAAAGTATTCCAGGTCAAACTTGTTGAACAGAAAAAAAAAATTAAACAGAATTTTTTCATCTTTATATTATCTTTTTACAAAGTTATTATTGACGAAAAAAGTAATATTACAGAGTTGACTTTTTAGAGATTGACCACTATAAAGCATGAAATCAAATCATGTGGGAATATTGAAAAAATCACTCGAAAGTGAAAATGCATCAGATTTTACGTGTCAAAAAAAAAGTACAGTGGTAAACTTACTTACGCTTTCTTATATTTCGAGGAAGAACCTAAACTTTTTGCGAAAAATTTGTACTGATCACGTGTTTTACTTTACTAAAAATCAAGTTGATTTGTACTAATTAATACTAACTAAAAAGAAGTAAAAGGGACTAATATCACTATGGGAAAGAAAACATCGTCTGATACTCGGAGAATTATTTTAGCTTTAAAAGAAAAAATTGGCGAAATTTTGGATAGTTGATTAATACATCAAACACTATCAGGGTGAATATTTACCAAGATCTGGATAGAAGTGAAGACATATCCATCCCAAAGTGCAGTTAAATTAACAGAAAACATAACGCAGACATCCGGAAAACCAGTAGGTTCGAGTACAGCAAGGAGATCGCTTCATAGAAATGGCCTATAACCTATATTATATTATATTATATACAGATAAGAGCAAATCCGATATTTTCGGTGCGAAAAGATCTCCAAAAATATGGCATGCTAAGAATGAAACCTTGAAAGAATACTGTGTTTCCAATTCTGTCAAATACGGTGGAGCTTCAGTTATGGTTTGGGGCTATATGGCGGCATCAGCTGTTGGTAATGTTGTTTTTCTTTACTTCACTACGAACCAAATGGATTACTTAGCCTTTTTGAAGGACAATGTAGGATAATGCATCTTCCAACAGGACAACGACCTAAAATTATGAAAGGGTACCAGACTCCTAAGACACATGATCAACCACCGCAGTCCCCGGCCTTCACCCGATCGAGCATCTGTGGTAAAATCTTGACAGAAAAATATGTCAAAAGGCTACTTGAAGCAAGGCAAACTTAAAGAAACCTCTAAAGGAAGAATGGAGCATAATCTCCCCCGATATAACAAAAAAACTGAGGTGCTTAAAGCCAAATGAAAATAAACCAAATATTAAAAAATTTAAAAAGTTTACTTTTTGTATTGAAGTTCTGTTGCCTTTTGTTTGCTTTTTTACGCGTAAATAAAGTGCATTTATTTCTGTTTTATATTACATTTGTTTAATGTTTTTATTGAGGTCAGCTTTATTAAATAATTCTTGAATTCCCTATATTTATTATTGAATTTGTGTTGATTACTTCATTTTAATAAAACTTTTAAAATGAGAGATGTTTACTTTTTTTTGACGCACACAGTATATATGAACTTTAGAAACCTAACACTGTGCTACAAAGGAAATTTTTTTAACGCACTTTTCGAGTATTCTAATGAAATTTGTATGTCTGATGACATTACAATTTTGAAGTCATTGTAACAAAAACAGTGCTTATTGGTTCTTTGAAGTTATTTACCTCACGTAAAATCGTTGACTCCGTCAATTTTCAAACAATTTTTATTTTTGAACGAACTTGGAAAGAGGCTTAGTTAATATCTTGAAATGTGTACAATATGTAGCAAAACTGTGTGAAGGCTATCTCAAATTTTTAAGATTGTTTTTAAATTTCTAAACTTTAACGATATTTTTAAACATTTTGAAATAAAAATTAATATTTTTTATCAATATTCTTAAATTGAAAGGTTTTTTTATAAAACAAGTAAGAAAATTAGAGTCGGCCTGGAGCGACTATACGATACCCTATACCATGCATTTAGAGACCCTTTCTCTTAGATCCAACAAACTGGATATAGAAAATAACCATAAACCAAATTTGAATGGCATTGTTATTAATTTGTTTTGCTTTCAGATACGAAAAATTTCACATCGTATGCTATATTTATATGGGATCCTGACCATATTTGGTAAAGTCACTTATATTTTGCAAAACATATACATATAACATATAAGAAACTGCTATGCAATATTTTTTGAATCTATCAGAAGATTTAAGTGAAGACCGTTTCTGAATAAGAATTGTTCTACAGGTTGTTTTTTAGACTATTGATTTATAGATGTAATAAATACATACAAACCAAATTCGACCGAGATCAATGTGATAATTTGGATTTTTTCACAATTTAACTTTATCCCAGAAGGGCCATTTGTATGGCGACTATATCTGAAATGCACCGATTTTCACCAATTTCAATAGCGTTCTCACTATAGCCGATGCACATAGAGGTATTTCAACGATCTGGGCGGCCAAAATTATTTTTGTGCTTAAATGTACATATCTTGTCGAGTACAACAAGACCGTGTCGTTGAAATTTGCGAAACCCTCTAAAATCTTGAGTTACGGGTAAAAAACCGGGTTTTCTGCCCTTTTGCACATATAAGCTAGTAACTTTGTTGAATATCAACCGATTTAGAATTTCTCAGTGGATTTAGAAAGAAGAAACTAAGCCATTTCGAAGATATGAAAATGATACTTAAGTAATATTGAGACATCTGTGTGTATTCCTCCAGCAAACTAAGTTTTGCAAAAAAAAATTGGGTATTTTTCAAGTTTGGAGATGTTTTTACAGTTTTTTTCATTTAGGAACCGTATAATTTAAGACTGTAATATAAAAGTATGTTTATTTATGGGTAAAATGCAACTTTGGTTTAAAACATCCGTTAAAAATTGACTGAGTTAATGAACTTTTAATAAAACCAAAATGTTGGAATAAATACGTACTCAAAAGTAATGAATAAAAAAAAAAGAAATGGTATGTAAATGATGAGAATATATAATGAACATGTTTTATTGAAAACAAAATAACAAAAACAACATAAAAGATTAACAAAACATTTAATTGAATATTGCATCGCTCTCTGAAGAATAATCATTTGTATATGGCTCGTCAGATATGAACATTGATATTGCTTCTGGCAAGAACGGGTTAGTAT
The DNA here is from genome assembly GCA_963682025.1 of Cordilura impudica. Lineage (NCBI taxonomy): Eukaryota > Metazoa > Arthropoda > Insecta > Diptera > Scathophagidae > Cordilura > Cordilura impudica. The sequence goes on from OY821519.1 coordinate 54,595,356, forward strand.
TTCTATTCTTTATTGCTCTCATACAGCTTAACAAAGGGTCCGAACTAAGTAGAAGGCGATTAAATATATCTTCATTGCAGTTTTGTCTAGAAAATTTTCTTGCGAAGTCTTGCCGATAACTTCTGAAATGCTTATTACGAATTTCTGCCGCCTCCTCCGCAAGTTGTCCTATAGGTAAGAGAGATTTTCCAATTACAACTGCGCCATGAACCAAAATTTTGTGCAACGTTGGAGTCATAGGATGCCATGGGTACAGGTCAACATATAATCGAGCCGTTTCTGTGGTATAATTTTCAAACTTTTCAATGTTTGTTTTGTAACCACTTGAAATCACTTCAAGGATTACTTTTAGTCTATATATTAAGTCGTAATTTATGCCCGTTATTTCGGCTGCTAAAGATGGATTGTCAAAAAATCTTCGGCTAGTATTACCATCATTTGTATTACCAAAATTTGCTTTTGGCATGTCGATTATTAAACCAGTTTCGGCACGAAACCTGTCTTGGATTTCTTTTTTCCTAGCTTTCTCTAATTCTTTTTCTGCTTCTGTTTTCCTTTCTCTGTACTTCTTAACAGGTAGTTTGTATGCCAAATGAAGTATACTTTCAAATAGTCGTATTCTGGCATGCAGAACAGAAAGGCCGAACTCAATAGCTTCAAAATTAATATCTCTAGTGAAGTCCAGCTTGTTGAAGTCTTTAGAGGTAGCTCCACAAATGTAGCACTTGCTTGTAGATGTTGTACCTGTGGCTGCGTTGCAAACTTTGCCATCAACCATAGTCATTATTAATATGTGTTTCACCAAATACTTGTCCCCGTCTAAGTCAACTTCAGTTGGAACTAAATTGTTTATGTTATTTTTAACATATTTTGTTTCGTCTTCAATTACTGCAGCACTTTCCTTGATGAAGCGGAACCTGATCGGCCTACAAAATCGGGACGAAGATGGTGTTGGGTTTTCCCAAATAATTGTTTCTTTTTTCTCTCCACAAACTAATCTAAGAGGAACAAAACAACTCTGAAATATGTTTGAATCCAAATCTTCAACATTATCTTGTTTCTGTTTATACAAATCTTGCTTGGAGCCATCGCAACCCCATTTACAGATCAGCTTCAGGGATTTTCGCTCTTGTTCTTTAATGGTTATTAAAACTTCTTCTAAGTAATCTGATAAACGTCTAGTTGTAATATCCATCAGTGACTGTAAATCAGCTTCGGCACCATTACTTGTTACTCGACAAGCTTCTGGAGGTGGATAGCATTGTTTCTTTGCCTTCTGCAAAACACTGTAGCAGGGAAAAAACTTCATATTAGTTTTTCTAATTATTTCATATTGACCTTTCGTCAAATCTGCATCAATAAACATTTGCAAAGCTTTCATTGGTGTTAAGGGCGAATGTGTAGTTTTTTTACGCTTATACGCGTTTTTAAATTTAGATGCTCGTTTAGGAGAGCTTAAAATATCTTTGAGAATAAAAGATGCATCTCTTTTTCCGCTTTTTTCTAGTTCAACACCTGCAGCATGGATGATCAAATCTTTTTCATAACAGGACCGCATTTTTTCAGTTTTCTTCCTTTTGCTTCTGTCGCTTGACTGCCCGAAAGATTTCTGAGGTCGGCCAGGTTGATTTTGAGACGATTCCACAGGAATTTCAATGGTCCCTTGAAGCCATGAGTCATTGTACTTCAAAAAGGTTTCCTCTTTGCTGTGAGATTTTATCCACCTTTGTTTAAATTGGCTTTTGAAGTGAGCAAAGTTACGCTTCAAGCTAGCTAATTGCTCTTTATTATAGCCTTTATATGCGAAAAGTTGATTCTTTAAACATTTTAGCTTACCATCAATAGAAGGCACACCTGAACTGTTCATTTTATCGAAAAGAGTTTTACGCTTCACCATCTTGTCTTCCGAAACAATGATAAATAATTTCTTTTTTTCTTTAATGAAAACAATATGCACACGAACAACAACGATTTCTTTTTATTTTCAAAGTTAGTTTTATTATTTGCAAAAACTCAACTGACAGAAAAAAAAAGCTTTTGAGATCCAAAATGTTTAAGGTGTCAAAAAAGTGCTTGTTAGATCATAGAGTTCTTATTCTTATTTGCGTAATACACGTTGTTTTTTATTGTACCAATTCTATTATTATTTGTATGTACCAACAAAAACACATAAATTTACCGTTCATCGCGACAGTCATTAAAACTCTATGCAAAAAAAATGAATTTTTGTGACCCGAAATCTTTTTAAAAAGACAATGTGTAGCAGCCAACACAATTTCATTGATTTTTGAAATTGCACCAAAAGGCAAAAAAAGCTTTGCCTACAACAGTGCTTATCCGGGACTATCCGGGAAAAATTTTTTGCTACTTCAATAAAGGAAAGATTGAATAATGCTAAACAAAAAAAATTATTGCTTGATCTACCTTGATAACATATCAAAAAGCATCTTGAAAAAGAAATTCAACAAAAATTTACTACAAAAATAACCTTACTTTCAATCAATAAAAAAATCAGCATTGATATGACTAATTATATGTTGTAAAATGATTTTTCATAAGTCCATTATCTGAAGTACTAGGATCCATAATTTTTTCCTTGTGCGATTAACTTGTTTTGCTAATATTTACGATGAAAACCGGTAGTTTTGTAAGGGAACCCAGTTCTATTATGAGAACTCAGTGAAACACTCAACTTTCGACTGCTCGTACGTGCGCGTGATGCGGGGAAAAAAAATTTTGGTTCTTGTCTCATGTTCTTTGGAATGTCTTTTAACGCAGTGACTTTTTTTTCAATATTATTCCTACTTTGACTTTTGGGCTTTTGGCCGCCCAGATCGAGCACATACCTCTATGTGCGATGGAAGCTTATTACAAAATTTCGTCATACTTGCGACATGTAGTTTGATTACAAGGTTTACATGGACAGAGGGACAGACGGACATAGCTAAATCGACTCAGAAAATGATTCGATCGATTTAATAAATTATGGGACTAGGTCAAAAACTTTTAGTAGTTACAAACGTCTGCACAAACTCTTATACCCTAACCAATTAGGATATAAACATCATAAGCCACACGATTACATAAATTGATTATATGTGTGGTCACAAGCATTAACCGTCTAAGTCGAAAACCAAGCTTTTGAGAAAAAAAATTTTTATATAAATATAATGGGGCGTCATTACGACTTAGGTCAGTATGTTTTCATTAAAAACAGTGTTACAGAAATGGGGATTTCACGTAAATATAAAGCGTTGTTAGAAGAATATGACAGCATACATAACTCAAATCGTTCTTAAGTTGACTTTGGCGGTTATGTGCTTTGTACACTGCAACACTATGTAATCAAAATAATTAATCCATGCAGAACTACTTTCCGAGTTAATTTAGCGATGTCTGTCCATCCGTCTATCTGTCCTTGTATCTGTATGTCGATGTAAACCTTGCAATCAGGTAAACCTTCAGGTCGCAACTTTAACCATTTTTACATATAATATTAATTATTAAGGCTAAATATAAATTGGTTATGTTCATCATAAAATTCATCATTGCGCGATGTTAGTTTCTTCAAATATTGTATTGTAATTAGGAAATGCCATAATAGGGCCCATACACGACACAAGCATTGGTGTGTGTGCGTATATTATACCCACTAATCAGTAGTCCAAGGATCTCTCTCGAAGCGCACAATATAGGGTATCGTATAGATGGTCCAGATCTACTACAATTGTCTTACTTATTTCTATTGACTATAACCATACCAAAGCCCACTCAGAAAATTGTAGCTATTTTCCAATCAGTATTTTATGCATTTTGATAAAGATGAAAACAGAAGTGCAAATTGTTTCTAAAGTAGTGATGACGCCATGGTAGCCAAAGGCTTTTTTCATAAACTCGTGAAGAATTTTTAAAAATTTTTTTATTTCTTTTGTGTTATTTCAAAACATAAAAAAATTAGCAATAAAACTGATGTGGCGTTTTTCCAGTACAAAAAAATGCTTTGGGAGTACTCGATTACAAATAATGTAAGATTAATGTTTTGGTGGAAAGTTTTAAAACATCACAAATACGACCATAAAAACAATAACAATTGGAAATGAATATGTGAAATTTTAAAGAACTCAAAGATTATCAATCGATTCAAATACTGAAATAAGGCGAATTAAATACTGAATATTATATTCCATTAATTTATTATTTCTTTACAATGGTGGCTGCAGACATCGAAAACGAATGAAAATTTAAAATATGTACACTATTTCTAGTCAAACCTCTGACGTCACTGTTATAGGCATTTTTAGCAATTGTTTGGTACCAAAAATGTACCAACTTTTCATTTACTCTACAAATCTTGGCGACCTGAGGGAGAAAAGAATAAAAACTAGATTCTTTTGTAAAAACTGTTCTTTAACAAATACATATACAATAACAAATATTTTTCAAATTTCAGTGTTTGCAAAATTGACTGAGTTAGATATTGTGGGCAGTAATCTAAAAATATTAATATCAAGCTCCAATAGGTCGTTGGACAAGTACAAAGTCATTTTGTAATAGTGTTATTTAACACTCTCATGCACAAAATTGCATTAGGGCAGCAATACTTTTTTAAATGACTAAATTGGCGTACTTTTCAGAAAATGTTGTACACATGGAAAAAAGAGGTATGGTTTTTAATAAACAATGTTTTCATGATGGAGACATTTGTGGAGAATCTGATGGGCGGCCACGTTTCCTCGAACGTAACGTGCTTCTATAAAGTAGGCCAGTTACAATTTTAGTTTGTAAGCTGACAGTGACACATACATAGTAGCCAAGTATTAGTGGCAGCGGAATTAATCACCCAAAAGAAAATTGGCACATAATATTTTCAGGACCAATGATTTATTCTATATAATTCACGGATCATATCTGCTAAGTATACACCTCCCATAGAACGATTGTATTGCTGAACAAAACCTTCAATTGTTATATCAATAACCTCTTTATCTTGCTGATTCCAACGGCGGCACGAAGATATTGGTTCAATACCGTAGGCCGTGGATAACAACTGCACTGTTTTGTTGTCACACCATTTTACAACTATTATGTTATGGACTGATTCTACTCTATGGTCATATGAATCACGTCCTTTTGCTTTCAACTTTGCTTCTAAATCCAAGTCAATCTTTCCTAAACGATTGTTGCGAACTTTTCCTGTTGCCACAAAGTCCTTAGTTTTGAGAGTATTCATCAAACGAAACGATGTTTACCAGTTGCCAAAAAACCTCAGGGTTTTGATGTTCAGGTAATTCCTTCAAAAATCATTTAAAAACATTGCAGGGGGAATATATTTGCACATCATTTTCAACATTCCCAATCCATGATTTGTTGTGAGACAATAGATCTTAATCGCTCCATATGGAATTAGTTATAAAATAAAAATATAAATAAAATTAGTGTTCAAATAATCTAAAACTGCAAAGCAAAACAAATGAAATTTTTAAAAAATTAAAATTTTTTTACGTTTTTCATCTTATTTCATTTCTTTATATAAGGTATGTAAGGTTTTCGTAAAAAGTTAGCACTTTTTTTAAGTTTCTGTATTTTAGAATTCTCTAATTAGGCTGTTAAGGTCATGTACTTTTCAATTTTAAATAAAAAGCATTTATTTAATATTCATTATCGAAAGTTTCGCTGGTATATTTCCAGCCTCTTCAGTGAATATATTTTTTTAAATAAATAATTTTTTGTCATATTTTGCTCTTAATTTTCAAAAATAATAATTGTTTTACACAGTTCATATAACACGACATAAAACATGTATTTAATTTAAAAAATAATTGCAAATAAAAATTAAAAATATCACAGTAAAAATTTTTCTAATGCTACATGTCACAGTTTTGGCCTTCAGTTTTTTATTTACAAAATTTACAGCAAAAAAAAATTGATCGACAACACCGAATGAAAAATCAAAATTGAAACGCAAAAACTTTTTGCTTACGTTCAAGTAGAAAAGTACACTAAAGTAAAGGAACACAAGATCATTTCCTAATACTTACTTTTGCAAAAATTTACGATTAGAAATGACAATTGTGCTCTGCAAAGGTGTTGTTGCATATGTACAACAAATGCATTAAAGGCGAAAAAAGGCGTATGAATAATGTTGGATTATTTATTTTATATACACGTTATAGTATAAATTTCGAAGTTTCTTTAAAAAAGTTTTCAATTAAAAATTTTAATAAATAATTCCGTGACAGCAAATCTCCGGAGGCGCCTCGAAAAAAAGTTGTTTTGCGGTGAACATCATAACTCGTTACCCGATCATGGGAAATAAAAAATCGAAACGCGTTAAAAGGTGATATATTTCCCGGGGTAATCAGGAAGCGCTTTTTTAATTTTTGTTATTTTTTCCTTTTTTCTCTTTTGCATCATTTTGAAGTGAAAATCATGATTTTTGCTATAAAATTTTAGTAAATTTGTTGCTAAAAAATGGGGAAAGATGCAAAAAAACTCTTCCTGATTACCTGATGATTTATGTATAGAAATGGTGTATAAAATATCAAAAGAAAGATTTCGAGTTATGATGTTACGGCCTTCAAAAATGTTGTTTGCGGGAAAATCGATTTAGAGTGTTTAACAATATACGATATATCGTATGAGGGCCAGTCGCATGAAACATTGTATCTTCGTTACTTTTGTTCCGATTTACTTATAACTTTGATACAACACTTTCGACATGTTGTACATTCAGAAACAAATTTAAAAAAAAAATTAAAAAAACTTTTAAAATCCTAAAACGATTTAAAAAAATTTGTGAATTTAGGCCTATAAATTTTATAAGGGGAAAGTGCGTTCATCTAAAATAAATCCTTAAACTTTATTATCATATCTGTGCTTTTTTTTATTAATTCTTATCAGGATATTATCAGAAATATACTTTTGTTCATGCAATTTAAGCCATTAAATAAATATATGACCCCTTTGAGGCTTGCAAAACAATTTTATGACTAAAATTATAATATTAAAAAAAAATATCCAAATATTAGCTTTTCTCTGCACAATCAATTACCAACACATTATGGTAATATCTCTATAGGCCAATTGTTGTAATAATTCAAATACCATTTAAAAATGGGTCCCACCCCCACACTATGTCATGGTATGAGCAAATAATGCAACAAGTTGTACTAATTTCTCGTTTATGAATGAGTCAAAAATAAAACCTTTTACAAATCACTCGACGCCTAGGGGGTGATGAATACATTTGTCGTGTGTGTACAACTACTGTATATCACTACTTACATATCTGAATATATGCATTGCGAAATTTTTCACAACTACATACAAAAATGTGTGTTCAGTGTTGTTGGCCCTCTAGAACAATGTAATAACAAATAAAAAAAAAGCCAAATCATTCATTATTGCCTAGGTTTTGGTAACTACAAGTCATGCTCAAACAATGGTTTTTATCAACAATGCCCCTACGTAACCAGTATATTTAAACTCAAATGCATTGTAGGTTTATGAACATACGTGATTCGTTTTCATTACACAATTTTATAAACACTAGACTCATTCAAGTACTTATTGAGGGAATTGCATTGTCTCCTATGATTTCTCGTAATCCCATAAACAACTTATAATTAAAATTTAGTAATTGGAATTTTTCACACAATACAGTAATTGTAATTAATTAATAAAGCAAATACTTTGGGTTGATTAAGAGCATAAACATATTTTGAACTATAATACACCTAATAACTAACATAGTAAAAGCTGAACCGAAAAATCGCTATCCGTTTAGTTCCTGGAAAAATGATTGACAGAAAAACAATTAACAGAAAAAAAATTCAAAGAAAATATCTTCTTAAATACGTTAAATATTAATATGTATAGCAATTAGAACAATTAAAAATATCAAATAGCTTTAAAGTAAACAAGTAAGTGTTTTAAATTCGGCTAAGCCGAATTTTTGGTACCCTCCACCCGTGTTTTAGACATATTATTATAACTAAGGATGTTAACAGTAAGAGGCAAAAAAGACTAGATTTCACATTATATTGGCTACATTTTTTTATAATGATGTTTTTAATTAAAAAAAAACATTTTTTAAAGCTATCAGCATAAATGTAATTACAAACATACAATTACATTGTACATCCTCTGTTATAAGACTCAAAAAGTCATATTTCGACGTGTTATAAACGAAATGACGTGTTATGGCTCCCTAACAACGAAAAGAAACGAAATTTTAGACTCTATGGATAAGGTTTTTAAAGTTTAATAATATTAACTAGCAGAGCCCAGCTCTCGAAATTCGAGTCAAAATTTTATTTTTTCATAAAATTTTTTTTTTAATTTTTTTCTATTCTACATATATATATACATTTAAAAAATTTATGAATATTTAAATAAAATTCATTAAATTCCATTATAAATATTTGTTGAACATACAGAAGACATATAAATGGTTTTGCTAAAAAATAATTTTAGAAGACCCTAAAGATATGCTAATCAGTTTTAGCCAATTCACACAGTATGCGTTAGTAGCAACTTTAAAGGAATATTACTCAAATAAAAAAAATTATATCAGATGGTTCACATCTGTAAATATAGTGGATATCTGTAAAGAAATACCTTTCAAATGGTATATTTTTTATAAAAATCACCTTGGCTATTAATATTATAGATTTGAAAATTTCTAAGCCGAAGAATACAATTTATAATTTCCATCAACGTTGAGCTAAATATCTATATTTTTATGGATAACTAGCTGTTTTTACCCGGTCTTGCCCGTGATCCAAAGGCCTTTAACTTGAAAAATGGTTCACTATGCATACCAGGCGCTGAGTCCTTAGTCCCCAATGAACCATTCCTCAAAAAAATTAACTTTCTCCCCAAAAATTTGTATGGGATTGGGGAATTTGTTCATGGTGAAAAAATTCCCCATATTTACGTTTTTTTGGGGAAAAAATTAATATTTTATTTCAATCTAAAATTTTGCGATTTTTTAATTTAGAAGTTTTCTTATAAGACGCTACGCGACAAATGCTTCCAAAATAAACTGCGGAACCGCTTGAAGTTTTTTTTTTGAAGTTTATTTTGTAAACATTAAATATAACGGAATCGTTTGCAAATTAAGGGAATCAGAACTTTTAAAAATAAAAATTTGTATAGCGGTCAATCAAACAAACAAACAAACAGAAAATGAATTTTATATACATACACTGGTCTACAAATTATCGCCTGGCAATACTGTAAAACAGTCAATACTGACACTACAATTCCACAGTTATTAATTTGACAGAAGCCCACATTCATTCTAAAACTTCGTAATAGTAGCGTTTAAGCATGTCAGGGAGATCGTGTGTTACTGATTCAAGCTATTTTTGCGCTGTGTGTGGTGAATCATTAAAATATGCATATTTACATTATTTTGGTTTTGCTGCCAGAAACTTGGACAAACCGTGGACACCGAAAATGTTTTGCAATAGTTGCAGAACTGTTTTATACAAGTGGTGAAATGGCAAGATCTGTTTTGATTTTTCAATTCCAGTACTTTGGAGAAAGTCAAGTAACCACCAAACCGATTGTTATATCTGTTTAACAAAAGTTACTGGATTCAATATGAATAATCGCACAAATATTACACGAGAATGTTCCATCGGTTTCCAAAGCAGTTCAATGTCCATCAAATGATCCATTACCAGTCATTCTCAGTCCTACGAGCAGTGAGTCCGAAACATCTTTCACCAGTAGTGGTAGTTTGTATGAAACAGATGATGAACGCCATTTAGTGACTCAAGCTAAGCTGAATGATCTAATTCGGAATTTACATATAACGAAGCAAGACGCAGAATTACTAGCTTCACGCATCCAGTAGGGGAGACATCTTGCAGTTGGGACAAAAGTTAAAATCTATAGAGATAGAAGCTTAGAATTGGCTGCATATTTCGAAAATAAACACTCTGATGTTGAAACTACTGATGTTGATGGTTTATTTGAAAAAATGAACCAGCCATATGACAAAAGTGAATGGAGACTATTTATTGATGGCTCTAAGTACAGTTTAAAGGCACTTCTTTTGCATAATGGGAATGAAAAACAATCCATACCAATTGCTCATGCTATTATTACAAAGTAAAATTACGAATCAATGACTGAAATTTTGACTTTACACAAATACAATGATCATAAATGGAAGATCTGTGGTTACCTTAAGGTGTGTGATTTAAATTTCTTTGTATATATAGTATACACCATCGTAAATAACTGCAAATTAATCTGTTTCAGGTGATTGGTTTGTTGAGTGGTATGCAAGTAGGTTTCACAAAATATTGTTGTTTCCTGTGTCTATGGGATAGTCGCGCTACATGTCTTCATTACGTCAGAACAGAGTGGCCAACAAGAACTGAGTATTCTCCAGGAACACAAAACATTTCAAATAAACCATTAATTGATCCTAATGACGTTCTTCTTCCGCCGCTGCTCATAAAATTATGCCTTTTTAAGAACTTTGTCAAGGCTCTGGACGAAGATGGTGCAGCAGTTAAATATTTCTTAGCGGTTTTTCCTAAAATTTCATATGCTAATATCAAAGAAGGCATATCGGTTGGTCCACAGATCAAGAAGCTGTTAATGATGACAATGAAACCTTTAATGATGAGAATTTTTCACAATGTTTATTGGAGATAGAATATGCAGCCTGGAAATCTTTCAATAGCATCGTGGACAGTTTTCTTGGAAACAATAAGGGTGAAAACTACAGACAAATTTTTGATGAATTAATGTCACTCAAACTTAGGTGCAGTGAGCGGCGAACAAGGGGAACGTGCTCACCAAGGTTTAATGAAAATTGAAAGAAATTATCAAGAAGTTTGGGACGAAAGCATGCTGGGAGGCTATTGCTGGACTCTAATATGTGAAACCGAACCAACAACATACAAACGACGTTCAAATAACGCCATTCACTTTTGAAAATTCATTGATTTTTAAATAAACTAATGGTTTTTTGTACAAAAAACGAATAAAAACAATTTTATCTCGAAAACCTGACGTGATAGAGAAAACCCAATTACAGATTCGAATTCAGCCCACCAAATTACCCTAGGAAAGATATTTCGTTGCTCCAGTCCAAAATCTTGTTGGCTAGTGTTATTAATGAATTCTTTCCCACAAATAAAAAAAATATTTAGATTAAACTCTTCTTCGTTTAGAATTCGTGTGAAGATATTTGTAGCTATAATTAGAGATCATCCAATCAAATCCTGGTTTTCAATAAGTCATATAGACTGACAAAAAAAAATTGCCACAACTGACATCTGCTCATTATCTGCCGATTATGTGTTTATTACATGAGGTAAACTGACAAAAAAAAAGATCCGTATGCCTGTGTATTGTAAATGACAGTATATTTCAAGACTATCATTAACAAGACAACGATGCCAACTTAGTGCTTTTCACGTTTTTTCCATTTAAAGCCTTTAAAAATTTTTTACAAATTTACCCTACAAATTTTAACTTTTTAATCAAAGAGGCTCATAATTGATTATTTTATGTGTCACTAAGCCAAATTATGTAACATGATATTTAAGGTGATTAGCAAAGTTTCAGATATGCCACAAAAATTCCTTTTAAGCAATTCTGAATATGTGAGTTGAAAACGCATTTTAACATTGTTAAAATAATTTCACAATATTTACATTTATATATTATATTGATATAACCTACTTAACTCGATTTTATCAGAAAAACAAATAATGAATCTGATCACATAAAATTGTTTGATGACTTATAACGGTTGTTAAAAAATTAAACAAATAGGATAATTTCACATACGCATAAATTTGATTATTTGGAGTATAAGACCGATCTTGTACTTAATGAAATATTGCTATTTAGGCCATAGTTTTTAAAAAGCCTCTTTGACAATTATACAGTAGTTTTGACATAGCTGCACATCCAACTTTTGGCACGAGTTTATGTAAAGCTAAGCAAAAAACGTTCTTAAGTTAAATGTTCTTACCTGCCTAAATGTGCAGGTATAGAATTATGGTTTCCTGCCTTAAAGTGCAGCTAAACCAAATTGTTTAAATGTTTTACAATTAATACACCTACATTGAAAAGATCATCTATAATTTATTTGATATTATATTAATTTTTTTATTTAAATAAAAAATTGTATACATATTTATTTTTGTAGAAAAAGATAACAAAAAACAAGAAAAGGTTTCATAAAAAAGAAATAATGTCTACAATATTAATAGGCAAGGCGATTTTTTGTGACCGATGTAAGTTTCACAGTTTTACCCCGATTTGAACAAAAAATTTATCATTTGAAAGGTATTTCTTTTTAGCTGTTACCCAGATTTACAGATTTTCGTTGTCTCGAATATTTTTTGGAGTTATGATCGTTTAAAGTTTCAACTAACACATACATAATATTATACAATGCTATATGCGTGCTTATTAAATTTGTTAATGTGTTTGTGTTAATGTGTTGAGTTTGTTTTCTTCACTTAAAATGAGTTGAATTGTGAGGCATACCTTTAGGGTCTTTATTAAATGAAAAAATAAAATTTCCTAGAATTTGCACTCGAATTTCGTGTGCTGGAATTTGCTAGTATAAAGAAATATAACTAAGAGATCACTTTTATACATATATTTGGTTTAACAAACTAACCATAACCACAACAGTTTCAATTTGGTATACCGATATATATATATTTTTATAAAAACAATACCTTTGAAAAATTTTTAATGCCTTCAATAAATCTTTAAGTGAAGAAGTTTGGTTAACCTGCTCAAGTTCATCATCTTCAGAACCCTTTCCATTGTTTTTTAATCCATTTCCAAATTACAGTTGATGATATCATCAACTATTTCGCTTTCAGTCAAATCTCAATAACATTCTACATCGCCGTTACAATGTACATATTCCATGCTGTCTGGAATTATATTTAGAAAATCCACCTCTTGATTGATTTCTAGATCATTTTCGGGAGTCCCGGTGATAGTAAAATTAACAAGTTTAATAACATCACTTTCAGTTCACTTGTTTATGAAAATAATTTGAAAATTCCAAAAATAAGAGGTGCTTATCTTAAATGCGCAGGTACAAAAAGTGCACTTAAAGAAGGAAATTATTATTGAATTTTAAAAATAAAAAACAAAACAAAAATTTTGTGTAGTTATAAGCAAAGTGCACTTAAGAAACAGGCAGTTAAGTCAAAACTAATATATTGAAGAACCGGACACACAATGAATCAAACAAAAGTTAATTGAGTTCACATTCAAAAAATCCCTAACTCAAAAAGTTCTGAATATGTTATGCATTTAAAAACAGACCTAGTATGCCCCTCGTGCTGCGCTATGATTTTCCGAATCTTATTAACATGTATGTTTTCATAATCAATATTTCCTTCGAAGTATGGATTGTACAATCAAAAATTTTATTTAATTTATTTAATATTAATTTTCAGTGGATTGGGACCACAAATTTGTCCGCTATGCAACACAGACACCAAAAGCTCAAACCATTTAATTTTCAACTGTAGTTCCATTAATGAAGCCCAAATCAACCTATTGGGTAAACTATGTTTACCCGATTTGCTACGCAATGTTAAAATAGAATATATTAATTTAGTAAAAAAAAAAAATTCTTAAATATTGTAATATATATCGCCTTATATAAAAATAACCCTCATGTTCATAAAAATTTGGTCAAAAACCTTTGTTGTTAGTACCTAATAAAATTAATATATTTATACTTATATTTTATTATGATTATAAATGTTGTAAAATAAAATAAACAAATATTTATGGAGTTTGAAATTATTCAGGCTCAAGATCAAATGTTTTTACTATAAATAAAGCAAAAAAATTGTTATATTTGTTTCAAAAAATTGATCTATATTCTGCATGATTCAAATCAATCATATAAAAAAAAAATAATAAAATTATTAGATAAAAATAATTAAGCTTGAGGCCATTGTTGTTCATATACTTCAATTCTTTATTTCATCCAATATTTCGCTATCAATTAGATAGCATCTTCAGGAATCTACGAGTAACAATAGTGCAATATTGAATGTGTAAACGTTGTGACGTACATGTATTAAGTTAATTATTGTTACTCGTAGATTCCTGTAGATGCTATCTAATTGATAGCGAAATATTGGATGAAATAAAGAATTGAAGTATATGAACAACAATGGCCTCAAGCTTAATTATTTTTATCTAAAAATTACAACAAAAGGTCGAAATAACAATCAAGTTTATTAATAATAAAATTATTTAATATTTATTTTATTTAAATGCTTTCTGATACAATACAATCTTTTGTTTTTTCATTCAATACTAAAATTACCAAATTTTTCGGCGTTCCTTCTCTTGAGTAAGCTACATATAGCTGCTGATGAGAAAAATGTGGACTTTCCAAACGAAATTCGGCAACACGTAGCGATGGCCTTGAATTTGTAATATATTTGCCAATTTTCTTATTTTAGCGATTTTTGATTTTGAAGATATTTGTTTTTGACGTTTTTGTTTTTCACGATTTTCGGTTTTTGAATTTGCCGATTCCATCCATATTTTCCTCGACTTCTCACATTTGTAATTAATGTTATTGTCAAAAGTTTCAAGACTGTCGTTTTCGTAGTGCTTCATATTTTTTGAATAGGAGGTGCCATGCCCAATAATCCCATCCCACCCATTTTTTGTCTGATGGACTCGTGCAAAGTGTCGAGGCTTCCCCTTTTATGGTTCACCAGTTATACGATATTATATATTTACTTTGAATGGGCGGTGACATGCCCACTTTTTGTTCGACTAATCACATGAATAACTTACGGCGTCACGCAAAGTCCCAAGGCACTCACTATTGCAGTTCTCCAGATACATAACATTTTATATTTACCTTGTATCGGAGATGACACGCCCATTGGTCCGATCCTACCCATTTTTTGTCCTACCACTCACATTAATAAGAGATGACTGCAGACAAATTTGCAAGATTGTCTCTATCATAGTACTCTAGAAGTATAATATTGAATTATTACTTTGTATGGGAGGTGCCAGGCCCACTTTCCCAATCCCGTCCTTTTTAAGCATGGTAACTAACATTAATAATAGGTAATATCACACAAATTTGCAAAGCTCTCTCCGTCACAGTACTCAATATATATTATATTAAAAGTTCACTTTATATGGGAGGTGCCACGCCCACGAAATATATAAAAAATACTTATAGCCTATGTCGATCCTTAGCGACTGTTGTAAATATTGGAAGCGACATTTTGAAAATCAGATGAGTGGTTACCTCTGTACCTCTATATTACCTCTATATTACATTAGGCTAGATTGGCTAAAGAGAAGGAAGAAATCGAAGAGTTCGGAACTTGTCTCAACAATTTGAAACTAAATAAATAGAAAAATGATACAGACATTTTGGATTGAAATACATTACTTCAAAAACTCTTTTTTATGATCAATGATCAATTTTCATTGTACATATATTCACCTTTTCCATACTTAAACGCTAAAGCCGAAAGAGTGTCCAGTGCAATAATTTATTTTTAACTAAGTAAACCAAGGATTAAAAATTATTTTTTAATAATTAGAAAATTCCATGGAGTGTTGCTATTAAATTCTATTCAAATATATCAAAAACAAATTTATATAACAACAATGCAATGACCTGAAGATGAGGAAGAAAAAACGTTTCAATACATACTAAATGATCTCAACTGAAAAAAAATATATTCTTATATATTTAAAAATTAAATTAATATTTCTTCAAAAAGGTTTTTTTTTTAATTTTCCTTCACACTTAATAATTTGAAATGTAAATATAAAAACCAAAATTTAATTACTAAGTAGAAAAGGAACATAGTCCCTAAACTCTTAAAATATATAATCAAATGTAAATACAAATAAATGTTATATACTAAATAAAATGAAAAAAAAAATTAATATTTTTCTATAAAATTAAAAATTTGTTATAAAATGTATTTATGTTTTAGATTTCTCTGAAGATGAGCAGCGATGCTGTTCGAAATATCAAAATAAAATTAATAATTAAAAAACAAAAATTATACAAAATTTTATTTTTTATTATTCAAACCATATGACCTTGAGCCAACGAAACCAAAATCACATAACAACTCAACAGGTCAACAATAAAAATATCACAAATTAATAAAAATAAATTTATTTCGCTACAAACATGTAAGAAGCGCTTTTTAGCTCTTTTACTTCATTCTAATTAAGCGCCTTTTAGCCCTTTTTTGGCCACTATTTTGCGTATTTTGCTTGGATAATATTGGCATCGCTGACATAATGAAAGCCAGCCATAAGTATATTTCTCTTCAACTATTTTAAGATTTGATGATCAAGGTTATATTCAAATATTATCAAATAAAATTTGAAGATAGAAAACGTAGCGTGATTTGACATATGACAATATGTCGCAAACTAAACAAATGAACATTTATATATAGGTATGAAGTAAAACGAGAACTAATACGAATATTTAAAAATGTGAAAAACGACCCCGCTTAAACCGAATTAAAATTAGAATATTAATTTCTGTGAGGTGTTGGTTTGCGAATTTAGGATCGTTCTTCACGTATCGTTAACAAAATTTTATAAAATTTTTCATTCTTAAAATTAAAGAGGATGAATTACACAGGCCTACAATTTTACTTATGTTACCCCGTTGAGATTTGACGAAGAATTCCGAGGTAGGTGAGTCAAAATCTGGCATTAGTCTTTTTGGATATTCTAGCCTTAAAGTGCAAAAAGTCACCCTTTTTAGAGAATAATAACTTCGAAGTGTGTCAATTTTTAAAAAAGATTCAGATTCCTCATAAAGTTTAATACCCTATACCACCAAGGTAATTAACTGCTGATGTCTGTAATTACCATATTTTATTGTAGCGATGGACTCAAAATCACTTCATAAGTCGATTTAGCGATGTCCGTCCGTCCGTCCGTCGTCTGTGTGTCCATGTAAACATTCTAATCAAACTACAGTTTGCAAATGTGAATAAATTCTTATGAAGTTTAGTGTATAAGCTTTCATCATACATGTGATGAACGTTATTGAAATTGGTGAAAATCGGTTCATATTCAGACCTATTCCCCATATAAATGACCCCTACGAGACCGTCTTAAATTACCATAATACCCAAATTATCATGTACATCTTGGTCCAATTTAGTCTGTGCATTTTTATTACATCCGTTAATTTGTAATCCAGAAATAAACCCTATAAGGCAATTCTTAGTCACAGCCCCCATATTAAGCTGCTTACCGATCTTTATTTAAATCTATCAAAAACCAAAATATTGCACAGAATTTTCCCAACTTTGTTTTGTATATGTTTTTACAAAAAATAAGTGACCTTTCCAAATATGGTCAGGATCGGTCCATTTTTCGAGCTAGTCCCCATACAATGCCACTCAAATTAGTTAGGCCTAAGAGACAGGGCTTCTAAACGCTTGGTATAGTCGATCTAGACCGACTATAAATTTCTTAGTTGTTGTACGTATATTCATGTGAATAATTTCTGATGTGGTCTTATATTTTCATTTGTGTGGAACTTTTATATCAACAAATAAAATTTAACTAGTATAGCCCAGCACTCGAAATTCGAGTGTAAATTCTAGGAAATATTATTTTTTATTCAATTTTTGTCTTCTAATGATTTTTTAATCTATATATATTAAAAATTTATGAACACTTAAATGAGCCTAAAGGTATTTTAATCAATTTTAGCAATTCACAACTCAACGCAGATCGTCTGATTTATAATTTAAATTATTCGCATTAACAGGGTGCAGCAAATTATTATAAATATTTTATTTTATTTAATTTAATACATAAATTTTATCATTCTCAGCTTCTTCTCTATATGAACTATAACTATGCCAATTTCCACACTCCTCCGTGCCCGCAGATTGCTTGAAAAGGGAACCAAAAATTTTCTTTCACTTATTAATACATAGATATTATTTTTAATTTCTAATCGCAAACAAAAGCAAGAATTTTCTATAAATTCGCTCACATCTTTAGTTTTGAAACTTTTACTCCCTTCTATAGTTATTTATAAAAAATATTGTGAGTTTAAAATATATCAAAATTCACTTCACATTCAGTGCAGATCTCGGTGGAGAAAATCGTGTAGACCTCTATAATGCTTCCATTTTTATATGTAAATATTCAAAAAAAAAATTCAAAATAGTATTTTTAGAACAGAATTTAAGTCTAGTCTATTTTTATCAAATACCATGATTGCCATAATTGGATGTAGATTTGCACTTTATCAGAAATTCCATTGACTATAAAACTGATTTACTCATTATGCTAATTTGCATTGAAACAGGTAAGAATATAACTACAAATTGTATATGACCCGAAACAAAGGAAAAATCAATTAATTTTACCTTTCCGATCTCAATTTATAAAAAATAGCAGATTCCAGCGCTCAAAATTCGAGTGAAATTTCTAGGCAACTTTATTTTTCAACTAAGCTAATTCACAAACCAACACTTTAGGGTTTATTATTATTGTGAATGAAGATAACAAACTCATTAACAAACACATTAACAAACGCATTAACAAATTTAGTAAACACACACATAACATATGTGTAATTTTATGTATGTGTTAGTAGCAATTTTAAATGCAATTTGCTCAAAATCGAGGACAAAATTTAAAAATCTGTGACTCTAAAAAACAGCTAAAAAGAAATACCTTTCAAATAATATACGTTTGGTTAAAATTGGGAAAAAACGGTAGAACAAAACATCGGTCACAAGAAATCGCCTAGCCTATTAATATTATAGATTATTTTGATTATTTTTTAAAACCTCTACCACATATTGATGACCAATGTCAATAACCAGTTATCATTGTGTAACGTGTATTATTTCGAAAAACATGGCTAGAAAATATTACAAAATGCTACGCTCGCATATTTCTTCACTTTTTTACATTCAAGCGAAACCGTTTTACATATTGTTATTTTCCGACACCTAATTGCTAAAGCTACAATAATACATTAAGAAAACAGGACAATGACATTCTTAAGACTTACTTTTTTTATGATCTAAAACAGAGATGGTATCAGGCATAATGTTTTATTGGTCTTTTGCCTCTGGTTAATCCAAATAATACTAATGATGTTGTTGCTGATGACGATGAGTGTATGCAGTTGAGGTTAATTATGTTAATTAGCAATCACACAACAAACAACGCTCTAGCTTTTGTTGGCTCAAACGACTTTAGCTTAATACAAATAACTTTATGAATGCAACCAAATACACAAACAATAAACTCAGAGCATAAACAGGAATATGTAAATAGCAGTAGATACTCAGGGAAAAAGGCAATTAGAAACAATTTTTTGTTATTTTTTTTTTTTAATGGATGGATTGTTTTCTACACTAAATGTTTCAAAAAGCATTAACTACAATAAAAATTGGTTAAATCTTAAATAAATTCATCTAATTTTAGCTACTTATTCACACATTAAGATACACAAATATTTTTATTAAACTTTTTTTTTGGAAATTTATTAATATTCCTTCTTGTTTTTAGCTATTCTTTGGTTATTTTTTTCTTCTTTATATATATACACCACAGGAATTTGGAACAATAACAAAATAAGTGTAAAATACGGGGTTTTTCTTTTTTTTTTATTGTTTCTTATTATTATTTGTAATCTAACCGTTCTTATTCAGTTTACAAGTCCAACTGATACTGCACCAACTTAACAACTAAATTCATTCTGCGTCACATTTACACTCAATTATATACAATCTACACATGATGGTGGATGGTGTGTGCAAATGGATGTTGTTAGCTCTACTCATATTCCACAAACACAAATACGAAAAGGAACATTTTCCTTAATGTGTCTCACATCCATTTAAGAGGGAAATAGAATCTTTGCATGTGTAACATAAATTCATTACGGCATTTCATATTTTCCTTTATTGTTTTTGTTCTGGTTATCGTACGCATTTCATACTTGATGCCCGTACTTGATGCTCAACTCAATCTGACCTTGCGCAATTTCAAATATATTAAACGAAAAAAATAAATAAAAAAAATCACTCTTAGTAACGTTTTTATATCTGTTTAAACTTCTACTTATTGTTTGTTTATGTTTATGGATGCTATTAAGTTTTGTAATCTCTTCTTTTTTTGCTCTCTTCATTTTTTGTTTTGGCCATAAAGTTTGTTTTTCTTAATATTTTCTAACTCTCATTTATACTTAAAGCATGGAATTAACAATATCATAAATATTTGAGTATTATTTCAATAAATGCTCAGTTATAATGTAAATATATATCATCATCGCCGATTCAGTTTCGCATAAGATTACACAAATAAATCGCAATAACTTTTACAGGGATTTGTCAAATATTTTATAAAAAATAATTTATGAAAATTTTTTATATAATTTCATTATATTGGATTTTTCCATTTCTTTCTAATCTTTGTTCTGCTGAGATTAGAGAACACATTTCAAGTGACCGAGTTTCATCTTCAACTATCCACTTCTCTAGTAGATCACACCTGTTGAACGCACAACACGTTAATATGTGGATTAAACTCCCACACAAGCATTTCCTGACAGTTAAAATCAAATAAAATTTAAGTCAAATAAACAAAAATTCTACTTCCTCTTTCCTCCTTCAAAATAACCTTTTTTTCCTGAGATTAGCTCAATGCAGTGCATTTGTAGGGGGACTCCCCTCGTGTTGAATTATAATATTAAAATATATATTATTTAAAAAACCTTCGGCCCGCTCCTAGAACAACTCTTAGCCTTTTTTCAGATCTGTCAATTGGGACACAAATTTATTCCGCGTAAGAATTTAATCTACTAAAATTTGGGATGTAAAAATGTTCGTGGAAAATTATGATAAACGCGATAATCATCGAAAAAGTTTTAAAAAATTTAGTTAGTGTCAGTCAAATCTGATTGCAGAATTTTCCGATTTTTCAAGCAAAATTGTCCGGAATTTCCGAGTTTTCCAAATTAACATCAAAATCATTTGAAATTGGCTACAGAATGTATCGTCGTAATAGGAATAATTATTTGAAATTCGAAGAACATAATTAGTTACATTAAGTAAAACAAGTAAGAAAAATAAAGTTCATCTAGACCTAATATAGCGGTTTGCATGAAAAAAATTTTTGGTCGAATTTTGGTCGAAATCGAAAATCCCACGGGCTAATTTCAGAAAATAAGTCCAGAATATTTTTTTTTTAGAGTTATCTTAATATTATCAACAAGTCTTGTCTTAATCCTTCTATCAATATACATTAATTCGATATTTTGTTTTAAAAAAATGTAAATTTCCTTAAAATTTAACTTTTAACCTTAAAGAGGGACAGTTTATAGTGCTTCAGTTTAACCTTAATTTACAAAATTGAGAACCTATATCAAGTAATATAATATTTTGACAAAAGATATTTCAAATATGAAAACACCAAAATGATATAAAGTTGAAAAAGTATGAAAAATCATATTCTTCTTCAGATCCGCTGAAAAAAAACGCTGCCCTCGCCAAATTAAGAGCAGGATACATACAATATTTTGCACTTTTTGTCACATATATTTTGTTAATAAGACCTTAAAGTCCAATCGTTGATTTCGGTAAATTTCTTAAACAAAATTTTTGAAAAAGTAAAATTGGAGATTTTGAAATAGTGCTAAAAAATACGTACCGTTTTGATATTTATGTAGGACAGCTTAACAATACACGAGATGCAAAATACTTTGCATAAGATCATTTTGGATCAGCAGAATGCAAAAATGTTGTTGTAAATTATGTCAATGTCTTTCAAAGTGTGAGCTCGATTTTCTTAATCAAGTGGTCTGCGGCGCATCTATTGCCTGGGGAACTTCATATAACTTGGCAGTTTTTCAACCGATATTATTAGAAAGATAATTAACTCTAGATTATGGTTCGTTAGTTAATTTAATTGAAACGCAATTATTAATATCAAAATTTTTTGTGAAAAATGTTTTTTTTAGATAATTTTTACATATAAATACATATTTGAACTTTGAACTCACTGCGCGTCCAGAAAGCATTGTCCGATTTGGCTCAAATTTTGCGTACTAAAGTTTTAGATCCAATGTCACAATAATCCGAACCGCACCCTAATATATATACTAGCAGAACCCAGCCCTCCAAATTCGAGTGCAAATTCTAGGAAATTTCATTTTTGCATTTAATAGATAATTTTATAAGAGCCTGAAGGTATGCTAGTCAATTTTAGCCAATTCACAATATGTACAACACTTTTTAAATAAAATTCACTAAATTTCAATATAATAATATAATTTTATAACAGGCTAAATGTATGCTAATCAATTTTAGCCAATTCACAATTTTGATATTTATAATAAACACACACTTAGTATGTGTGTTATGTATGTGTTAGCAGCAACTCTAAATGAATTTTTTTCAACAAAAATGTACCAGACGGTGCAAATCTGTAAACTTGGGGGACAGCTGAAAAGAGATACCTTTCAAGTGGTACATTTTTTATTAAAATCGGTTTGTAATTGAAGTTTTAAAATCGTTCATTTAATATTATAGATACCCTACATCATGAGTTCAATAAAGTTAAGACCCTTTAAATAATTTTATACAATTATTATAAAATGCAAACTCGAAGAGCTTACCGGATCTAACAAAAACCCGTCTGTGTTCTGCTAGTTTAGCTGCTGTTCGGTTTTTATTGACTCATGTATATTCTGGTAAATACTTGATTTTTCCAAAGAATGTGAAATTCTTATCAAGCCTATATCTCAGAAAACGATTGCAGCTGTAAACTAAGATAAGAAAAGTGTAAAACAAACTAACCTGAAAATACATTATAATACTGGAAAATGCTTTTACACTTTCCAAATGTATATTACATCGAAAATTCGAAGATTTTAGTTTATAAACTATGTGTAATTTTTTTCCATAGATGGCGTTGTTGCAATCTCATATAAAGCTTGAACTAGTCCTAGTTTTCAATACAACTGTCATGTAGCCGCATGTTGTCACAAGGCAGTAACACATTGTTTTGATTGAATTACAATTGAAAGAAATAATAATTTTTTTTCATTTTGATGGAAATAAAGTTTAAAATAATCTAACCCATAAAAACAAAGTTTTTCGAAGAAAAATGGCCCAATTATGCCTCTGGACCAAAATCCGCACCAAACAGTGACTCGTTTTGGGTGTATCGGCTTTTCAATGTATGCGTGCGGGTTTTCTGTGCCCCAAATGCGACAATTTTGCTCGTTTACGTACCCGCCAAGATCAAAATGAGCGTCATCTGAAAAGATGATTTTTTTTTGGCAAAATCGGCATCTTCTGTAAGTCGATCGCAGACCCACTTAGCGAAGCGAAAATGCATTGGATGGTCAGTTGGCTTCAACTCCTGAACCAATTGGACTTTGTATGGCGTCATACCAAGGTCTTTATGCAAAACTCGTCTCAATGATGCCTCCGAAATGTTCAATTCTTGAGAACGACGGTGAATTGGTATTGATGGCGCTTCACGCACACTTTCTGCCACAGCAGCAATATTCTCGGGTGTACGCACTGTTTTTGGCTTTTCGCGCTTTGCTTTATAGATGAGGATGCCAGTTTCTTTCCCTTTTTTCACAAGATAACGAACATACGGAGCTGACGGTGCTTCTCTTCTTCCAAAATCCGTACGCAATTTTCGCACACATTCTGCAACATTACCATGATTTTCAAAGTAATGTCGCAATATTTCCCAGCGTTGTTCAAGCGTATACACAACCATATTCGTTCAGCGGAAGGATAAAACTAATTATCTGTCAAATCAGACATGAGCTAAGTGTTACCATTCACGAAATAAGCACTAGTTGAAAAAAAAAAACGTTAGATGGCGGACCCTTTATTAAAACTCTGCCTTTCCTTATGCATATGAGTTTTGAATCTCTCCTCTACGTGCGTGACTTTGCGTGACTATTTTAAAATTAATTTTTGATGACAATAAGTCTATGGACAAAGTTTCAGATCGATCGGATGAGGTGAAATGGGCTTTAAATCACTCCGTGTCTGTGCGTGACTATACATAGGAAAATGGGTTTTAAATATCTCCGTGATATTTAATCTTTAATCTTTCTTTACAGCAAGTATATCGACCAAGTTTCAGATTGACTGGATGAGGGGAAATCCGTTTTAAATCTCTCCGTGACTATCGTGACCATGCGTGACAGTGCGTGACTAAGTCAAAGTTAATCTTTTTTTCACAGCAAGTGTATGGACCAAGTTTCAGATCGACCGGATGAGGGGAAATGACATTTAGATCGCTCCGTGACTGTACGTGACTAGGCGTGACTGTGGGTGACTACCCCAAAATTTATCTGTAGTCACAGCAAAACTATGGGCCAAGTTTCAGAGCAATTGGATAAGGGAGAATGGGGTTGCCCCACGACAGACAGACAGACAGAGATTATGAGTTAAAAGAAAGAGTGGATGAAAATTTTTCAATATTTTAGCAACTTTGTGGAAGTAGATGCGGTGTTTTTGGATTAGTTTGTTTTACACTTTTTTCTCCTAGTCTATAGGTACAATTGTGCCGAAGACAGGAAAACAAAATTCTAATTGGTTACAGAGATACAGCGGTGAGAAGAATTGATGTTCTTTGGAAAAATCACTTTTTAGCCAAAATATACATGAGGCCAAAAAATTGGAATGGCAACTAAACTAGCAAAACCCAAACAGGGTTTTGTTAGGTTCACTGTGTGAAAACTGATTCAAAAAAGGGACCGATAACGACCTACTTTTCCCAAACCATATAAACTAATTTTTTTAGAAATCTATGAAATATTTTCGATTTTTGATTGATTTAATAAATGATCGGGCATCAGCCATTTACACAATCTACCACAATGTGGTTAGAGTATAATGAGATCCATCTTTTATTGTACAGATCGATCATTTTCCGTCTGTTGGCCTCGCCATCCGTCTGTGTGTCCATGTAAACCTAATAATCAAACTACAGGTGGCAAATATGAATATATTTTGATTAATTTATCGACCATAGAAGTAACGATATTGAAATTGAAGAACCTAGGCCCCATACAAATGTCCCCAATGAGATCGACTTAAATTGCCATAAAAACCAAATTATAATATAGATCTCGGTTAAATTTGCTTTGTGTATGTTTATTACATTTATTAATCAGTAATCCAAAAATAAACCCTGTATTACAATTCAAAGCCATACATAGCCGATCTTTTCTTTAGATTAAGCAAAAATTTTGCACAGATTTTTCTCAATTCTTTTTTGTATAAGGTTTTTGCAAAAACTAAGTGTCTACAAACTCTGACCAGGATCAGTCCATTTTTCAACCTGAACACCATGCCACTCAAATTTGGTTTATGCTAAGAGAAAAGGTGGCATGATAGAATCCATTTTCATGGTTATCGTATAGTCGATATAGGTTATCGTATAGTCGATCTAGACCGATTATAGTTTTCTTACTTATTGTGACTAAAAATAGTCCTATGTGGTTTATTTTGAAGCACACACATCCAGTAAATTTTATCGGCATATATACGATAATCTGGATATTGTGAAAATTTTATTCGGTCTGATAAGGTTTATATGTATATGGGTGGTATAAAATCCAGGAAGATGAAGAATATTCAAGAAAGATAAGGTTGGATTTTATGTGCGATACAAAGGAAATTATTTCCGACTTTTTCATAGGGATTGGCCTCAGTTTTGTAAAAAAAATTGTTTTTACTACATTTTGAGAAATATGGCAATATATGAAAATTATTTAAATAAAGAAATTTTCATATTTACGAAAAAGTAAAAAAAAACTCTGCAGAGAAAAATCTATTATTAATTTCGATTACTGACCGTAAAATTCAGATACAAACTATATTTAATCAAGCTGTGTTTGATTACATGGATGATAGGGTAATTCAAGTTCAACCCAGAGGTAATATATGTATAGAGCTTACCGTGATCATTTCCTATTAAAGCTTATATAGTATAGCAAATGTTATCAATATCCTTATATTTAAGACCTGTAGTTTGAGAATAAGGCTTACATGAACACACACATACCCGTGGACACATGGACATTAGAGTGGTCTTTAAAAATGAAAATCCGATTTTGGGGAGAGGCAGGGTCCAGTTTGTGTCATTTCTATATAAAACTAATAGATGTGAATTTTGAGAACAACGTTCTTATTTTATTTGGAACCATATAGATAGTTTTTAAAAATATTACAATTTTATAATAATATTGGTTATAAGTTGTTTTAATTTATATTCGCGAACAATAAGCAGACAATTGCACCAAAGATATATTAAAATGGATAATTTTGATCCCAGGAGCACTAAAGGGTTAAAAAAATATAACCGAATTATATTTCTTAAATTCTAAATAGCGGTTTCATCGAGTTTAATAGAAAAACTCCTTTTCGGTAATCTTTATTTAAAAATATCTTAAAAACCAAAGCAAAGTCTTGTCAAATAATGGGTTAACGTTGTCGGATTTATCCCAAACTTAAGAAGCGGAAGATATATATATTTGGTTATAATATTTTTAGGAACGCTTTAAAAAATTCAGCAGTATTTGCAAAATATTTGAATTTTTTGAATAAATTGTCTTATATTATCCTACTGTTTTATAAATATTATCAATTCCAAAAGGATTAATGTGGGTCTTATTATTTTTCTCCAAAACCTTAGGCTACTAAGATTAAATATAATATTCAAAAGTAGAGAACTGATTAATTTTTGATATAAAGGATTTAGAAAGATAACATATACTGAATATTTCACAAAAATCCCATATGTCTCGAAATCCCATATGTCTCGAAAAATAAAATCCTTGTCACAAAAATTCTGGCATAGGGATTTACATAAAAATTCACACTGCTTATCCCTAATATGTATTTAACAGAACCCTAAAGTGACAGATCCCTTTCTTTAAACTTTGTTTAAGAAACTTTTTTAAAACTTGAAAAAGGAGTTTTCAGAATTTTATAAAAAAAAAATTCCCATTTTCGGTTTCAATGCGCAATAGGTTAACAACGTGGTAATAAAACAATACTTTATATCTGAGTACTTATAAGTAAACAGACCAAAAAAAAATAATTTTTTGGCTTTAATCAATTCCTCAAATTTGAAAAAAATTCCATCAAATTTAATTACCTAGTTTTTTTTTTGACACAAAAGTAGTCTGGGGCATTTGCTAGTTCTTGGCGAGTTTTTATTCGATTTTGAAGTTTTAAAAGATACTTTAGTAATGATCTCGATTCGTATAATAACTTGTCGGAAAAGTGAAACTATAAAACGAAAATTTCGTAAAATCTGAAAAAAAAAAGTCATATTTTTCCCATATAAACACACTTGATATTTTCAATCGATTTCCGGCGCAACTTTTCTTTATCCGATTGTCCCCAAACTTCACATTTATTGGTTTTATATTGAAATATAACAAACTGGACCCCGCCTATCCCCAAAATCTCAATTTGCAATATGTCCATATAACGTAGAACCACTCTAATGGACATAGCATAATAAAAAAAATCATGTCAGTCCGATCACAGGGGAGATTTATAAACATCTGGTAATAAATAAAATGCAGAAAACAGCGACATAAAGGTTATTACATATCATAATTTTTTCACCAAACAATCATATCACACCGATTTGTCTTAATGCTTACATGTTACGCGTAAGATCTTACGCTCACATATTACGCTGTTTTTGTGATTGTATTGTGAATTAGAAATTTACCCCCCGCGCGTATAGATGTTTACACATCAATAATTATAGATAAATTTTAATGTTATAAAAAAATCTATTATTTATGGACCGGCTATTTAAAATTCACTTGTGCTTATCTAAAATAGCATATTTGTATTATTTAGTATGATTATTATTATTATGATCTCTAATTATGAAATTGTATAGCCACATAATTCTCCATCACGTGGCCGGTTTCTAACTTTCGTGGATATATGTTGGCGAGGTTATGAATTTGACTCTAAACCCTACAATTACCTACCCTTCTAACTTTCAATCATTCGCCATTTTTTCCATACCGCTATAGAAAACTTTTCCTTAACTACGAATTCCCTCACAATTTTTATTTTACTTTAAAACAAATTTCACTTTTCCTTAACTCTATGCTGAGTTACTCAATTACAGATATATTACAGTTCTCAAATCTCTTCATTTGACTGAGCTCTTAATCTCTTCTTGTTATTTACACACACAAAAAAAGAGTAGTAACACATAACTGGACAACTCTTCATCATATCTCTACTGTTAACGCTCTTTTCGCGTGATTATGTTATATTTTGGACTTTATTGTGTTTGTACTTGTGTATTTTGTACAACATACAATTTTTTTTACTCACCTACTACTTACCGCTAGCAAGTTTGTATCTTCGGTACATAAATTAACAAATGAGTTTCATGATTTATGTCACATTAACAGCTGTTGACATACTTTATTTATATGACGCATAGAACAAAACAAATTGCAAACATGTTGAAACATATGTAAGTATGAGTATGTAGATATATCTAACAATTTCAAAGAAGACATTGCCTTGAAAAATATCTAGGAAAAGATAAATATTCACGTTTTAGAAAATTTTAATTTCACATAAAGCTTTTCAGAATTTGTGTGAAATATTCTTAGGAAATGTTTTAATATATTAAAGCAATTTAATAAAGTAATAAAACACTTAATCAAAATGAGCTCATAACTATGAAAGTTTTGCAAAGCCACACACTTGTCTTGATGTTAGACTTATGGCTTTCGTGAACTTAACTAGAAAGAATTTAATTAGTTGCGTGTAAACTTAGTGCGTTATATCTGTGGTCACAAGCATTAACCGCCTAAGGCCGAGGCCTCGCAATGAGCGGCAAAGCGGCGATCGGCTGAGCGATGAGTGGAAAAAATTAAAACATATGAAATACTACTGAGGTGGCCACACAATGAGCGGCATGTGAGTGGCATTTCTGAGCGTCTAAGCGGTGCCGCTCAGGAATAGAACTTGTTCTAATTTTTAGTTGTTTTATGAGCGGCAAAGAATAAAAATTGCAAAAAAAAAGAAATGTCTTTTCTTTGTTTTGTCAATCTGTAGCGCGATTCAATTACTTCTTTTTAACGATAATCGAATCGTTAGAAAAAGAAAACAAAATTATCGATTTTGGTATTCAGTAAAATTTGTAAACGGTATTCGCTATTGTTAAAGTCAGGTGTTGTTGTTATCTTAACGACAACCATTTTTGTGTTGTTTTTCAATCGATAAAAAGTTAAAAACGTTGAAATGTAGTCATACATAAAATAGTGAAAATATTTTGCTTTTATTAAAAAAACTTTTCGTATAAATAATAAATAATAACATTGGCATTTTGACAACTAACTGCTCAGAAATAACGCTCAGTAATAAGCCACTTGCCGCTCAAACTCGCCGCTCTGCCGCTCACCGCTCTGCCGCTTGCCGCTCATTGCGTGGCCTCGGCCTAAGTCGAAAATTATGCTTTCGAGAAAAATAACTTTTTATATAAACGTAATTGAGCTTCATTATGACTTAGGTCAGTATATTTTCATTAATAACTTTTAAAAAACACTGTTAGAGAAATGGGGATTCCACGCAAATATAAAGTGTTGTTAGTAAAATGTGATAGCATGCATAACTCAAATCATTCTCGTAATGACCAGCGGTTTACTAAACTTTTCTATCGTTATAAGTCAAGGAAGTAAACTAAGAGTCGGGTGGGAAAGTTCGTGTTCTATTGTCTTCCCTTCAGCATATTCAAAACCTGACACAAAAATATTATTATGCACTCTGAAAATTAACTATTGAAAACTATACCATAGAGACTTTATGAAAATGTGTTATTTGTAAATATATCATAGAACTACAGTTTCCCGCTATGACATTTAGTGAAACACGAAGTTTAATTAACCCTTGAGTGGAAATGACGAGTGTCGCCCGCAAACATTTTTTGTGCCATTGTTACTTGAAGAGGATATTTTTAAAATATTTTGTTCAATTGTCAATATTTTATAAATATTTTATACAAATGAAATAAAATCTATATTTTTATAAATATATTAACACAGATAACACCCGCTCAGAGTTGCAATAAAATTAAATAGTCTACACACGCATGTTTCTTTTAAATTAAATCGCAAGGCAAGGGATTAATAAATTGCTTAATAATAATAATTTAGGTCTTCATGATGTTGTTGAAGAGCAAAGCTTCTTAACCCACCCTACCTATGGTTCCAGCGGCATGTGGATATGACCGAAATCACTTACTCTTGAGCCTACCTTGTCGTTATTTCCTCGCGTAAACAAATCTTGAACTCAATTTACATCTATGATATTAATAGGCTAGGTGACTTCTTGTGACTGATGTTTCGTTCTATCATTTTATTCCGATTTTGACGAAACATATATTATTTGAAAGGTATTTTCTTTTAGCACTTTTCTACATTTACATATTTTGAAATTTTTCCTTTGTTTTGAGTAAATTGCATTTAAAGTTGCTACTAACACATACATGAATTTATACATATACTCCAAATAAACCAAAACAGTATAAAAATAGCTTGTAACAAACTTGCTACCATAAGCCTTAAGTTTAGAAAACTGCTGTGAATATTATTGTGAAAGGCTTCTTAACAATTGTTTAATAACGAAAACTGAACCCTTGTGAACAAGCTTAGAAGTCTAATTATAGAATAAGCTTACAGACAAATAGTATTCTAATCATGCTTATAATCGTAATATTTTTTTAAACTTATAATCATAATATTTTTCTAAATTTATTACCATCATATTTTTGTAAGCTCTTAAATGCGATGAGATTTTAATATCGTTTTCTTTTCTGACAAAAAATGTTGTATTTTATATGCACTTTTTTCGAAAAGTGTATTTTTTATATATTCTAAACTAATTTTATACATCAATCGAAATGTCTCAAAGTGCTGTCTTCATAAAATGCAAAAAATTTTGATTTTCATCCTGCTTGAAGTCATGGGGTGAAAATATTCAAAAAAGGGGAACAATGTGGAAATATTCTCACATTATGACCTGAAAGATTTACGAGCGCTCAACTTTGAGACCTTCCGCTTGATGTATAAAATAAGGTTGCTCTTAAATTAGAATATATAAAAAATACACTTTTCGCAAAAAAGTGCAAATAAAATGCGACATTTTTTGTCAGAAAAGAAAACGGCATAAGTCTTCTTCAAATATTCTGGTTTAAACATAATTTTATTGATTTTTTTATAATTTTTTATTTTATTTATTTATCTTTTTTTTAGCGAACTGGAAGAATGCTTTTGTACTTTCGATATATTCATCCTCTGGCAATCCAATGCAAATTGCAGCATCTATTGAATCTCAAAAGTCAATGAAATAAATAAATGAAATATATAATTAAAATAACTCACTTCTTATGGCTTTTGCTACACTCAGGGATGAACGCTATTGAAATTGGTGAGAATCGGTCCATGTTCAGACCTAGCCCTCATACAAATTACCCATATGAAATCGACATAAATTGCCATAAGATCCAAATTGTCATATAGATCTTACTCAAATTGGGGTTTGTATGCGTTCATTACGTCCATTAATGAGTAGTCCAAAAATGATCCCTTTGGCCCCATATAGAGCTGCTTCCCGATCTTCACTTAAATCTATTAAAAAACAAAAATATTTCACTGATTCTTCTCAGATTTTGTTTGTATATATTTTTGCAAAATACAAGAGACTTTAGTAAACATAATCAGGATCGGTCCATTTTTGGACCTAGTCCCCATATAGATATAGCATCCGATATGAACTTTTTCATATCTTCAGCCAAAAAAATTAATAAAAATCAGACTCAAATTTGGTTTTTGCTTATTTTCTATGTCCAGTTAGTTGGGCCTAAGTGATAGGGCATGGTATAGGGTATCGTATAGTCGATCTAGACCGACTATAATTTTCTTACTTGTTATCTTCTGTGCCTTTCCAGCAAAGTTTGTGCGCCAGTTCGTCCACTAACAATTCTACAATTTCTTTACATTCTTCACGAACACTTCGTTTTGATTTATCTGGCTTATCAAATATATAAAAAATATAAATTTATATACTAATATATTTACCCTTTTAATAAAAACTGTACCTATATATTATATATACCTTTTATTTATTTAAAAAAACACTTCACTCTTCAAACAAATGAAAAAGACTGAGGATTTCACAATAATTTCAACGCGAAAATACCGGGACATCACATGTAACAACGCACAGTGGATTCGATGGTAACCAAAGTGGCGATTAATTCACGGAAGCCTTAGTTTTAAAATATTGTTGTTTATAATTGATGGATATTCATAAATACATAAAAAACCAGCATTTAGAAAAAAAAAAACAGTTGCAAAAAAATATTTTATGGCGCTTTTTTGTATTTTGGGAAAAGTTTCTTATATCACAACTTTAGTTGTAACTTTGGAACGAAAAGCGATAAATTAGTAAATTAAGCTGCAGATTAGAGCACATTTAATGTGCTTTTAGAAAAAAATACGTTTTTATTAAAAAATAGGAAAGGTATAAATATTTAATATATATTTATTATTATTATTAATAAAATTTTAAATTGAAATTTTATCCCAATTCCATAATTTCAAAAATTAAAGTCAAAAGAGTCACATTAGGAAATATTATATTTTTTTTGTTGATGAATAACCATAAACACATAAAAAATAACCATTTAAAATCATTTACTTCACCAGCATCATTAAATTCATTATAATAATCTTCATCATCATCGTTGAAAGATTTATTGAAAAAAATAAGCACTTGAATCGTAAAGAACACAATGTTGAACCTAATGTGCAATGTTAACAAAACTTTCAAATAACGGGACTTCATTTTTTTTTTTTTTTTTTCAACTTTTAATTAGTTTATTGGATCTTTCTTAATAGAAAATAACAATAAGTAATAAAATCTTAAAAACTATTTTTGATTTATGATTCTATTGCCAGTGCAATAGAAGGCCATATTGAGAACATTAAACATATTTTAGCTTTGTGCTATGGCCAAGGTGTCTACCCTCTTTAGCCATGAGTGGCCTCTAAACGAGAGTAGGTTCTGTGCTAGGGGATTAGGGTGAGATGCTAGTTTGGATATATATTTAGAACAATATTTTTCTATTTCATCGCGAACTGACGGAATATTGAGTTCTTTATGGATATTGTCGTTACGAATGAACCAGGGGTCGCCTGTTATGTATCTTAATATTTTTGACTGTCTTCTTTGTAACTTTGCAATATTGGAAGTGGATGCTGTTCCCCATAGTTGGATTCCATAGGTCCATATTGGCTTGAGAATGGTTTTGTAGAGTAAAGCTTTGCATTCTAAACTAAGCGAAGATAAGGAGTTTAGAAGCCATCCAAGTTGCGCAGTTTTGAGTTTTAGTTGCGTAGTTTTCGAGTCAATATGTTTGGACCATGTGAGACGGCGATCAAGGTGAATTCCTAGGTATTTAATGTGGAGTTTTTCAGGTATTCTGGTGTTGTTTATTGTAACTGTAGGGCAGTTTTCTCTTCGCAGTGTAAAAGTCACATGTGCACACTTAGCTGGATTAACTTTTATCTTCCATTTGTTAAGCCATGATTCCAGCTCATGTATATGAGACTGTAGGTTGGATGAGGCAATTTTGGGATCTTTGTGAGTGCTCATAAATGCAGTATCGTCTGCAAAAGTTGAGGTATGAATTTGAAAATTTGTTGGCATATCTGCTGTATAAAGAATATACATCATGGGACCAAGTATACTGCCTTGAGGAACCCCAGCTGAGATGTTTCGAGAGCTTGAAGTGTAGCTTTTATATTTGACTACAAATGATCTGTCTGTCAGGTAACTTTGGAGTAATCTATGGGTATTTTGCGGTAAGGATTGAACTATTTTATATATAAGCCCTTTGTGCCAGACTTTATCAAAGGCCTGTGAGATGTCAATAAATAATGAAGAGCAGTAAAGTTTTTCTTCAAATGCCTTTCTAATTTGAGTCACGATACGATGTACTTGTTCAATGGTGTTATGGTCCTTACGAAATCCGAACTGATGTGCGGGAATTAATTGTTGGTCATTAAGGTATGGTGTCAGTGCCTGCAGGAATACTTTTTCAAACAACTTTGATAGGATGGAAAGTAAGCTGATTGGTCTATATGAGGTGACCATACTAGGATCCTTTCCCGGTTTGGGAATCATTATAATTTCTGACGATTTCCAGGATGGAGGAAAAAAAACCTATGCGTAGGATACCATTAAAGATGAACAGTATAAGTCTTAGCGCACTGTATGGCAATTCGCAGATCATTTTAGATGTTATTGAGTCTATACCAGGAGATTTTTTAGTGTTGAGATTTTTTACAATTGTTGTTATATTAGAGAATCTAAGTTTCATGGGAGAAACTACTATGTCATTTATTTGAGGAATTTGTATGTCCGACATAGTGATGTTGGGTGTAAATACCTCTTCTAAATGATCGGCAAAAGCGTTGGCTTTATCGCAGTGACTTCTCGCCCAATTACCGTCACTAAGGCGTAGAGGAGATTCGTAGGGTATGGGTCTTTTCAGTTGTTTTGTCGCTTTCCAAAGACTGTAATCCGTTTTTACTGTTGGATCTAGGCCCTGTAAATAAAGATTCAGAGATGCGATTTTATTTTCTTCGAGTGCTTTATGTAGGGCTTTTTGGCAGATTTTAAGCTGGCTTTTCAGGGTTGGAGAGCGGTGAAGTTGCCATTGTCTTCTAAGATGTCGTTTTTCTTGCACTAGATTTTGTATATTTGATGGGCATATGTATCCTTTATTTTTAGTGGGCTTTGGGGCTGGAGTAGATACTTTCACTGCAGCAGTTATTGTTTCTGAGAAGAGCAATATTGCTGACTGAATTTCTGCCTCAGTTTTTAGTGAGATGTTTTGAGATAAGTGTGAACTAACGTATTTTTTGTATTTTAACCAATTGGTGTTTTTGTTTGGGAGATGGTTATGGAGTGAAATTGGTTCCTTATGAGACAATGTCAGAATCGTTGGGGAGTGGTCAGATGATAATTCAAGCGACGATGCTATCGAAATTTGTTCACGTTTAATATTTTTTATTACTGCAAAGTCAATGAGATCGGGAATCTTATTAAGGTCTGAAGGCCAATAAGTTGGCTGACCACCAGACAATACGTCGAGCTGGCTGGAAGTTATAGCTTTTAGCAGCTGTCTTCCTTTGGGAGAAATGAGTCTCGATCCCCAGTGAGTGTGCTTGGCATTGTAGTATCCTGCTGCTAAAAATTTGTTACCCAGGGTTTAGTAAAATTTTATGAAATCGAGTTCCGATATTTTGTGCTTGGGTGGACAATAAATGGCGGACACAGTCATTTTGGCTCCTACCAGGTATATTGAAGAAGCTTGAATGTGCTCAGTTCTGTATTCTTCTAAGGGGAAGTGAATTAGTTTGTCGTGGACAATTATTGCTGATCCACCAAACGCTCTACCTGTAGGGTGTTTGGTGTCGTAGATAGAGTAGCCTTTGATTCTAAAGCAATTTCTATCTGTGAAGCGAGTTTCAGAGACTAGCAGTATATCAATACTTTGAGAATTGAGGAAACTTTCTACTTCTCTTTTGTGTTGGCTTAGGCCGTTTGCATTCCAGTAGCATATTTTTATCTGGTTCATTTATTACCAACGAGTGCTTGTAGCAGCATGCCCTGATTTCTCAGGAGTTCTTGCACTTCATATGCAACAACGTTAACAAAACTATAGCGAGCATAAGTCGTTTGCAATCATATTTGCCAAACTGTTATACAGACTAATGCCCGTTTTCTCAATAGGCGATTATCTTTTATCCCAACGAGAAACTGCCGATTAAAGAAATTTGGTTTTCTCAGTGTCTGATTTGCTTCTATTTTGTCACAAAGCTAACCGGCACTCATCTGCCAATTATTTATTTATCGTACAGATAAATTAGTCTCCCAACTTTCATATCAATTTTGAGAGGCATTGCCAACTAAAAATAATTCTGCCAAATTTCATACGTATTTTGAGAGGAATTGCCAACTGAAAATAATGTTTTTGTCGGTACATTGAGATAACCAAAATTGTTAACCGGCAGTTTATCGTTCCAATAAATTTATGTCTTGGTTAAGTAACATGCAGTTTGACGATACATTGAGAAAACCGGCATAAGTGTATATCAAGTGTTATTTTAAATGATATTGCTATGTAAAGCGCTTTTAAAACATCAGTTAAAAAGAGTTCATATTTTGCAATTAAATAAACCTTCATAATAATGCTTATGAAAAGTTATAGAAATATTGTTATAGTAAGCTTATTCTTCAATTCAGTTACATCTCACTTATGGAATGGTTTATTGGGCTATGTGTTTTTATTATTGTTAATGTGTTTGTTAATGAGTTTGTTATCTTCTTTCACAATAATAATAAACCAAAACATTTGTTGGTTTGTGAATTGGCTAAGTTGAAAAATAAAGTTGCCTAGAAATTGCACTCGAATTTCGAGCGCTGGAATCTGCTTGTTTCTATTATTATGTTTATTAATTCAATAGTTATCCAACTGAATATTTGTATTAAAATCACTAAAGATTGTATTAAAATCACTAAGCAAACAAAAAATCCTTTAACTATGAATTTCATACTTAATGAATTAAAGACACATATATATATATAAAAAAAATAAAAAATCATGATTTATATTTGTAATTAAAATTTTTTTTTAAATTGTTGTGGTTAATTCAGAAATAGGACATTTCGATTTCTGAGATCAAATTTGAAAGGTATAATTATATCGACTTGTAGATATATATGTGGTAAAATTTGTGAATAAAAGAAAAAAATGGGTTACATAAGACGATGTAAACAATGGTATATTAATACAATACAAAAACAAATACCCAAATTAAATAAAAAGCTGATCAAAAGGTCAGGATGTAACACCCTAAATTCCGTAAAGAAGCAAAAACTAACTTAATCTTGTTCTTTACAATGATTAAAGGTTTAACATTTCACTTGTTCCTGTTAAAATCAAGAACCACGATAATTAAGATCTCTAAAAAAATATTAATTAAATTAGATTCACTTAATGTAAAAAGGAATGTTAGTTGTTACTACTTTGAATTGTTAACATTGTATGCAAATAAACAATTTAATAATAATGAATTTTCATTTATGTAAGCTCACCAAAGCTAAGCAATATAAAGATTCTAACTCCCAAACTATCCTTCAATATTTTGCAATAAGATTAAATATTACATGTTTTATTCTGACATATATTTGCTAAGATCACTTCACTCTATCCTGATGTTTTGTGGAATATTTTAAAAAGCAATCAGCTTCAAACAAGTTTACAGTTTCACAGATGTCAGACCTGTTGGAAATACCTAAAGCAGTCACATTGTGTTTATCAGACCAGGGAATGTTGCACAGTGCTTTGTCCCAGTACATCGATGGGACAAAAATAGAAGGAGTCGTCCTAGGTTAATAAAATTTGGCACGAGTCCCTAATATAATAGAATTAAGAAAATTTCAAAGTATCGACAAAATTGACCACGCCCATCGCCCACCGCCCATACAAACCGAAATTATTTTGAGCTGTAAAAATTGAACTATTGCCACGAATTTCATGAAAATTGCTTGAAGTGCATATTTATGCAACACCTTAAAAAAAAAAAATTTCATCAACATTGACCACGCCCATCGCCCACCGCCCATACAAACCGAAATTATTTTGAGCTGTAAAAATTTAACTATTGCCACGAATTTCATGAAAATTGCTTGAAGTGCATATTTATGCAACACCTTAAAAAAAAAAAAATTTCATCAACATTGACCACGCCCATCGCCCACCGCCCATACAAACCGAAATTATTTTGAGCTGTAAAAATTGAACTATTGCCACGAATTTCATGAAAATTGCTTGAAGAGCATATTTATGTACCACCTTTGCAAAGCTTTGTGGAATATTTAGAAGAAATCGAACCAAGGCTTCTGGTACCTCCCATGCAATAGGTGCAAAGGGTCTTAAGTATTAATCATCCCGTAAGACCCTATGAGACAGTCTAATGTCTTTCAAAGTTTCCAAACCATATTTTTTTATTGTTAAAAACTATATGGCAAATTTAAAACAAAATGATTTCTGGTACCTTAAATGCAAAGGGTTAATAAAATTATCATATATTGGAACTACTCTTCGGAAGAGTTTTCGGAAGAAGATTCTTCTAATGTATGACATTGCTCATTTTCATCATCACAATCACTATTTAATATATATTTTGAAATATCTACAATATTTTCCCTTTTACTGGGAATAGCGTTATGCCTGTAAGAACTGATCAATGTATCTGACATTATTATTAGCTGGGTCATTAAATCCTTATTGGTGTTTTCACGTGAATTTTTTCTTGTATGGGACAAACGATTCTTTCGAATAATTTTATGGTTGGCTTCAAGTGCTTCCTCAGATAAAGAACCTGTAATGAAAGTATCGTTAATATTGTTTTCGGAAAAAATAATTAATATTTAAAGTACCTATTGGTAATTCAAAATAATTAATTACATCAGAACCGTGGATTAGTACTTTGTGCACACTACTCGGCATGTAGTACCATCCGTACAGGATCAAATACTTATTCCTTGTTATTCTAAGGAGTTCCTTAAAAGTATCCTTATTAATTTCCATGCCACAGGATAGGACTCTCAGTATTACCCCAAAGTATTCAATCAGTTCTTTATCGACACCAGTTATATCTGCCGTCAATTTTCTATCAGAAAAAAATCGACGAGCAGTATTTCCATCGTTGGTAGTACCACAACCCGACTTAAGCATGTCTATTAACAGACCAGTGTTTTCCCTAAACTGTCTTTGAATTCTGGTTTTGGTGTCAAGATATTCTTCTTTATTGTCTTTTCCTACACGCCATTTTTTGAAGGGAAGCCGATATGCAATATGTAAAATGCATTCTAGAAATCGTATCCAACAGTGAAGGGAAGAAAGGCCAAGTTTGTACGCATCAACATTTGGAATATATTTCGTATTTAGGTTGTTCATTTCGGTTGGTTTCGCATTACAAATAAAACACCTACTGCACGAATTCGTATTTGTGAGTACATTAGCGACTGCACCATCTATCATAGTGCAATGCATTTGAAAGAAAACTTCAAAAACCATAGACTTTCTTTCAACAACGGCGCACTCGAGTTTTTCAAATTTTTCTGTTATTATTTTGTATTCATCACGAATGAGTTGAGGATTTTCTTTCGCACAGCAAAATTTTATAGGTCTGCAGTATCTGGTTGATGATGGTGTTGCATTAGACCAAACAACTTCTCCCGATATCATATTCAACAACCTTCACATATATAACAAAATATTTTGAATATGTATATGTATAAAAACAAATATTTATTTAATAAACTTACTTGATCGGAACAAAAGCAATAACAAACATAAATTCATCAGAGTTTTCAACGTTACAAAATTTTTGTTTAAAGCGGCTATGACCAGAACTTCCATCCATTCCCCACTTTCCAATTAACTGAAGTGTATTTAGGCCTTGCGGTATATCGCACTGATCCAAAATTCCCTCTACAGTTTTGCACATTATCGTCTTCACATCGACCTCAGCAGAAGTTTCGGATGCGTTTATGGTCGGCACTAAATTTTGTTTTAACATTCGCAATGTATATAGGGAAGGAAAGCAGTTTGGGTGCAAGTCGTTAATTGTATTTCGTAAAACATTGTACTTTCTCTCAGAGAGATCTAAGTCCAAACATAAGGCGAGTGCTTTGGGTGGCGTTAAGCAATTCTCCTCTTCTTTTCTACATCCTCGCTTTAGTTTTTGAATGGCATATTCCAGCTCCTCTAAAGAATATTTGGCAATTAACTCGGAAGCTCTACGATTCTTGGATTTTTTTGACGACTTCGCAAAATTTTTTCTTGGCCTGCCGCGTTTAGTTATTGGGGTTCTTTTTGTTGGTGAAGGTGTCATGTCAGTATTTTCTGCACAACTGTTTGTTGGTTCGACTAAGCCTTCTGGGGATATATCCATTGGTTGTGAATTAACCTTACTAGTGCCATGGTTGGCAGGTTGCTATTGAATAAGTATTAATTTTAAATATTAACTCAGCTTTAAACGTTCATGTCAACTTACATGATCCAAATCCAAAAATGTCTCATTCAACCAATTGGAATATTTTTGTTCAAAATACACTTTATTTCTCTTGCACTCATTCCAGTATTTATCCATTTTACAATGAAAGCGCTGTATTTTAAGTAGCAGCCTGTCTTTTTCAATAGAAACTTTACCCACTTTCTGCTCAATAAATGAATGTAAAGTAGACACTTGCTTATTTTTCGGTGCTGACATCCAGCAAACAATTAAATTGCAATTTTTTAATAACATTTTTACAAAAATTCACTTGCACTGACCTACTTTGCATTGAAATAATAACGTGACGTCAAAATGTAAACATATCTAACCCATAATAACATTTTACAATAGGTTGATGATAAACAAAATTATGTGCAAAAAATATATTATTTGATATGTAGTTTGTTTACAAAACTAATGTATGTAATAAGAATAAAAGTAATACTAATAACGATAACAACAATAAAAACATACAATAGTATGTACTAATAAAATATCTAATAAATCATAATTAATAATATATATATTTAATATTTAAATATGTTTGCTGGGACATGAATATAACATGCAGCATACGAATGAAGAAATAGAAAAGAATTTGAAAAAAACGATGTTTTGGGCTTTAAAAAAAATTTTTTTTTTCAAGTTTGTGCACTTTTTTTTCCTTTGGTTTTTTTTTTTATTGTAAAGATAACGCCTTCTTATTTCTTTTTCATCAATAAAATTTTAGGGAGCTCTTGAAAAAAAATTTTGGCGGACGTCTAAACTTTTTGAATTTTTCGGTTTTTTAAAAGAAAAATACTCAATATTACAGCCAACTTTTAAATAGTTATTTTCACGATATTTAAAAATAAAATAATAGATGTTTTGAACAGTAATAAAACATTTTAAAAACAGAAAATATTTTGCAATTATCTGAAAAAATCAATTTTTTAGGAATTTTTTCGCATTGCACCAAAAAGGCCAAAATGAAAAAATCCATTTTAGACATTTTTACAGAATTTGCTTTTCCACATTTGTGCACTTTTTTTTTGGTTTTTTTTTTTTTTATTTTGCAGCTATGGCTTCAAACTTTGTTTGGAAAAACTAAAATTTTAGGGAGCTTTAAAAAAAACATTTTATTTTCCACGAAACTTTGAACATTTTTATGTTTTTCATCCAAAAACACAACATTTGTACTAAATTTTTTAAAATAAAATTGCAGAATTTTGTAAAAGTATAAATTTTGTATTTTTTTAAATATTGTTTAAAAGCATTTGAAAAAAAATTGCCTCAATTCCCTTTTAAAATGAGCTCCCTGCAATCATTTCCGTACTTCTACCAAATATAAGTTTTTCAATTCGTGTACTTTAAGCAAAAACCCATTGACTTCGGCGCCCCTAGCGGATACAAAAGGCGGTAAACTCGGTCACTTTTATGTTATTTCTTTTAGTTGGTTTGTTTGATTAACAAATATACTAAAAAGGGACAAGAGTTCAAAAATTTGGAAAATATCGATTTTTGTCCACCTTCGAAGCAGTGTGTGTTGGTTTGTTAATAAATTTACTATAGAATGGAAGACATTTTGTTGCTGATAAAGTTGCAAATATGTATCATCCAGAGCCTTAAGCAACTATACCTCACCTCACAGATTTCATATAAGAGTCACATAAAAAACTAATAACTCGCTTATATGTATATGGAGATGGTTAGAAATTTAATACTCAAGTCACATTGTTTTGTCTGTAAAAACAGGAATTGGTGGAGATGACGGCAAACTAATTTAATGTGGCTTCCCGGAAGGCAACTGTTTTTATTTTAATATTTTTTTATGCATACTTTTTTTAAACTTTTAATTGTATATTAGGGTGGAGAGACATTGTCTGGGATTTTCTTTTAGTTCAAAATTTATATTCGGTTTTGCAGCATATGTTCAAATAGGTTTAGATATGGGTAATTCCATGTCAAATCACCCAATGAGTGTTGCACCATAGTAATATATATTTTTTTTATATTACCACTGAATTATTATTGTAAAATTCAACGATAAGTACCTATCAAATCACTGATTCAGCAAATTCAATTGTGAAACTAAAGTTAAATTTGATCCATTGACAGAAATCTTGTTTTATTGAAAACAAATTTAACTTTAGTTCCACAATTACCACTGAATCTTATGGTGCTGAAACTCTCATATATCGATTTGTAATTCATTTTGCCCATTTTTGGCGAAGATATGGACATTTGAAAACTGGTCCTTTCTACCATCTTGGATTTGGCACTATTGTGAAAAACTGCAATAACTTGAGAAATTATGATGCAAGCTAAACAATTCTGGTACCAATTTATTGGTATTATTTATATGGTGAATACAGTTTCAGTATTTAAATAAAATTAAATATATTTACTATATTTTTACATCTTATATATTAAAAGAATTTAACTAGAGGACCCCTGCTGTTCCGCAGCATTATATTATATTATATTAATTTTTATAATATAATACCAAAATTTGCCAAGAGAAGTTAACGTACAGTAATGCCAAAATATGCCAAGAGAAGTTAACGTACAGTAAAAGTAAAGTTGATTGGCCACGCATAACTTTCCTCAAACCCAACGAATTTGCCAAGAGAAGTTAACGTACAATAATGCCAAAATATGATAAGATAAGTTAACGTACAGTAAAAGTAAAGTTGATTCTCCACGCATAACTTTCCTCAAACCCAACGAATTTAAGCAGTTAATAGCTCAAAAGAAGGAGCTTGATCCACTGAGTGTTCTTAGACCTATGTCAACGGCCTACGTTAATTAGAACTCTAGTTATAGAGGTTTGAGAGAAGAAAAATATTGAAAAAAATCTTGAATGCAAAGTTTATTCATAAATTCGTTTAATATATAAGATGCTGCGGAGCAGCAGGGGTCCACTAGTAAAAATTAAAAAAATCATCTTCACAATTTACCCAAATTTAATGGGCTGTGGGAAAAATGGCCCTCATATTTTTTTATGAAGCTGGGGAGAAACACTAATCAATATCTACCCTTTAACTATACCAAAAATTGGGAAGGTAATATTTCTTAATAAGTAAAAAAATATTTCTTTAACATATGACATCAAGATATGAATCTGCTCGTTGCTGGAACTTGTTAGTGAAAATGGAAGAGTATTAATACAAAGGAGGTTGATTTTGTATAATCTAAATGTATTATATGTTGCATATAAAGAACAACATACAAATTTAAAACTTGGACTATCTAAATTTAGCTCATTACGTCATGTAAACCTTTTAGTCAAACTGCAGGTCGCAAATATGAATCTTATATATTAATAAAATTTATGAAAAGGTATTTAGATATAGCTATGTCATCATTGAAATTTATTCAATTCCCACCTTACTCAAGTTATATTCAAACACGATTCTTTCCTGTATATTTCTTGTGGGACACATTCACTCAAGCAGTTCGAATTCTCATAGCTCCTCTTCTAATTAATGTAACACTCAGTGGATCAAGTTCTTTCTTTTGAGCTATTAACTGCTTGAGGAAAGTTATGCGTGCACAATCAACTTTACATTAAATTTTTTTAAGATTTTTTCAATATATTACTTCACTCAAACCTCTATAGCTAGAGTTCTAATGAACGTATGCTGTTGAGACAAGCCTAAGAACACTCAGTGGATCAAGCTCTTAACTGTTCGTTGAGTTTGAGGAAAGTTATGCGTGCACAATCAACTTTACATTAGCGTTTTATATTACCATCACGACAATAAAAAGTGTTGAAATGTGAATTGGCTAAACTTAATTAGCATATCTTTAGGGTCCTATAAAATAATTTATTAAATGAAAATAAAAATTTGCACTCGAATTTCGGGGGCTGGGATCTTCTACTATATTATAATGAAATTTAGTATATAAGCTTCTATAAGCCATATGATGTACATTATTGAAATTAGTGAAAATCGGTTAATGTTCAGACCTATTCCCCATACAAATCACCACTATGAGATGCACTTAATTGCGATAATATCCAAATTATAGTACAGATCTGGGTCAAATTTGAGTCGTTTATGCTTATTACATCCATTTATCAGTAGTTCAAAAATAAATTCTACAGGATAATTTTTAGTCATAGCCCCCATATAAAGATAATTCCCGATCTTCACTTATATCTATCAAAACACAAATATATTGCACAGATTTTTCTCAAATTGAATTTGCATATGTTTTTTATGGTCAGGATTAGTCCATTTTTCGACCTAGTCCACATATAAATATAGCAGCCGATATAAACTTTTTCATATGCGAAAGCCAAAAAATTAATAAATAATGCCACTCAAATTTTGTTTATGCTTATTTTCTATATCTAATTTTTGGACGTAAGAAATGGGGTCTCTATAGCCGATCTAGACCGAATATAATTTTCTTACTTATTTTTTATTATAAATATAAAATTTTCAGATGTACAAATAAATTTCTGTCTTTTAACATAAGATCGCGACACCAGTAAGTTATATCAAAATTGTCAGTGTGAAAAACACCACCAAAGTGACAACAATATAACCTAGAAGAATACGTGGATTCCTTGTGGAAACATATGGTGAGTTTTACTTAAACTAGATAAATTTTCGTATGTTGTTTCAAATGTTTAAGAAGAGTGAATTTGGCATCGAAGACAACGTATGTAGTGGAAGGACGAAAGTACACGAAAACTTGG
Organism: Cordilura impudica; assembly: GCA_963682025.1. Lineage (NCBI taxonomy): Eukaryota > Metazoa > Arthropoda > Insecta > Diptera > Scathophagidae > Cordilura > Cordilura impudica. Next base: position 54,640,286 of record OY821519.1, read on the forward strand.
AGGCATTATTGGTTCATGATTAAAGCCACATACAAGAAAAACTTCCACTGGTATTACTAGGGTGGCCATTAATAAAAAAAGTGTTCAAACTCTCGGTCTTACCCCCTTGAAAGATGCGAATTTTTTTGATAATTCTGCGAATATAAATTAAAACAACTTTTAACGAATTTTTTTATAAAATTATTTTATGTATAAAAAGAAGAAGACACACAAATGACGCAAATAATATGAAATACAAAATCAATATAATAATATCAAATTAAAAAAAGCAATACTTATTGAACGTCGTAAGTGATTGCAGAAAACAATTTGAATCATCCTTAAATACACCAAAATAAAAAGAATTAATTTGATTTCATATTCTTTTGAACAAATTGCCTTTTATTAGCTTTGGGTCATTTGTGGATCTTCTTATTTTATTTAAAAAAAATATAGATAGTTTTAATACATAAAATAATTTTATAACAAAATTGGTTAAAAATTGTTTTATTTTATATTAGCGAACAATAAGCAGATAATTGCACCAAAGATATATCACAATGGATTATTTTTATTTAAAAATATCTTAAAATCCAAAGCTGGACTTGGCAAATAATAGGTTAACGTTCTCGGCTTTATCCCAAATTTTAGGAGCGGAAGTTCTACTTATGTGGTTATTATATTTTAAGCATCGCATCTAGAAATTCAACAATACTTACAAAATATTTGAATTTTTGGAATAAATTGTTTTTTATTAGCTTGAGGTGATATGTGACCCCAATTACAAAAGCGTTAATGGGGTCACATTATTTTTTGCCGAAACCCTGGGCTATGAAGATAAAATATAGCATTTAAAAGTAGAAAAGTGATGATTTTTGATACAAAGTATTTTGAAAGAGTTCATTTACAGAATATTTTACTAAAATCCCATTTTTCTCGAAATCCGCAAAAATGAAATCCTTGTCAAAAAAATTCTGCCGTAGGGATTTACATAAAAATTCACAGAGTTAATGTGTAACATGCATTTAACAAAATTTTAAGGCTTTAGGTCCAGTTTTTTAAATTTTGTTTCAGAAAATTTTTTAAAACTTGAAAAAGGAGTTTTCAAAATTTTATCAAAAAAATTTCCCATTTTCGGTCTCAATGCGCAATAGGTTAACAACGTGGTAATAAAACAATACTTCATATCTGAGTACCTGTAAGCATAGAAAGCAAAATTAAATTATGGCTTTAATCAATTTCTCAAAGTTGAAAAAAATGCCATCAAATTTCATGAGCTAGTTTTTTTTAGCACAACAGTGGTCTGGGGCTTTTGCTATTTCTTGGCGAGGCTCTATTCGATTTTGAAGCTTTATAGCTTTTTAAAAGAATAATTTATTGCTGATCCCGAATTATATAACAACTTGTCGGAAAAATTAAATATAGAACGAACTTTTCGTAAAATGTGAAAAAAAAAGTCAGATTTCCCCATATAGACACACTTGAAATTTTCAATTGCGTTGAAGCACGACTAAATGTTTTTTGATTGGCCCAAAACTTTGTATTTCTCAGTTGGTTTGCTATTCGCATATTTCGAGGGGGTGAAACTGAGAGTTTGAACACTTTTTTCCCTCCATATAATGAAGGGACATCCTATTGTATTACACAGCTCATTGATTTGGGGCTCAATTCTGAGAATTTCAACTGAAAGTAGCCATGGATGCATTGATTTTTTCAAAATAATACGGCAAGTCGTCCACTCGTGTCTGTATGTCATGTCGCTGTACACTTTTTTCGGGTAGGTTTGTTCCGCTTTTTTTTCTCCTATTCAATAACTTTGTTTTAGACACAAAAGAGATATTCCGTACGGTTACCTAGTTATAACCATGTTAAAATATACCAAAAGTGATAAATATCCACCTTGAGCAAAAAAATTCGTATGGCCATTAAATTATAATGGCAGCCAACTTGACAAAACGAATGATGCAGAAGTTCTTATTTTTGGGGGTACTTTCAGGTGCAATTGTCAGAATTGAGTCCCAAAATCATGTGTTGTACTGTGTTAGAAGTGACTCAACAAGCAATCTCACATCGTTCGAAGCTTTGAACACCGACCTTTTACATATGAAATGCTATTTGCCAGGCTTAAACGGTATAGAAAAATGGATCCACTATGATAGTTAACTCTTGGGGACCATATGGTCATGCTTTAACATCTACAGCTAAGCCAAATATACATGGATAAAAGCTCTTGTTGCGTATTTAGTGGGATCTTCTTGGTGTCGTTTAAATCGAACGAAACCATTACTGGGGCTGTCTGTTGAACAACATTGATAAGATTGAGTCGAATAATCAAAGAAAGGCATGCCCAATCCTACTCCATACAATATGCCATTTTTCTCCTCCAATTGTTGAGGAGCCGGTCAAACACTCCCCATATCCACCAGACAATTCGCCTTCTGATTTTTACTTGCTTTGTTCCATGACACATGAGCTATCTAAGGAGCACTTCATATAATGTGAAGACACCAAAAACTGGTTCGATTCGTGCATAGCATAAAAGGATGCTGGCGGTAGAAAAATGGGAAAATGTAGTGGCAAGTGGACAATACTTCAAGTAGAACATAAAGTTCCAATTTTTTAAAAGAGATATGAGGAAACCGAAAATTTTCACAAAAAAAAGGAATGCACCACACACTTTAATTCATTTTTATACCCTATATCACAATGTGTTCAGGATATAATAAATTTGTGCTGATGTTTGTAACTACAAAAAATATTTGATATTTTATTATACCGGTCGAAAGTTATTCTGAGTCCATCTATCTGTCCGTCTGTCTCAAACTACATGTCGAAGCTATGAATTTATTTTGATGAAATTAGTGTTATAAGCTTTTATCGCTTACAGGAGAAATGCGATTAAAAATGGTGGAAATGATGCATGTTCAGACAAATGTCACCTATGAGATATCGCCTTATATCGCCATAATATCCAAATTATCGTATAGATCTCGGTCATATTTAGTTTGTATATGTTTTTTATACCCATTAATAAGTAGTCTAAAAGTAAACCCTGTAGAACAATACGTAGTCATAACCCTTAGTCATAAAGCGCCTTCCCGATCTTCACCTTAAGCTATCAAAAATAAAACAGATTTTTCTCAAATCAATTTTGTTTATAGATATGGTCAGGATCGGTCCATTTTTCAACCTAGTCTCCATATAAAAATTGCACCTTTTTCACATCTGCAGCACAAAAAATTAATAACAATGCCACTCAAATTTGGTTTATGCATATTTTCAATATCCAATTAGTTGAACTTAAGGCCCTTTCTCTAAACGCATGTTATAGGGTATAGTATTGTTGGTCTAGACCATATATAATTTTCGTTCTTGTGTTTTTTTGCATTGCAATGTAAAATGTACATTGTACAAAAAAGTTTTCTTTTTGCAAATTTCTTTGGTCAAGTAGAGCACAATCAGATAAAAATATTAATATATTTAAAAGTTTAGAGAATTTATTGAAATTATGCTAAAGTTAAACACAATCAATTTTTATGTCGCTCCATCCTAATATACGCGTAGATGTCAGTGGTTAAAGTCACAAGCAGCAAAATGTTGATTTTTGTAACTCGTCAACTAACTAGATGATGTTTATGTTATGACAATGACGATGATGATGATGAGGCTGCTGATGATAATGAGATGAAATACAAAAAATACATAATTATAGTCTTTTGTCGGTGAATTGGCAAAACTGAAAACAACAACAACAAAATTTCTATAAAATTTCACTTTGTGGTTCGTCGTTGGACTTTTGTAAGCATTTGTGATATATATACACATACACATACACACATACACCTGCACTATTGTAAATGAATATACTTATATGTGCAGACAATGTATCCTCGCTTAGCCTGACATAGATCTGGATATTAATTAGTCTAAGGTCATTGGATCTTAACTCAAGATCACTAAAGTCTATTAACAATATTAAAATTTATTCAAAATATGGTTCTAATGATGTTTGCGAAAATAAAATAATCGAGATAATCCAGGTTATACTGTATTTGTATAGTCGTAGTTGACTCTATTTTATAATGGAAATACTACAGTTGTTTTGTTGTGTTGAATGTGGTACAATTGTCAAGTGGTTTGTAAGTTGCTTTTTAAGTTTCTTCTTTTTTTTATATTCGTTACAGTTGTCGGTTGTTTTTTTTTTTTTTTATTATTTTAGTGTGTGCGTTTTGTGAAATTGTTTCTTTGTGAGTGGGTGTTTTTTGACTGTCCTTTTGAATTGAATTTTATTTAAAATTTATTTTGTTCAAGTACTTTCGATATAGACATTTATAACTTTAACTTTTTGTTGTATATTCATTGAACGTTTATTATAGATGGATATTTATGTACATATTAAGGACAGAGACCGAAAAAATTTTAACATACAGTTATGCGAAAAATAATAGGAACAGTAATATGCTATATATACATTTGATGCAAAAGCAGGTAAAGCGAGAAAATTGGCGCTAGCTAACAGGATTAGTTGTTTGCGTATAATCTCCAAAAGTAAATACGGTTGAAATTTTACCCACATGAATTCATAATTATTTTTTCTAGACATTATATATATTTTGCATGTGAAAATAAAAAAGAACACTTCTGGTTTTCGAACAAAATAAAATGGAAAGCATGTAAGAAAATTACACATGATTTTGGGTCTCAATTCTGAGAACTGCAACTGAAAGTAGCCCGAAAAATAAGAACTTCTGCATTATTAGTTTGTCAAGTTGGCTGCAATTATAATTTAATGGCCATATGAATTTTTTTGCTCAAGATGGATTTTTATCACTTTTTGTATATTTTAACATGGTTATAACTCAGTAACCGTACGGATTATCTCTTTTGTGTCTGAAACAAAGTTGTAGATATTGAATAGAAGAAAAAAAAGCGTAACAAATCTACCCGAAAAAAGTACATCCAGTGCCTTAAAAATCGCAAACATTCCCATTTTCCGTAATTTTTTTCCATTTTCACCTTTTTTGCTAAATAACTGGATTACAAATCCACAAATATGCTGTTTTTTTTCCTTATAAACTTTATTTTGCATGAAAATAAAAATTTCAGTTCATATTACAGCTATTCTTACACAAAAAATATGAGATTTTTATTTGTTATCTATGCATGGAAACAAAATTTTGAACATTTTCAATTATTGTTAACATACATCCTCATTGAAGTTGACGCTTGTGGTTCATGGTCTGAGTCTGCGTCATCATCCGAGTTAGACATAATATTCAAGGGCATCTTTTCTTCAGTGTGTCTACCAATTTCAGTGTCATCTTCATCTCCGGTGCTTTCATCTTCAAACTGCATAATTTTAGAACTCCACAACAAACCTCTGCAAGCATTGCATCTAATATTTTGCCTTTGAATCGCTTTTCCATTGGCATGGTCACCTGCTTGAACCTCTCTCCTTGTTCGTCCGATTCCTGAGGTAATTTTGCCAAGAAGGTATCAAGGTGGAAATGCATGAAATGTAATTTTAACATCATGTATGCATTGATTTTTTCAAAATATTACAGCAACTTGTCCACTCGTGTCTGTATGTCATTTCGCTGTACATGGTTCTTTCCTAAAGCCCCTTCGAAATTAAAAAAAAAATATTCCAGTTATTTAGCAAAAAAGGTGAAAATTGGGAAAATGGGGGCAAAATGGGCATTATTGCGATTTTTTATTCACTGGATGCACTTTTTATGGGTAGGTTTGTTCCGTTTTTTTTTTATCTTATTAAACAACTTCAACTGTGTTTCAGACCCAAAAGATATATTCCAGTTATTTAGCAACAAAAGTGAATATGGGGAAAAAGTGATATTCCGTACGGCTAACGAGTTATAACCGTGTTAGTATACAAAAAGTGATAAAAATCCACATTGAGCAAAAAAAATTCGTATGGCCATTGAGAAGTGAGTCCCAAATCAATGAGCTGAAAAATGTTGTACTTTGTTGTAGGCCCAACTAACTAAATATAGAAAACAAGCATAAACCAAATCTGAGCGGCATTTTTATTAATGTTTTTGCCTTCGGATATGGGAAAGTTCATATCGGATGCTATATTTATATGGGGACTAGGTCGAAAAATGAGCTCATCGTGACCAAATTTGGCAATGTCATTTATTTTTTGCAAAAACATATACGAACCAAATTTGAGAGAAATCTCCGCCAATTTTTTTTTTTTTTATAAATTTACGTCAATATCTGGAATCTGCTTCATAAGGGGCTATGACTAAGAATTGTTCCATAGGGTTTCTTTTTGGACTACTGATAAATGGAAGTAAAAACATATATTAACCCTATTTGACCGAGAGCTATATGATGATTTGGATATTATGGCAATTTAAGTCGATCTCATAGGGGTCATTGGTATGGAAACTAGCTCTAAACATGAACCAATTCATTCTATGGCCGATGGAAGCTTATATGCTGAATTTCATCAAAATATATTATATCTGCGACCTGTTTGATTACAAGGTTTAGATGGACACATAGACGAACAGACGAACAGATGGTAGACGGACGGACATCGCTAAATCGATTCAGAAAGTAATTTTTAGTTGATCGATATAATAAAAGTTCTAGGTCAAATATTTTTGGTGGTTGCAAACATCAGCACAGAGTCATACCCTGACCACATGGTGGCATAGAGTATAAAAAAATATACAAAATAAAGTAGGTTGGCATTAGTGGAACTTTCAATACATTTAAAGTTTCTAAGACTTTATTGTTCTCTTTATTGTTTGTCTAAGACATTTGTTGCTCAAGACTGCTCGGCCTTATCTAGACATTGATTCAACTAAGTTTTGATAGACTTATACCGGTATCGCGTTCCACGAAGCCGTAATAAGTTTTCAAAACTCATCACTGTTGGTTCGATACTTCCTGCATTCCACCATTTTTATTAGTTATAGATCCGGGGATAGTAAGATTATTGTACTTAAAGCAATTCTTTCTGGATTTTGCCATGTGTTTGGGAACATTTTCCTGTTGGAACTCCCATTAAAGCTGTTGTCTTCAAAATATTTGTTGCCATCATAATGCCCAGTATACGATGCAGCGGTACCAGACCATTGTACGAAAATGCTCCCCATACCAGTTTAATTGTTTTAACAGATAGCTTTGGGCTGTAAGCTGTATTAACGGATCATCTTACGTGATGAACACCTTGATCAGAGTTAAACAAATTAATGTTGGTTTCGTCAGACCACGGAATATTAGGTCAGTTGATATGCTTTTCACCAAAACTAATTTTATGTTGTACGCTCATCTTTGGTGGGACTTCAAGCTTAAGGTTTTCACGAATAAGTATTTTGCGTATTATTGATGTATCACCATCGATATTTAAGTCGTTCCTTATCTCTTTTGGCAGAAATCAACGCTCAATATTTCATTTTACTGTTGGGGTAATTGTTGGTTTTCTGCCGCGTGTTTCCTTCTTTAGTTCCCATTTGACAGCATTTCACACCATTGGTTTTAAACTACGAGTATCTATGAAACCTTTCTGTAATAACTTCGTGCTTTAAACAAATATTTAATTAATGCCAGCATACCCGCATCTCAATGAAAGGCTCAGGGCTCTCACAATTAAAGTTCTCCAGATGTGACACTTATTATTTACTTCGTATGGGGGTGCCATGCCCCTTTGTCGAATCCCGACATTTTTCGTCTGACTACTCACGTCCATAATTGATAACCTAAGACAAATTTGCAAAGCTGTCTCTGTCATAGTACTCGACATATATGATATTGAGTACTTTTATGGGAGGTACCACGTCCAACTAACCGATCCCGCCCATTTCCGGCATAGTTACTAACATTAATAATAGCTGACCTCAAATTTGCAAAGCTGTCCTTATCATAGTAAACAATATATATGATATTAAAAATTAACTTTGTATGGGAGGTGCTATGTCCACTAAAAATATTTAAAAAAAATTAGACCCTACCGCACTTCCCATATCTACAGTAAGTAAATTTCAGGGAGATCAGATAAGTAATTTCGGAGATTACCTCCTACAAACAAACAAACACATATTACCTCTTTATTATATTAGTATAGATATGATCGAGTCGCATATTTTGATATTTGGATAGTAGATGAAATAAATATATATTCAAATTTCTGATAGTTACACTTTTTACCTTTTCATATATTAAAAAACACTTTTAATAACCATGCTTTTATTTTTTTGTTAATTCGTGCAGCTGAAAATCAGTGATCCTAGAAGAATACTGATTTGTTCAAAAATATGTGCAATTACTTGATAATTTTATAACGGAATAAAAAACAAATTCTCTAATATAACTTATTTCCTAATCCTATTTTGAACTTGCGTATCACTGACCTTATTGTTCTTCTTGCCACTGAACATAAATTGTAATAATAAGGAAACCATTGAGGCTTGAGTTTTTATTTTTTTTAAATTAAACTGAAATTATATCAGAGCTTACATATGAGTTTTGAATCTATCCGTGACTATGCGTGACTGTGCGTGACTATTTTGTCACAACAAGTCTATGGACCAAGTTCCAGATTGATTGGATGAGGAGAAATGGGGTTTAAATCACTCCGTGATTGCGCGTGACTATGCGTGACTATGCGTGACTAAGTCAAAGTTAATCTTTTTTCACAGTAGGTGTAAGGGCCAGGTTTCAGATCGATCGGATAAGGGGAAATGGGTTTTAAATCACTCCGTGACTACCTCAAAATTAATCTGTAGTCACAACAAGACTATCGGCCAAGTTTCCGTTCAATTGGATAAGGCGGTATTGGGTTGCCCCACGACAGATAGACAGGCAAACAGAGAGTATGAGTTAAAAGAAAGAGTTTAGGGAAATTATTGTTATTTCTATTACATTTTTGGAGCAGGTGGTCCATCTCCATTTAAAATCCTCCACATTTGGTACACTGATTTTCACAAGAGCCCAATTGCCCCACTGGCCTAAGCTCCGGTAAGTTTGGAGGATTTTGCTCCCTTGTCAAAAATGTCACGTTATTGTGCTTGTAGAAAAATGTCAAATCAGGCCAAAACTATTGTGATGTTTTTTAAAAGTAAGCAGTCTTTACTGCCGTAACTAAATTTTGATTCCTAAACTTATCTTCAGCATTTTCTCAAGCATTTGCAACATAAACATTTTGGCCCAGAAGCTTTCAAAAATCTACCATTATATACGATTAGTCGTGCTTTATGCAGAAGGATTATTTTCATGATTCCAACTTCCGCGCTCTGTTTTTGGCCTCTATTTTTTCTGGAACTTTTCTCACAAATAGTCCAAGCATCGAGCTGCTTTTGTACCGAATGTGTTGGGAGCTCTTTTCAATATGTTTTCTCTTTTCTTTGCCTTCCAAACATCATAAGGACCCTTCTATTTTCCCGAACCAGGCTACGTATTTGTGATCAAATTCCCCTGATACTTTTTAATTACATTTGAAACAGTTTGACGGCAGACTTTTGATCTTTTGGCCACCTTTTGTAATTATAGCACGTACTTTTTTTCTTCACTCATTTTAATCAAACTAGCAGCAAGTTGCCATTAACTAGAATAATTTATTTAAACAAAATATTGAAGTACTGCTTGCGAAAAAAAGTTAAGAGGAAAAACATGTGTTAAACTTTTTTCAGTCTCACTCCTTATATCCAAAAATTCGTGGCATATCGTTGACCATATTTGGTTGGGTTTTGCTTTTCATTATTTATTTTATATTTATTTTCTATTCATTCGTTATTTATCGAGTTTTTCAACCTCTATATCAAACAGAGCTAAGTCTTAATAAGTTAGTGTTGATGTTTTTAACTCCTTAAAATACTATTCTGAATCGAACACTTCCAACCATCCATCTATATATATATGCCAAAGTTAATTTTGTAATCAAAGTAGAGGGTAAATTTAAACGGAAAACGGACAACCGTCCGACCTTATTTTGCATTATTTTTTACTCTCTCAGGGGCATTTTAAAGGACTTTTAGCGATATTTTCAATATATTTTCAGAACATTCACAAGGTTTCTTAATGTTAATATCACATTTGCAAAGGAAACTTGAGAATATCTCGTTCCAGGTATTTTCATTATAATGCAAGGGATTTTTTATATTATCCCGATATAATTTTGTGAGCTATAAAGGTTTTTTCCTTGATACATATTACTTATGCAGCCAGTAAACAAATTTTTAATTTTAGTTATTTTTTTTACTAATAACTTAATTTATCTAACGATACATTTTTATTTAACTTTATAATTTAATGTTTGTTTTCATTAAATTAGTTTTAAATTGTTTGTTTTTAATAAAATTTGCTTTCTATTATTATATGGATTAAGTGGATTATAATTGGAAATGTTTACGATACACTTTTGAACTTCAGAGGAAATGGTAAAAATATAATAAAACACCACAGTCAATTTTAGACTATTGCTTGACTTTTTGCTTTAAAAAAATCTGTACACCTTCCTACATATCGCACCCGCTATGCAGAGGGTGTAAATCAGGTTGTCGATCTATTTAAATCACACTCATTCATAAAATAAACCATTTATATGGCTAAGGTTAGAACATTATGGCTTGCCATTATTTCGAACAGGTTGGTATTGAAAATGGGGTTAATCGGGCGTCATTGCGCCAAGATATGATCTACGATATGAAGACACATCTAAAAATTTTAATTTATCAATTTGTTTACTTTTTAAAATATCATGTTACAATTATTATAAATAAGGCTATAAGTGCAGATAGTAATGCAAACGTAGATTCAAATTAAACACTCTTACTTGATTTTTTAAATTTTTTGAAGTTTCATCAAAGCGGCGGCATGTTTATTCACGATTTATATGTTTTAAGATGTGTCTTCAAAAGATCTTTTATTTGATACTCCTGGCAACAAAAAAAAATATCTTCAAAAAACTAAAAGTAGAACTTATTTGAAAATGGTCCAGCCCACAAATAGTTATCGCAAAACGCGAAGTATTTCGCGAATAATCTTAGACAATGCCAAAGCTTATAATCAGTAGACCACTATTTTTTTTTTTCTGAAACGACCCACATTTTAAATCCTAGTTCCCATACATATACAACATCGTCTTGATATTCAATTAATTCAGCCCATGTATACCACGATAATATATTCTTAATACGAACTTTGTTTGGTAATGTTTTTGGTCCCTATAAAATGTGTTCATGACCAGATATTTTTTAGTTCTCATATACAAATTGAATTCTATAATACTCCCTTATTATATAGAAAAACTGCAGCCAATAAAATTATTTTTTTATGCAATGTTTATGTACTTAAAAAGCCTTTTAATAGATTTACATATTTTACTTCTTACTACAAAGTCTAAATTAATATGATGTGTTTTTTTTTTGTATATACAATTATTTAAAGTATAAATTGTTGAGTTTACATTTGTAACTTTAAAATATGTCGATCATAACTAAACTTAAATTATTCATAAAATGATTGACACAAACCAGCCCGCAGCTTTTTAAGGTAAAATGGATAAGTGTTAACATAATTTGAACATTTTTTTCAAACTTTTTTTGTAACTATCTAAGTTTAACTCCAAAACCTTTCTCTAATTGTTTCACTTATGTTATATTTTAAACTTTATTTTTGCTGCTTATGTATTCATCATCATGATCATTTTGCTGTTGCTTGGAAATTCACTTATAGTTGGTAAAAGTTTTTCTTTTAAGCATCAAAGTTAATTTTTTTTTTTTTTTGGAGGAAAGCAAATTTAAACGAAAGACATTAGAAAAAGGGGCAAATAGTTATTTCTTGTTCACATTTTTTTTTAAATATTTGAAGTTGTTTTTGAACACATTATCAAAGGCAGGCTGAAAAGTTTTGGGGGGTTTGAAATATTTATTTATTATTATTTTTTTTTTTTTTTTGCTAAACATAATTTTAAGACCAATAGGATGTGTTTTGGTAATAATTTCTAATATTTACTAAAATTAAATTCTGAGAATAAATTTAATCCATCATTATTATTATTTTTTAGAAATTCAGATATCAGTGTTATGGCCACATATTATAAAATATTCAAATATATCTCAAAATTTCTTTTTTTATATACAAATTTTAAATGTTTCGTTACATTTTGTTTTATAAAATACGTCCATTCAAAAAACTAAATGACAATAGAAAATCTTTCTTGTCATACTTATACATGTGATTTTTTTTATATCTTAATGTCAAAGAGTTTAAAATTCGCCTTACGGTTTACATCCAAAATAATTTTTTCCTACACTCGTAATAATAAGATGGTGCTAATGGTGTTTACCTTTTAATTGGAGAATTAAAATGATACAGATAGAAGATAAGATTTCATATTTTTATATTATTAACTGCTTACCATAATGTTCTTATACTCTTAATTTTGTTGACTTTTATACGCAAAAATGTAATAACTTTTCTCTTTTTAGAAATATATTAAACGTAAACTTGAGGTTTTAATATAATTTTGATTTAACAATATTTTTTAAAAACAACTGTTTTTTAATTAACTTCTCTTTAAAATAATAAGCATTAAGAATTTTTATTTTTGTTTAGTAAATCATATTGTGCAATAATACATTGTACACTATTAAATAAGTCGGATCGAATATAATTTTCATAAAAAGATTTTAAACCTAGAGATTTCACAAACAAATACAAACATCAAACTTATTAAACAAAAACTTTTTCAATTAAAATCTGGTATTATGAGTATGATATTCGAAGATGATTATAATATGTTTTTCAATAAACAAATATGCAGAATGAAACACATAACGAAAAATATAAAGGAAGGGCAGATCGCAAAATTAAACACACTAAAAGAAAAAAATTTTAAATTACACGGACTGTTATTTAATGAAAATTGGTTTGAGAACAGAACGGAAGTAGTTATACCCACAGAATACAAATGGATACTATCCTTGGGGAAAAAATTTGCTCTACCTGTGAACAACCAGAATTTTTCGCCCTTACATGTCATTGCTGATGTTGAGCAGTGAATTCAAGCAATGGAGAACAACGAAGATAAAGAAAAGGACGTAGCAAGGACAAAATTGGCGACCAATATCAATAATTTTAAACGAAAGCTCAAAAATACACCAAAAGAAAAATTTATTCTAACAATATTTGAAAAAACAAAAAAATTTTTAAAAAAACATGATGATATTCTAATACTACAAGCTGATAAAGGCAATAAAATAAAACTGTGATGATGTACATTGATAATTGGGAAAAACGTAAACTTTATTGCTCAGCTGCCACAGCCCCAAGAATATATGGGTTGCCTAAAATCCACAAATTGGGCACCCCATTACGACCAATTGTATCATCAGTACAAGTTCCGTGTTATGATCTGTCGAAATACGTGGGCCAAGTGTTAAAAAATATAATTTCGAATGAATATAATGTCAAAAATTCATTACAGGTGAAGAATCAATTGGAGACTATAGAACTCGATGACGACGAAATTATGGTTTCGTTTGATGTCATTTCTTTATTCACAAACATACCGGTTCACTTAGCAATTCGCAACATTATGAAGAAATGGGAAAAAATAAGGGAATTTACAAAGATTCCCAGTTCAAAATTTCTCAAAATTCTCAATTTTTGCCTTATTGAAAATAATTATTTCATGTATGATGATAAACTTTTTCATCAGATATTTGGAATGCCAATGGGCAACCCGTTATCTCCCACAATAGCAGACATAGTACTTGACGGTCTACTTAACGATACACTAGCAGAGTTAAGAGAGGAAAATATACATATCAAATACATAACCAATATGTAGATGACATTTTGGCGGTTATTAAAATAAACGATAAGGATAAAATACTTGCTACCTTAAATAATCACCATCCAAAGATTCAATTAACAATTGAAGTTGAGGAAAAATGCGAAATTGCTATCTTAGATATGAAGTTACGGAAAAATAAGAACAAAATAACGTTTGACTGGTTTACTAAGGAAACGTCCTCGGGTAGAATCATCAACTACAACGCAACAAACCGAAGAGCCAGATAACAAACACTGCGAAAAATCTTATCTCTAGAGTTCTAAACATTAGTGATGACAAATATCATAGAAAAAATACTAAAAGCCAACAGTTTTCCAAACAAACTTATAAACACATTAATTGACACCACTTTAAAAAATCCGAAAAATCATATTTATACTCAAGAAAAAACCACCGTTGATGAGGATAAAAAATTTTACAGCGTTAAATACATTCCGGGCTTAACTGACAAAAATAATATAAAAACATCGATTCAAACGGAGAAAACGAGATTTGCGTATCAGCCTAACACAACATTAAACACAATTTTTTCTAAAACGAAAGCGCCGATTGCAAAACAACAACAGAGCAACGTTGTTCACAAAATTAATTGCAATGGTAACGACCATCAAAAATGTAACCAAATATATATAGGGACAACAAAAAGAACATTAGAAAAGAGAATAGGCGAACATCAAGCAGACATAACAAAGGGCAAAGAAAGTACAGCTTTAGCACAACATATACTAAAGACAGGCCATACAGCTGATTTCAAACAAGTGAAAATTTTGGACAAGGAGACAAGAGAGAGGAAGAAATTTACATTGGAAAGTTTACATATACAACAGAACATAAAGAATACGATGAACTTGAAAGAGGATACAAACAATATTAATGCGAGTTACATGACTGCCATCAGTTGATACCCTGTGATATTAATTTTACGTTGTGTTTTAAATGTTGTGTGGAATTAAATGTTATTTTAAATTGAATGTTTTTTGTTTATATGTAACAAATATTTATACCCTATACCACTATGTGGTTTGGGTATAATGACTTTGTGCTGCTGTTTGTAACAACCAAAAATATTTGACCTAGACCCATCTTTAATTATACCGATCGAATCAGAATCACTTTCTGAGTTGATTTAACAGTGTCCGTCCGTCCGTCCGTCCGTCCGTCCGTCTGTGTGTCCATGTAAAGCTTGTAATCAAACTGCAGGTCGCAAATATGAATATATTTTGACGAAATTTGGTATATAAGCTTTTATCGGCCATGGGATGAACGCTATTGAAATTGGTGAGAATCGGTCCATGTTCAGACCTAGCCCCCATACAAATTACCCATATGAAATCGACATAAATTGCCATAAGATCCAAATTGTCATATAGATCTTACTCAAATTGGGTTTGTATGCGTTCATTACATCCACTAATGAGTAGTCCAAAAATGATACCTTTGACCCCATATAGAGCTGCTTCCCGATCTTCACTTAAATCTATTAAAAAACAAAAATATTGCACTGATTCTTCTCAAATTTGGTTTGTACATATTTTTGCAAAATACAAGAGACTTTACCAAGCATGATCAGGATCGGTCCATTTTTGGACCTAGTCCCTTTATAGATATAGCATCCGATATGAACTTTTTCATATCTGCAGCCAAAAAAATTAATAAAATTCCCACTCAAATTTGGTTTTGGCTTATTTTCAATGTCCAGTTAGTTGGGCCTAAGAGATAGGGTTTCTAAACGCATGGTATAGGGTATCGTATAGTCGGGCTAGACCGACTATAATTTTCTTACTTGTTTTATTTTAATGTAAAGACAAATCCATATTACTGTGAGTTATAATTGCTGTTGGTGAATTATGTATTTTTGTAATAATTTATGTTTTATTTTTCAAATAGACTACCTTTGATAAAGTCAACATAAAATTGACGAAACGTCAGGAAAAATGGAATAAGCGGTTGTTTTATTTACATTGGAAACGTTAGGCCTAATTAGCTTAAATAAAATAAAATAATTTTATGAACTTGGCCAAAAAAACAAGTAACATAGACTCGTTCTTGTTGTGGTGTATTTATTAAATAAATAATTAAGAAAAACTACAATATTTTTAAAATTAGAATTTTAAACATTTTTTTTTTATAATTAGTGTTGCAAATAATGCAAATAATTATTAGTTTAATTACATTCAATTAACTAATCTTTCTGGAATAGAAATAATGGTTAATCACAATTGTATAGATTTATTGATATTCTTTCCGAAATCAAGACTAGTTAAATTATATAATAAGTTTATATGACGTGCACAAGACATCTTTTATATTTATGTTAGTTCTTAAAACAAAGTTCAAATTGCTCTTCTTTACTACCACCACTTTGTCGTATTGAAAGTCTTCTCCTAATTCCTTGAATAACATTAAAACAATTGAATATAAAACGAGCCATAGCTAAATGTGAGGTACATTTATGAAAAACGAATAAGAAAAACGACAGGTGCTTGAAATTGTTCTACTGTTTAAGCAAATTTTTACTCAAGCATAAACAAACTTTTAACACTTTTGCTTTAAGTTCAAGTAATATTTACTAACAATAAGAAATTCTCTGTTCAAATATTGACCTCGAAAACAGCTGGTAGATATGGATAA
Source organism: Cordilura impudica (assembly GCA_963682025.1). Lineage (NCBI taxonomy): Eukaryota > Metazoa > Arthropoda > Insecta > Diptera > Scathophagidae > Cordilura > Cordilura impudica. The sequence goes on from OY821519.1 coordinate 54,656,724, forward strand.
GTTTATTGATTTTATATCAATGCGATGAAAGATGACGTTTTATCTTGTGTGAACGAACACAAATAACAATGAAATATGTGGTAGGAAGAACTAAGTACTCGTATACGTATGAGTGTTTAATAAGCACAATAACATAAATCATACGTGATGATGTTACATTTATGCATGTGCATTAGCGTATATGTACATTTTTTGGAGAGTGTCGGGGCCCAGTTTATTTCTTTTCTGTTTAAAACTAATAAATGTGAAATTTGGGGACAATTGGCTAAACAACAATCGAGCCGGAAATCAATTGCAAATTTTAAGTGTGTTTATATGGAGAAAATATGACTTTTTCAGATTTTACGAAAATTTTGTACTATACTTTAATTTTTCCACAAGTTGTTATATGAATCGATTTCAGTATTAAATTATCCTTTCAAAAAGCTATTTACTGTATAGTGGTTTCATCGAGTTAGGAGGAAAAACTCGTTTTCGGTAATAACTTATCTCCATATTGCATGAGATAATGTACGTAATATCACAAACTCCTTAATTACTTAACTGCTGACAGAAGTTATTAACGGAAATCTATAGTTATTTCTGTTTTATTTTTGCCATTGTATATTACTAAAATTATTTTCTACAATGGATCATTTGAATTTTTTTAAATAAACTGTCTTTTATTAGCTTGGGGTTATATGTGATCCAAGTGCAAAAGGGTTAATGGGATCATATAATTTTTCGGATACCCAAGGCAATTAAGTTAAAATATAAAATTCAGAAGTAGAACATTGATTAACTTTTGATACAAAGTATTTAGAAAGAGCACATTTACTGAATATTTCACAAAAATCTAATTTTTCTCGAAATACGCAAAAAATCCTTGTAAAAAAAATCTAATTGAGGGATTCACACGGTTAATTTCTAAAATGTATTTAATAAAACCTTAAAGTGCCAGATCCATTTTTTAAAACTTGTTTCAAAAACGAGTTTTCAAAATTTATTTTTATCTGGGGCATTCGCTATTTCTTGGCGAGTTTTTATTAGAGTTTTATCATTTTAGAAAGATAATTTAATACTGAAATCGATTCGTGTAATAAATTGTCGAAGAAAATATTAAACTATAGAACGAAATTTTCGAAAAATCGGAAAAATTCATATTTTCCCCATACAGTAAACACACTTGAAATTGTCAATCTATTTCCGACGCCAATTTTCTTCATCCAATTGTCTCCAAACTTTACATTTATTAGTTTTATATGGAAAAGAAACAAGCTGGACTCCGACATGCCCAAAATCACATTTTCATTTTTAATGGCCAATGTAATGGGCATGTTTTGGAAAGAGACCGTGAAAGTCTATCACGGAAGGTCTCCTGGGTGGTCCTCCAAGAGTGTATTGTAATTTGAATGATGAAGTAAATGGTCAAAAAAGTCTAATTTGACCGTTTTGAAATCGTAAAATTTTTGAAAAATTTTTTTTTATTAAAAAAAAGCTTTCTTTCATTCAAAGAATCATGGATTTATTAATACAAGCTCGTACATTGTAAATTTTCACTGATGATAATAAATATATACTATCTAAAAATGACACAAACAAATATGATTATTAAAATATTAGAACGATTTAAATCTTTGTCAAAGTCCACATTGATTTTCAACAACTACTTTGACCGATTAAAGCCTACACAACAAATAACAAAATTATAGTCGGATTAGACCGGCTATACCATATCCCTATACCATTCGCTTTTTAATTATACCCTATACCCACTATGTGGTTTGAGTATAATGACTTTGTGCTGCTGTTTGTAACTACCAAAAATATCTGACCTAGAACCATATTTTATTATACCGATCGACTCAGAATCACTTTCTGAGTCGATTTAGCGATGTCCGTCCGTCCGTCCGTCCGTCTGTGTGTCCATGTAAACCTTGTAATCAAAATACAGGTCGCAAATATGAATATATTTTGATGAAAATTAGTATGTAAGCTTTTATCATAGGATGAACGCTATTGAATTGGAGAAATTCGTTCCATGTTTAGGCATAGTCCCCATACAAATGACCCCTATGAAATCGACATAAATTGCCATTATATCCTAATTATCATATAGATCAAATTGGGTTTGTATGTGTTTATTACAACCACTAATCACTAGTCCAAAAATAATCCCTACAGGACAATTCTTAGTCATTGGCCCCATATAGAGCTGCTTCCCGATCTTAACTTAAATCTATCAAAAAACAAAAATATTACGCAGATTTTTCTCAAATTTGGTTCATATATATTTTTTCAAAATATAAGTGACTTTGCCAAATATGGTAAGGATCGGCCCATTTTTCGACCAAGTCCCCATATAAATATAGCACCCGATATGAACTCTTTCATATCTGCAGCCAAAAAATTTGGTTTATGCTTATTTTCTATATTGAATTAGTTGGACGAAGAGATAGGATCTCTAAACCATGGTATAGGGTATTGTATAGTCGGTCTAGACCGACTATAATTTCTTAATTGTTTAAACGGCGATTTTGGGGAGTGCGGGGTCCATTTCGTTTCTTTTCTGTATAAAACAATAAATGTGAAGTTTGGGGACAATCGGCTAAACAAAAATCGCGCCGGAAATCTATTGCAAATTTCAAGTGTGTTTATATGGGAAAAATATGACTTTTTTTCAGATTTTACGAAAATTTTGTACTATATTTCAATTTTTTCGACATGTTATATGAATCGATTTCAGTATTAAATTATCCTTTCAAAAAGCTATGTAGTAAATTGTTAATAGTGGTTGCATCGAGTTAGATAGAAAAACTCGTTTTCGGTAATCTTTATTCAAAAATACTTTATCTGCATATTATATGTGATAATGTATGAAATATCACAAACTCCTTAATTACATGACTACTGTTATTAACGTAAATCTATAGCTATTCTGTTTTATTTTTACCATTGTATATTACTAAAATTTTTTTTTACAATTTTAACTCTAGGAGTACAAAAGGGTGAGTTTTCACAAAATATAACAGAATTTTATTATTCAACTAATATTAGGGATTTCGTCCAGTCTACTAGAGCAATACATTATTTTTAGCTGTTTACTTTTCCTTAAGTGTACCAAAATTCAAAGTTTGGACTCGGAAAGTAACGGGTTAACGTTGCTTGATCCATTCCAAATTCTTAGCATGGAAGATTTGACATTTGGTTATTATAAAATTCAACAGCCCTTATAAAATATTTGAATTTTTATAATAAATTGTCTATCATTATCTTGGTGTTATATGTGATACCAAGTCGAAAAGGGTTAATGGTGTAATATAACTTTTCGGAGTAAAAAATTTATTAATATTTGATACAAAGTGCTTAAAGTACATTTACTGACTACTAGCAGATCCTAGCCCTCGAAATTCTAGTAAATTTTATTTTTACTTTTAATAAAGACCCTAAAGGTATGCTAATCAATTTTAGCCAAATCACAATTCGAAACTTTTTATACCCTATACCACTATGTGGTTTGGGTATAATGACTTTGTGCTGCTGTTTGTAACAACCAAAAATATTTGGCCTACACCCATCTTTAATTATACCGATCGAATCAGAATCACTATCTGATTCGATTTAACGATGTCCGTCCGTTTGTGTGTCCATGTAAAGCTTGTAATCAAACTGCAGGTCGCAAATATGAATATTTTTTCACGAAATTTGGTATTTGATCTTTTATTGGCCATGGGATGAACGCTATTGACATTGGTGAGAATCGGTCCATGTTCAGACCTAGCCCCCATACAAAATGACCCCTATGAAATCAACATATATTGCCATAAGTTCCAAATTATCATACAAATGTTAGTCAAATTGGGTTTTTATGTATATATTACATCCATTAATCAGTAGTTCAAAAATTATCCCTATTGGACAACTCTTAGTCATAGGCCCCATATAGAGCTACTTCCCGATCTTCACTTAAATCTATCAAAAAACAAAAATATTGCACTGATTCTTCTCAAATTTTTTTTGTATATATATTTTTGCAAAATACAAGAGACTTTACCAAACAAGGTCAGGATCGGTCCATTTTTGGGCCTAGTCCCCATATAGATATAACATCCGATATGAACTTTTTCATATCTGCAGCTGAAAAAATTAATAAAAATCCCACTCAAATTTGGTTTATGCTTATTTTCTATATCCAGTTAGTTGGGCCTGAGAGATAGGGTCTCTAAACGCATGGTATAGGGTATCGTATAGTCGGTCTAGACCGACTACAATTTTCTTACTTGTTATATATCCATTTTTGTCGTTATTAGTTTATGTGCAATTATTGGTTTATGTTCAAATCCAAACACACAAACACATTAACAAGTTTATTAAACACACACATAGCATTGTATAATTTTATGCATGTGTTAGTAGTAGCTTTAAATGCATTTTACTCCAAACAAAATTTATGAATATAAAAATCTGTAAATCTGGTGGACAGCTAAAAAGAAATACGTTTCAAATAAGATATATTTGGTCAAAATCAGGAGAAAGCTGTTTAACAAATCAGCGGTCGCAAGAAATAGCCTTACCTACTTATAAATATTAAGAAATCACAAAACGTAATTTTTCTCGAAATATGCAAGAAAAATCCTTCTAAAAAAATTGTAGTGGATGCATTTACCTACAAATTCAAACAGTAAATTTCTAACATGTATTTAATATAAAACGTTTAAATGCCAGATCCATCTTTTTAATTTTTGTTTCAGAAAATTTTATTAAAACTTGAAAAAAGAGTTTTCAAAATTTTATTTTATCTGGGGCATTTGTTATTTGTTGGTGAGTTTTTTTTTTTTTTGCTTTTGAAGTTTTATAGCTTTTTGAAAACATAATTTAATACTGAAATTGATTCGTATAAAAATAAAACCATACTACAAAATTTTCGTAAAATCTGAAAAAAAAGTTCATATTTTCCCCGTATAAACACACTTGAAATTTCAATCGATTTGCGGCGTGACTTTTCTTTATCGAATTGTCCCCAAACTTAATACTTATTAGTTCTAAATAGAAGGGAAACGAACTGGACTCCGACACTCCCCAAAATTTCATTTTCGTTTTTAAGGACCACTCCAATGAAAATATACCATAAAGTCTATCACGGAATGTATCCTGGATGGTTCTCTAAGAATGTTTCGTAATTTTCATATGTGATAAATTACAGAAAATTATCTGACCCACAAACATTTTGAGCAGTCGAATCTCATAATTTACAGGGATAAAGATGCACCCATTTTCACCAATTTCAACATCGTTCGTACTATGCTCGACAGAAGCTTATATAGCACTTGTACCTCAAAAGTAAGTCAACTCAAAATTTACAAATTTTCAGTAGAGGCAAAAAACATTTTTTTTTTAATATTTACTATAAAATTTAAAAACAGTTGTTTCCTTGTAAAGAATTGCGAATAATAAGTATACAACAGTAGTTGTTTTTGCGATTTTTCCAATGACCATCAAATTTAACTAGTTTTTTGGGTTCAACTCAAAATATGTCTTTTTAGTGGATTCCAAAGAAACTGTTCTTATAACACAAAGAGGGTTACAACTGTATTTTTTTTTTTTTTTTTTTTGCAAAAGACTAGAAAAACCGATGTCAGATTTTTACAGTGGGTAGATATGACCACTGTGTATCGTTTTCTTGGATAGATATGACCACTGTGTATCGATTGAAAAATGAAAAATTTTGAGTTGACTCACTTTAGATGTACAGGTGCGATATACTGAATTTCAATCAAATACATTCGTATTTGCGACCTGTAGTTGGATTACAAAGTTTACATGGACACACAGACAGACGGACAGATGGTACAGGGTATAGCGGTACAGGGTATAAACATGATCTCAAGACAATGTATGGATGCACATGTATTTTGTAGCCATGCCAGAATTCCATAAATTGGTCTACAAATTGTTATCTTTCTCTATTTCTAAATCTAAATAATGGCTTGGCGTAAAGGACTACCTCCATGAAGAAATAACTAATTAAACGAATGCCCACTTTGAGACCATTTTGAAATACTATTATTTGGAATAGATAAAAAATTAGAGAAACGGACAAAATGCATAGAGCTAGCAAGCCCCTATGCTGAGAATTTTTTTTTTTTTTACCAAAAAAAACTTTCTTTCATTCAAAAAATCATGGATTTATTAATATAACCTCCTACATTGTAATTTTTCAACTGATGATAATATATATACACCCATAGAAATATGATTATTAGAATGACTTATGTCTATGTCAAAGGCCACATTGGTTTTCAATAATTACTTGGACCGATTAAAGCTTGCAAAACAAATCTCATTGAAGTGCAACCTGTGACTCTGAGTCGATCTCTATATATAACAAATAAAAAAATTATAGTTGGTCACCATATACCATTCGTTCATTTTCTTAATTACTTTTTATTATTTATTAATTTATTAAATTTCATAAATTATAATTCAGTATAAAAAATTCTAATCATCATAGTACAAAAAAAAAAGATACTTCTTAATATTAAAAAAACAAAGAAAAAAAGAAACATAAATATTAACTACTATAAATATTACAATATTACAGAAATCAATAAAAATATAATACTAATAAACCAAAATGAAAAAATTTATTTATCATATTCTAATATCTTGTTTTTAAATTTAGTTGCGTTGCTGATAATTTGCAAGTGAGGAGGTAATCGATTCCAAATTCTTATGGTATTAGTATATAAGTGTAAATCCGAAATTTGAGCTATATGTTGTATTTAAATAATACAGTGTCCTCTTTCAGACCTAAAGAAATTTAGAGTTTCGTAAAGGTATTTTGATTAACCTAAGTAAATAATTTTATGCAGGTATATTCGTAATTTACACTTCCAAAAGGTTTTCAAAAGTGACACCATATTTTTTTATCGTTATTCAAGAATATTTGGCATAATCAGCTTTTTTTAGTAATAAACATACATTTTTACTTGCTTGGATTGAGACGTAATCCGTTGGTTGTAGCCTGTGACGGTGATCTGTTTTGCTCTGCACTGTAGCAAAAGAATTTCTGTTACAAGCAGAATAAGAAAGAAGAAAAAAAAAAATAATAACCTTGATCTTGAAATTATTTTCAAGTTCAAGTATGTACATATAAACAACACCTTATATGGTAATATGTTGATGGCATTTTTTTTTTTGGCAAACTGATTTATGGCGTGTTTTTTTCTCTTCATTGTGTTGTATTAAATCATGAACACATTCATATGCAATCATGCTGCTCAAACAACGTATTTTCTTGTATTGATCTCACTTGCTCTCATAGTCATATATGAGTGGGAGTGTTATATATATTATGAATGCACATGAATGTTCTCAATGAATTGGTGGTGATTTTGTTTTTAATAAACAGGTTTTTATCTGCAGATGAATGAATGAAGATGAGAAGGTTTAATGTAGTAAAGTTAAATTTAAATCGAGGAGTTGAATTTGGATTTTTGAACGTAAAGGTTGAGGTAAAACCCTCTTAAAATTAAATTTAAAATGTAGTGATAAAGTAAAGGTTGAGGAAAAACCTCTAAAAAAAATAAAAAAAAAAAAATGTAGTTTAGGAAATTTAAAATTAGTGTAAAAGTTAAATTAAAACAAATAAAATAAAGTAAAGTTAAGAAAGTTAAGTGAAATTAAAAGTAGTGAAAAATTTAAGGAATAAAAACAAATAAAAATTAAATAAACTTTAAGAAAAAAATTATTAGATTTATGGACATGTGAATAAATAAAATTCTGTGTTAATGAATATTGCTATTTGTGCTAAAGAAAGCGTTCTGAGCAAAAATTTTAAGTTAATTAAAAAAAAAAAAGACAATAATGTTAAGACAAGAACAGAATGTTTAGAAAAAATTATTAATGTTTAAGAACTAAAGAAGTGGGGAAGAACCTTTTTAAAGAAACTAAAAATCAAATTATATTTAAGAACTTAAATACTGTTAAGAAAAGAAAAGAAGGTTTAAAAAAAATAAATAATTGAATCATAATATAAAAATATAAAACAACACAAGTTGATTAAACAAAATTAAGGAATTAAATTAAAGTTTACCTCATAAACCAATCAAGCCTATACAACAAATAAATAGCTCCATATAAATATTTTGTATTGAAATCAACTACAATATCATCATTAATACAGCTATGGCCGATTTTTTTCAATGGCATATTGCGAGACACAACCACGGCGTCTGGCGGCAGCAGCTTCATCCTCAACAACTACAACCATATGGCGGTAATTAAAAGAAACTAATTAAAATGTTTTCTTAAATCTAAATTAAATAAAAAATTTCCTAAGATTTGTCTAACTATAAATTAAAATTATTTTTTAAAGATTTTTCTAATTATAAATCAAATTTTCTTCTAAATATAAATTTAAACTAAAATTTTTCTACGTTAATAAAATTTACTAAATATAAATTTTAACTAAAAACTTTCTAAATTAAGAACTTTGCTATATATAAAGTTAAACTAAAAAAAATCTTCCTAAATGAAAATAAAATTGAGCTAAGATTAAAAAATTATAGGTAATAAGAAATATAATTTAGCTAAAATTAAAATTTTGCTGTAAAGAAAATTTTTCTAAATTTAAATTCAAAACTAAATTAAAATCACCAAACTAATAATTTTTATATATTTAGAATTACTGTAAAATTTAAAATTAACCTAAACTTAAAATTATACTAAACTTAAGAATATTTACAAAAGGGTACCATATTAAAAAAAAAAAACAAATATTTTTTTTTGGTTAAAGTTAAAATTAAAACTAAATTTAATTTAAAATATTATTATTATTCTGTAGTGCTAAAATTCAAATTGAGCTAAAATAATAATATTATTAAAAGCAAAATTTTTCTAAATTAAATTGCGCTAAATATAAATTGTGCAAAAATAGTGCTAAATTCCAATTGATAAAGTTAAAATTTGGTTAAAATTAAAATTTTCCTAAAATTAAAAATTTTCCTAAAAGTAAAATTTTGCTAGAGTTATAAATATAAAAAAAAACAAATAAAATAAATGTTGATAAAATTAATTTAAAATTTAGAAACCCTTAAAATGAAGGGTAAATAAAAAAGTTTTTAAACCCAATGTAGAAAGCCGAACCAAACCAAACTCTTTTCATTGCTGTGGGTTACCTCCAACTAAGATGGAGTCGAGGTAACATGGTAGGGAGGGCAAAAGGGGCAGAACACCTCGTCCCCAATCCCAAGGTAAGTATGGCCATCCGTCCCATTTAGCGTCCGTTTTTTTGACAGTTGTTTTTTAAATCGCACGTGAAAATCTGTAGTGCGGTTTCCCTGGGCCTGAGCAAGACCCCACCCATCTGGCGAGCTAGGAACCTACGCCAGCACGTGCGACCAGCAAAGGCTCAGGGAAACGGAAGTGGATCTTCCACCAACGCCGCACCATTACAAGCCCAGACCCTTACATTATTTAATCAACATTAATTTTACGTAAGCAACTACCAATTTTATACCCTATGTAGATATTTATACCTTATGAGAGTTGGACGTCGTCAACATAAATCTGAACATTGCAGTACTGTAATTGACTAGAAAGATCATTGGCATAAACTGAGAACAGCGAGGACCATGTAGTATGCCTCCTGTTAGTTCGATCATGCTAGATATTTATTTACCATAGAAAACCGATTGCTATCTTATGAAGACATCAATTTAGTGGCTCTAGAAGATATATTGAATATTTTGTTCAACTTTAATGTTGGGATTTCCGTGCTGACGGTATCAAATGCCTCAAAATGATCCAGAAGAATTAAGACGGCAACTTTGTCATTTTCAATTTGTGATATAATATATTCTGTGACATCAACCAAAGTCGATACGCAATTGTATTGAGAGGAACCAAGTTGTTGTCCTGAATAAACAAATAATAAATAAATAATTTTAATAAATAAATTATAATAAATAAATAATAAATCTACTGAATTCGTTGTGCATTAAACAGCTATTGGAAGAAATTTTTTCCGTTCTGGTTATATGGACAATTATACCTTGCTTCCATTGACAAAGTTACGTCGATTTAGTTATTATTGAATTAAGCATGTTAGTGACATATGATAGATAGTACGAACACATTTTTTATGAACCTTTGGTAAATCTGTAGATTTGAAAATTAACTCCTTAACATTTATATTCACAGTACCGTCTCTGGTTTTTTTAATTATCCCAAGATTTCGTATTTCACTTCATTTTGCCTTGCTATCTAAGCAATTTAAAAATTTGTTGTTATAGTAGGACGATTTACCCATCCTAATGCTTCCGGTGCCCTTATTTCTGAGGAATCGAAATGAAGTCTTTATTTCGGGTGGTCTTAAATTGCTTCCATCTTGTATAAGCAATATTACGCTGTTGAATTAAATGTCAGTCTTAAGAAAGTTAAGCTATTTATCACCAGATGGCATATAATAAGTACAATCCCAATTTGCGAAATTTTATCATATAAAGCTGAATAATTAATACCTTTAAAGTCATGATTGCTAAAACTTTCATTAATTGTGCATGGCTTAAAATCGCAAGCGATGAATATAAGATCGTGTTGGAAAAACAGAGGCGCAGAAATTTCATCCGAAAACGTAGATTCTATCAAAATGTTACTGTTAAAATCACCAGCTATTATATTTCCATACCCAAAGGTAGTATTAGATAATTCCAGAAAAAATGCTATTTAATTTATATCTTTTTTGATCTATAGCAATAATTTTTCATTCCTGTTGAATAAATCTAAAAAGGGGAATTCAATTCTATCATCATTTTTGATTTAGTTTTAATTTTACATCTTACATTACTTTTAACATATGTATGTATATGGCAACACCACCAACTTTTTATCCTTATCACCTTTTTATACCCTATACCACTATGTGGTTTGGGTATAATGACTTTGTGCTGCTGTTTGTAACAACCAAAAATATTTGCCCTAGACCCATCTTTAATTATACCGATCGCATCAGAATCACTTTCTGAGTTGATTTAACAATGTCCGTCCGTCCGTCCGTCCGTCCGTCCGTCCGTCCGTCCGTCCGTCCGTCCGTCTGTGTGTCCATGTAAAGCTTGTAATCAAAGTGCAGGTCGCAAATATGAATATATTTTGATGAAATTTGGTATATAATCTTTTATCGGCCATGGGATGAACGCTATTGAAATTGGTGAGAATCGGTCCATGTTCAGACCTAGCCCCCATACAAATTACCCATATGAAATCGACATAAATTGCCACAAGATCCAAATTGTCATATAGATCTTACTCAAATTGGGTTTGTATGCGTTCATTACATCCACTAATGAGTAGTTCAAAAATGATCCCTTTGACCCCATATAGAGCTGCTTCCCGATCTTCACTTAAATCTATTGAAAAACAAAAATATTGCACTGATTCTTCTCAAATTTTGTTTGTACATATTTTTGCAAAATACAAGAGACTTTACCACACATGATCAGGATCGGTCCATTTTTGGACCTAGTCCATTTATAGATATAGCATCCGCTATGAACTTTTTCATATCTGCAGCCAAAAAAATTAATAAAAATCCCACTCAAATTTGGTTTTTGCTTATTTTCAATGTCCAGTTAGTTGGGCCTAAGAGATAGGGTTTCTAAACGCATGGTATAGGGTATCGTATAGTCGGTCTAGACCGACTATAATTTTCTTACTTGTTTTGCTTTCTATTTTGAAGAGCTGATATACCCGCAATCGGCCATATTTGGAAAAAAAATCATTTATTTTTCTGGAAAACCATATAGAAACCAAATTGGAGAAAAATATTTGCAGTATTTTTTATGGCGTTTATTTTGGACTAATGGGTGTAATAAAGACACATAAAAAAAATTTGACTGAGATCTATATAATAATTTGGATCTTATTGCAATTTAAGTCTATCTGATAGGCGTAATTTATTTGGGAACTAGTTCTGAACAGGGCCGTGGAGTCGGAGTCGGAGTTGTGGAGTCGGAGTCGCGGTGCCCGACTCTGAGAAAATAAAAAATAAACTTTTTCTATCACATTTTTACAAAAAAAAAAAAAAAAAAAAACAAATTTGTAGCAGGAAAAATATCTAAACAATTAAAGGACAATAGTGATATACATATATAACATTGAAGTAAATCGGGTGTTCGATTATCTCAAAATCAAATATTACAAAAGCTATCCAAAATATATATCACACTTGATCGTTGACTAGTCACACTTGATTATAATGAAACAAGATATATTATTTTTTATTTATCTATTTATTGTATTAAAATATAATTAAATAAAAATTAAAAATTAAACATTAAAAAAAAATAAAAAACTCAAAATTAAAAATTGCTAAGCTTAAAACACACAGCAATATCACTAATTCCGAAACGTGTTAATGACTTTGAGCCAATAGACAAAGACAATGTTGAAACAGGACAATGGGCTCAAATTAATACAGACATTTATACAACTTTGTTGTCTTTTCTATCGAAACATCCCCCAAAGTGGTACGTAACTCAGCACTAAATAAATTGAGTAAACTCAATAGAAATTTGAGTAATGGGCCTTATTGCAATCAGTAGTCTCTTAAAGAAAACAATTTATTATAACACTTACATATATATTAAAAATTTATATTAAAACTTATCTTTTGAGTGTTGCGAATTGACAATTTTGGCCAAAACTGATACACTTCTTTAGAAAATTAATGAGTAAACGATGTATCCGTTCAAATACTGCTACCTTTGTTTGAACAGAACCGTGTGTGAGATATTGTGATAATACCACCATAATCAATCTTAAATCAATTTGTTCAATATTCTGAAATATTTGTTCTAACTGATTTCATCATGGATGTATTTACGGATACTACAGCTTCCTTAATACTATCAACATTATATTCCAGACATGGTAGAATGGCATAAACTAAAACATTCGAGCCAAATATTAAAACAAACTCCCGTATCAATGTTATGGCAATAGTCTGAAAGATAGATAAGGACTAGTGTAAAATTCTGCAAGGAAGATTTAGTTGGTGTCTAGTTAGAATTTGTAATAAAATTTTAATGCATTACCTTAAAAAGTTAATTTGGTGATTGCGCATGTATTATCATTATATTTATAGTGTCTTCCATGCGCACTGAACTGGAACCATTACAAATCGATTTACAAGCGATTAACAATTTGAAAATGGATAAGAATAAGCGTCAGAAGCAGAAATCGTCAGTTTTTGAATATTTCTCAGTTACTGTTGATGATAAGTTTTTCATATGTCAAGTGACCAAAGATGGTGATGAAGAAATTTGTGGTAGCAATAACAGTGCATATCCGGGCGAAGGTCCTAGTGCTCCGACCAGAGTATCGAATTTAAAGCGACATCTACAACGTTGTCACCCCATGACATTCAAAACTGTTACCAAAAAAGATAAGCAGGCATGTGAAGTTGAACCTAGGCCCAGTTCTTCACAATGTCAATCACCTGTTACAAAATTTTTTATGTCTCAAAATATTACTGTGGCTATGACTGCAGAAAAATTCAAGCGAAGTATCGTCGAAATGGTGTATTCGAATTCTTTGCCTTTAACTTTTTTTCTTCTCCTGCTTTTGTCTCTTTAAATGGCGAATTAGCTAGTAAATTTGGTATTTCTTTGGAAAGAAGTTATTTTAGAAATTTGGTACTACAGGAGGCAAAAAATCAGATAGATACACTCAAGACTATTTTAGACGGACGGTTTGTTTTTCTGAAGATGGACGGATGTAGCCGTCACAGAGTTAATTACTTTGCAATTAACGTCCAGTTCATTGATGATTTGAAAAAAGTCGTCACACGTACTTTGGCGGTGAAGGACACTGAAGCGCATCATACCAGCAGTTATTTGCAAGAACTAGTTATGGGCTTTCTAGCGGAATTTGGCATTACAAAGCAACAGATTTTATGCATTGTGACCGATAATGCCACCAATATGGTCGCCACTGTCAATAAGCTGAATGAAGATGTAGTAACATTTGGTTTTAATGAAAATGAAGCTTCCGTAGGAGAAATTAATTCTAATTTAGACGAATTTGTTGACGCTGCTTTAAATAATTCCCAGATTCATCACATGCGGTGTGCTGTGCATACATTGCAACTGGCAATTCTTGATGGCTTGGAAGATTATCATGCTAATAGACTTATTGCAAAAATACGCAGTATCGCGGTTTCTTGCAGAACACCAAAACTAGATGTCATTTTGAAAGGGCGTACCGGAAAAAGGGCAATTTTAGATCAAGCTACACATTGGGGGAGTACCTATTTGATGACTGAACGTATCATCGAACTAAAACCCATTCTAACTGATATGGCTAACCAAGCTGTAACAATGACTGATGCGCAATGGGTAGAAGTAGAAAAACTTGAAAGTCTTCTTCGTCATCCCTATACCGCAACCAAAAATTTTCAAGCCGCAGATTTAACAGCTAGTATGTTTTACAAAGAGTGGTGTAACCTTATTTTTCGTTTTTCTAAAACTAATTGCAAAATAGCTGATGAAATTAAGGATTCAATGAAACGTAGAGAAAGAACCCTCTTAGACAATGATATCTTACTAGCAAGTATATACGTCGATCCTATGGTCCGAGTGTTACTAACCAAAGAACTTCAAATTAGAGCTAAAGATGCTTTATATGAATTAGCCATTCGTATAAAACGTATACGGTTGATAGATGAACAACGTAATGAGCACTCTTCAGCAAATATAATTCCTGAAGCCGTTGTAGAAGATGATTTTGAAAAATATTTAGACGAGCAGGAGCAGTCCAAGCGTCGCCGCTCAAATTTAGTAGAAACTAGCGGAGGCACAGAAAATCCAACAGTCTTGGTTAAATTTAAAGTAGACTTTTACCAGGCATTGGAAGAGGTTGAGAAGTTTGACCGTTCTTCAAATTAAGCTATAAAAAATGCAATTCCAAGGTACCCTGGGATTATCCATGATGCTGCTCTACTCGCCACGGCATTGCCACCTACACAAGTCTGCGTTGAAAGATTATTTTCTGCACTCGGGATCATCAGATCCGATTTGAGAGCATCAATGAAGCCAGATATTATTGAGGCTATCTTATTCCAAAAGACACATGCAGAGTAATGTTTTGTTTTAGATAGTCAATTTGAAGTTTTGTTATTTTAAGTTTCCGATATTATAGTATTTTGTTTATTATTAAAAGAATTAATAAAAATGAATAAAATACTTGAAAGATAAAATATTATATTCATTCACTTGCATCAATTACCCACCGCATAACTAAAACTGTTTTTATAAATATGCCCATATACATATACCATCGTAGTCAGATTTGGAGTAGGAGTCGGAGTCGGAGTCGGAGTTGTGCCTTAAAAATTTCAGCGGATGGAGTCGGATTCGGAGTTGGAACTTTTTTTTGACGACTCCACAGCCCTGGTTCTGAACATATACCGATTTTCACAAATTTCAAATGCGTTCATTATATGGCCTTTGAAAACTGATATACTAATGCCGTTTTCTTTTCTGACAAAAAATGTCGCTCTTTATTTGCACTTTTTTCGAAAAGTGTATTTTTTTTAAATATTCTGAATTAAGCGCTACTATATCTTATACATGAACCGAAAGGTCGCAAAGGAAAGCATTCAGAAATCGCAAAAAATTGCAGCCATTGACTTTTTCAGGTCATAGTGTGAGAATATTCCCCCATTGTTTCCCTTTTTTGAATATTTTCATCTTATGACGTCAAAGAGGATAGTAATCAATTTTTTTTCATTTTATGAGCACAACTCTTTGAGACCTTTCGATTGATGTAAAAGATAAGGTTGCTCTTAATTTAGAATATATAAAAAATTTCACTTTTCGAAAAAACTGCAAATAAAGTGCGACATTTTTTGTCAGAAAAGAAAACGGCATAAATTTCATCAAAGTATATGTAATTTGATCACAAGGTTTACACGTGCACACAGACAGACAGGAACGGATGGACGGACAGATTCTAAGTTGATCGGTATAATAAAAGATTGGCCTAAGTCAAATATGTTTGTAGTTACAAACATCAGAACAACGTCATTATACCCTGACCATATAGTGGTATAGGGTATAAAAATGGCGATAAGTATATTTCACTAATTACATTTACAAATATAAACACAAATCCAGTATACCCTGACCATAGTGTGGAGTAGGGTATAAATATTTGCCCGTATTAACAAAAATTCACCAAATTTAAATATAGTAATAAGAGCTACTTTCTTTCTATGCAAGAAAATAATTTTATTCCAGTTAGTGAATAAAATATTTCTGTCTATTTTATAATTCAGGATACAAAATCACATAAACTTTTTTCATAAAATCTGTTTTTATTCCATAATATTTTCAAGTTTCTGTTGTGTTGCTGCATCCATTTTATCCTTGCCTCTCATAAAATACGTTAATAAATCAATGGGTAGAGGGAATACAATGGTCGAGTTCTTTTCAGCCGAAATTGTATTAAGAGTCTGTATGAAAGATAAAATAAATGAAAAATACAACAATGAACGACATTAATAATTTACAACATTAAAAAATTTATGCTGATGTAAAACTTTATATAACTATTCCCACATACCTGTAGATAACGTAACTGTAAGGCAGCCGGTGAATCGCCAATAACATCAGAAGCCTCACGTAAGGCTCGTGAAGCTTTTTGTTCACCTTCAGCAGCAATAACTTTGGCACGAGCCTCACGTGCTGCCTCAGCTTCAGCAGCCATGGCTCTTTGCAATTGCACCGGTAGGCGAACATCTTTGCTAAAATTTTACAAAAAACAAAGAAAAAAATGCAAAGTTAATTCAAACAACACAACAGATTCAACTCTTCACTAAACTTACATTTCAACACGTTCCACTTTAATACCCCAAGCATCCGTTGCTTCATCTAATTGTACCTTTAATAAAACAAAATAAAAAAATACAATAATAAATGTTGTTCTGTGTTAAATAATGGTGCATTCATTTTATTTTTATTTTTTAATTCATTTATCTCTGAACATACACACCTGCATACTGCCAGATATGGTCATTCGTTCACTTAGTATTTCATGCAAATGACGGGTACCCATTGTGTTGCGTAGAGTGGTTTGTGCCAACAGCCTTGTCGAATGATGGGCATTTTCGACATTGGCTACAGAAACTGTAGCATTCGATACACGATAATAGACCACAGCATCTACCGAAACAGTAACACTATCTTTGGTTAAAACCTAAAATACATTATAAAGATAAAGTTTGTGTTCGTTGGATTATGTTAATGATAGTAGTTGGTTAAAAATACCTCTTGCGGTGGTACATCGTAGGTACGTGTACGTAAATCTACTCTGGCATAAGCATCAATACAGGGTAATATGAAGAAAATTCCTTAAAATAAACAAGTGTGTTTAAGAAAGTGCAGACTTTTTCTCTCTTTTTTTTCATTTTAATTGTTTTTTTTTTTTTAATTTGAAAAGAGATTTGTATAATCCTTAACAATTTATGTGTTGGCAATCTTTCCTGTCGGTGGGTAAGATACTCGTAGTATATATTGCTTATATAGAGTAAGAGATACAACAATTTCATTATTTATTGATGCGAATGGATAAGCAAAGAATTTAAAAGTGTATTTTTCCTAAACAATTCAATTACCGGAAAACTTGACAGACACATTGCTACCGGTGCTTTAGATACAGAGCAAAATGTCTTTAAAATCCCAGTGGTTTAGTTATGCCCTTCTCAAAGGATTTTAACTCAATAGAATTTAATAATTGTACTTTTCCGTGGTTTTACATAAACCAACACCTTTTATGCGATAATAAAAATTTCAATTCAGCTTTGTGTGGGATTGGCGCAAATAGATATGAAGATGTATAGTGGATTTATCACCCTTTGAAATTGCCAATTTTGTTTTTTAGTAATTTCCCGTAAAGTCTAAAATTATGATTTTTTTTTCGAAATCACTCTTTGGGTGTGTTTTCTGTTGAAAGATAACAAATATGTTACAAATAGTACAACTTATAATAAAAATAGATAAACGAAAAAAAAGGTGTTTTTTTAGTGGTGCCAAAACTATGGAAACTTTCAAACTTCTGTAGCGAAGTTAATTAAAACAATCAAAATAGATGATAGCATGAAATAAAATATATAAAATCTTAACCGATATTTAAATATTAATAGTTTATGACCTTTACATTCAACTGTTTTTTAAACACAATTGTCTTTTTAAAAATTTGATGAAAAGTAAAAAAACAGAATAATAGATGATTTGAGTGATGGTCTTAAGGGGGTAAGGTTTTAAAACCTTTTTAACATTTCTCTTTCTGAATGTACAACATGTGGAGAGTGTTGTGTCAAAATTTTAAGTAAATCGGAGCAAATTGAAATCTTACACACTACACATAAATCATCACTCTATCCACATATAAACCACGAAGAGTTTTTATTTATTTTCCATTTTCTTTCCCATTTTTTAACAACAAATTTCCGAAATTTTGTAGCAAAAATCGTGTTCTTCACTTCAATATTTTGCAAAAAAAAAAAAAAAATAATTGAAAAAACTCTTCGCTGCTCCCTCAGGAAACATGTCACCTTTTACACGCATTTCCATTTTTTTTATTTCACATGATCCGGTAACGAGTTATGATGTTCACCGCAAAACAACAACGCCTCCGGAGATTCACTGTCACGGACTGATTTAATAAAATTTAGAATTGAAAATTTTTTCAAAGATTCTTCAAATGTTATGCTATAACGTGTATATATATATATTTATGGACTCGATTGGAGCACTCTAAATGGGTCAAAGTGGGATTTTTCAAAATTTCGCCCTACCCAAAAGTTCGACCCAAATTCTGGGACATCAGAATTCGTTTTAGAGAATTCGTTTTCCTTCGGCAAAGTTTCTTATTTTGATCCCTAGAATACGATTTTCACTGAGCAATGGGCGATTTTTTTGCCTCCCCACAAACCGACCCGGCCTATATATTATATATATATTTATTCCTTTCACTCCTCTGAGGAGCATAGGGCCACAACAAAATTTTTGAATCGTGTACTGTTTGATGATAAACTTTTAATTTCGCTCCAGCTCTTTATCTTTTGTTGTTTATCGTTTGGTTGTTTCCTCAAAGTATGGCCTATCCAGTTCCACTTGCGTTCCGAAATGTTTAAGTGGATGGTGTTTGGTTTGTCAGTGACCATAAGCTAGCATTCGAGATTATGTTTGGCCAGTATATCCTTAGCAAGCGTCTAAGGCAGCGGTTGATGAAGGTTTGTATACGTTGAAGGTTTGTATTCGTCGGGGCCGCGTTCCATGTTTCACAACCATACAGTAGTACTGAAGTGACGTTGGATTTAAAAATTCGTAGTTTTGTTCTGCGTGAGATTGAAGAGGAGTTCCATATGATCTTAAGTTGGCCGAAAACTTGCTGTGCTTTTTTGATTCGCTTTTTGATATCTTCTGCGCTCCAACTGGTACTTGAGATTATGCAGCCTAAGTAAGGGAAGGCTTGTACATATTCCAGAGGAGTGCCAGCTAGTTGAAACGGACGGTTGTTATTTGTGTTTATTCGCATAGTTTTCGTTTTGTCACCGTTTATGCAGAGCACAGCTCTAGCCGCGACCGTAGCAACCGAGTTGAGTTTTAGGGCCATATCCTCGTAATTATGCGCAAGCAGGCAGATATCATCCGTATAGTCGAGGTCATGTAAAAACCCCTGCAGCCCCCAAGTAATACCTCTTTGATATTCGAGAGCATGATTCATAACGAAATCAAGCACGATGTTAAAGAGCGTTGGGGAGAGGATGCAGCCCTGCTGCACTCCTATTTTAAAACTTTATTGTCGCTTAGGTCACCTTCAGCTCACCTAATCTTTTCGGGGAAGCCTTTGCATCACAGAGCAGTCCAGAATGCGTCGTTTCATAGTTTATCGAATGCTTTTTGATGAATATTAAGTACAAAGTCGATCGGTATTCCACACTTTGCTCCACTATTACGCGCAGGCTGTTGACATGGTCTACGCATGTTTTATGCTGTCGGAAGCCTGCTTATTCTTCGCGAAGTAAAGAGGGGTAAGCGTTGTTAATTCTGTTATTGATGACATAAGCTATTATTTTATTGACGCTGCATAGAAGTGTTATGCCTCGCCAATTGGAGCAATTTGAGAGGTCACCTTTCTTTGGTAATTTAACTATGACACCTTCCTTCTGCTCGCTTGGGAGATATCCTTTTTCCCAATAACTTATGATAATGGGATGAAGAAGCTTAGCGCTGGTCTGCTTTCAACAATTCTGGGGCGTTGTCGGTGCCAGGCGCTTTGTTAGACTTTATGGCGTCAGCTATTTCTTGTATTGGAGGAAACTTCGTTTGTAAATTAATATTAACAACATGGGTGTCGCAGTTACACTGCAATCCATCGCGTGTATCTTCGTTGGAGAGGAGGCTTGTGTAGAACCTTTTCCATATCTCCATTTGCTTATCTTTTGCCATAGCCAAGATACCATTTTCATCTTTAAGTGGCTTACCGGATACAAAAGATCGGTTAGCCGAAGCTTAACTGCCTTGTATAAGTATCTACTGCGGTTCGTTTCACTTGCTTGATGTGCCTCTGATGCTATGTCTGCCACACGCTTCCGTTTATCTCTGCGCGCACTCTTTATTATCATACGGTTTAGCCTAGTAGGTATACTATTTTCTCCGAGTTTTGCGTTGCGTGTCTTTGCAGCATTAATTGCCTCTTTAGCAGCCTTTCTCTGCAGGATAAGATTCCATGTTACGTCAGAAATCCATGGCTTTCGATTGGTGGTGGCAAATCCGACGTTATTATTAGCAGAAGATAGAAATATATCTTTGAAAATAAATAATCCAACATTATTCATATCTTCAAAAAAAAAGATTAAAATTTGTGAAAAATTTTCTATGAAGAAATCGGTACATGTGCGGTGATGATTCAACATTTAAGCGGCATCAAACGAGTATAAAACGAGTTAAAGACAGCATAGTTTATTAGCAAGAAAGTTTTATAAAATTTTCAAAATGCTTGCAGTGTTTCCCGATGACCAATTGATCTTGGTAATTATCAACCTGTGAAGAAACCACTGATATCAGAGAAAGATCGTTTGGCTCGCATAAATTTTGCTAAAGAACACGAACTGGTCAAGATAGAATTGGAATAGTGTTCTCTTTTCAGATGAGTCCCAGTTTAATTTAAGAGGTCATTTTGACGAAAAGGTACTTTTTAAGAAAAGTTGAATTTTAAGAAAATGTACTTTTTTAAGAAAATACAGTTTATAAAAAAATTTACTTTTTAAGAAAAGTTACTATTTCAGACAAGGTACTTTAAGGTATGACTTGCGGTTAAAAAATTTTAAAATTTTTTTCATAAATGTATTCTAAAACCCATCAAAAATAATGCCCTAAAAGGATTTTTCAAATTCGAATTTTTTTGGAGTAACAGAACGTACATATATGTATATATATATATAAATGTACGACAATATAGAAAATTCTTGTAATAAAACTTTAATGCGTTTTTCTCGAAATCACTTTTTTCAAACTGGGGTGTTGTTTTTCTTAGGCAAAAACCTCATTATTAACCTGACGTGATTACCAACAACATGTCGTCCACCGACCCTTTTGCCTTCTCATATTTATGTACCCATTTGCATCGCTCTTGGAAGGACGGGATAAAAAAACATAGAAACATAAACAAGTACGGAAAAAGAAAATTATGTCTACGTTCATGTAAGTAAACCCAAAGTTGATATATTGAAAAACGACTGAGCTATAGCGCTTTTAAAACACGTTCTTTTTATGGGCTTGAACCGCTGGTCATACATTAAGCCAGATGTACTTTTTGAAACAAAGGTACTTTTTTAAGTAAACGTTGTTTAAAAAGAAAAAAAAACTTTTTTAAGGAAATGTACCTTCTTAGGAAAATATAATTCTTTAAAAGAAATGTATATTTTGAAGAAAGGCTAATTTTTTAAGAAAATGCACTTTTTTCATAAAAAGTACTTTTCAAGTAATCGAGTTTTTTTTACCAAAAAATACTTTTAAAAAAATTTATTTTGTAAGAAAATGTACTTTTTAAGAAAATTTATTCTTTAAGCAAAGATAGTTTTTAAGAAAAAATAATTTTTGAAGAAAAAATAACTTTTTGAAGAAAACGGGCTTTTTTAAGAGTAGCTACTTTTTGGAGAAAATTTACTTTTCTAAAAAAGGTTACTTTGTTCAGAAAAGATAATTCTTTAGGAAAACGCTTCACTTTTTTATTAAAAGGTACTTTTTAAAAAAACTTATTTTTTAAGAAAAGTAATTTTTTAAGAAAAGTAATTTTTTAAGAAAGTTTCTTTGAAATGAAAAAATTTTAAGAAAATTTATGTTTCTTCTTTCTTAAGAAAATGCATATATTTAAGAAAAAGATTTTTTAAAAAAAAGCTCTTTTTTAGGAAATTTCACTTTTTTAATAAAAGGAACTTAGAAAAACGTATTTTTTAAGAAAATTTAATTTTTTAAGAAAGTGTTCTTTGGAATGGAAAAAAACTTTTTTAAGAAAATTTACGTTTTTGCGAAAGTGTACTATCTTAAGGAGAGGTAATTCTTTAAGAAAAGGCACGTTTTTAAGAAAAAACTTTTTCTAGGAAAATTCAGTTACACCACTACAAATTCTGAATACGATTTCACTCAGGCAAGCTGAATTCAGTATGCCAACCAAGGATATCTTATCCAAAAATAATGCTTTTTCTTTACACATTTTAAAAAAATGCTGGATCATTAGCAGGTAAAAGAGTTAAGGAAGAGAAAAAAATCTTGGAGTTATGTTTTAACATCGCTTCGTAAGCCTTCTTCACCCTCTTGGAATATTTCAAAATTTTGCGTAAGAAGCACAGCATTATGCCAGCACTGAAACATAATGGTATCCATTATACAACTGCACAAGAAAAATGTGATTTGCTAGCTAATTCATTCAAATTGAATCATGAACTTTTAGAAATCCCAAACAACTGTTTCTTTCTTAGTGGACGTTAGTGCACTAAAAACAACGATAGGGCCATAAACAAAAATTTTCTAATAATAAATAATAAAATTTTCTATATAAAATAACTGAAATTATAAAAAATCTGAAAACAAAAAAGTCACACGGTGTAGATGGGCTAAATAATAAAATGTTAATGGCTCCTCAAAAAAAAAAGAATACAACGTTTGACATGTATTAAAAGCAATTTTTTCAAATTTGCTGGAAGCAGGCAAAAATGATCGCAATATGTAAGACAAAAAAATATTCATCTTGTCCATCCTCATACAAAAACGCATATATATTAAACGGAAACGAAAGCGTCATCCTCCTAAAAAAAAAATTTGCCATTATCAATACAAATATTGAAGGGATTACAAAGTCAAATACGTTGGTATTGCCCTAAATTCATAAATAAACTTCAGTCATCATGCTAACCATATAATAGACAAACAAATAACGTAACAAGGCAAATAAACTCGTATATAAATAGAAAGTCCCTACGCCACATTGACAATTTTATATTATGGAGACCCAGCATAATGTAGCTAATTGTAATATACAACCTACCACGCCACTATTCAACTCGTCGATTACATTCAATTAACGACATTGCTTCACACATACATATCTATATTTCCAGCTGTCAAAGTATGAATATAATCACATGAACCGCCTTAAGTTTTATCATAACAAAATACTTTTTGCAGCTTTTTTATAGGTTTTAGTTATTTTTTGGTATTTTTTAAGGCAATGTACTTTCTTAACAAAAGTTAATTCTTTAAGAAAAGGCACATTTTTAAGAAAATGCACATGAAAGGAAAATGTACTTTTTCAATAACAGGTACTTTTTCTAAGTAAAAGTTTTTTTTTTTAAGAAAAGGTACCTTTATAAGAAAAGGTATTTTTTGGAAAATATTCTTTTTAAGTAAAAAGAACTTTTTTAAAAAAATGCACTTCTTAAGAAATGGTGCATCTTTAAGAGCAGACACTTTTTTTTAAAAAAGACAAGTTTTTAGGAAAATTTATTTTTTTAATGAACGGCACTTTTTGAAGAGGTACATTTTGAGAAAAAATATATGACAGCGGAACTTATATACCAATTTTATTATTTTTTAAGCTTCAAAACATTAATACGTGGACACATGAGTTATAATTTTATGAAATGAATTATGAATCCTATACCGTTACATATCAGTGAGTCAGTCAGTGATGAAAGTAGATTAATTAAATAATGTCTTATTTTATCTTTCTAAGCCGGTCTACCCGGTCTCTCGGTCGTTCACAGGCAACAGATACATGACAATCTCAAATTTTAATTAGATATATTTCCATGTTTGAGTTAGATATATTTCGTCGTTGGCAACATTAGATGAAACGCAAATTACAGGATAAAGTGTCATCGTTTAAATGATTATAGGGTTTACGATCATCGATCACCGCACAATCATAATAAGTGGTACACTTGACACAAACGGGAGAAATTTGAAAGTAAAATATAGAAACAATCTTTACTAATAAGGTAATCAAACCTACTTAAATCACTTTATTCTCTGTTATGGGACTTACTCAAGACTGTACTCGTACTTTGAAATAAAATTAGGTATTGATTTTTATACACTCAAAATTAGAATTAAATGATAATGTATATTACTACAAATGAATGAATATTTAGGAAATGGACAATTACATTTTCAGAATAATCAAAAGTATTTTTTAATTTTTAAACAATAAATACACAAAACATAAATAACAAACATAAACATAGTATAAAAAACAGCCAGAGCCAACGAAAAAGCTAGAGTACTCTATATAAATTAAAATTGAAAAAAATCATGTGAGCCCGATCACAGGCGAGATGTGTAAACATCTAGTAATTAAAGATTTTTTTATGTCACTTTTTTTAAAATCAAACAGAAAGCGTCATCTATATATCACTTACAGTAAACAACTGCAGGGACTCTGGTTATACTTTAGGGGTTGTTGAATTATGTATATGTTATACGTTTATATTATGAAATTTTTGTCGTTTTACAACAAATGGTTGCTAAATTAGCTGAAACAATTTTATATCATAATTTTTTCACCAATATAATCATAAGTCGCACCGATTTGTCTTACGGCTCACAGCGAAACATGTGAGCTCACATGTTACGCTGTTTTTGTGATTGTATTGTGAAATAGAAATTTACCCCCCTGCACGTATAGATGTTTACACATTAATAAAAAAAGCATTTTGCAAGTGTTCTTGCGATACATATTTTTATACATTTGTGTAGAAAGTGGCTGAAGTTTCTCGTGTAGGAGTTAGCCCACTCCACAATTTCTATCAGAATGCTTCAGTATTTCAATAAGTATATAAAAATACATAAATACTATACATAATACTATTGAAAAAAAACTTAAATGATATCAAACATCTATAGAGCGCATATTTTTATACATTTGTATGGAAAGTAGTCGAGCTTTTTCGAGGAATAATTTGCCTATAAATATAATATTTCTGATACTTATATAATTCCAAAATGCAGTTATGTATTTGTTATACCAAATACTTATATTAATGAAAAATTCAACTTTTGCTACTTGAGCTACTTGTTCGGCTCCAGGAACTCATTTTTGTCCCGATACTCGAGCACTGTAGAGCTCTGGTAAAAACATATAATAAATCGCTCTTATTTTTCAGGAAAAATTTATACAACACATCAAAAATACACGATTTATTCGTGTGTATTTTTTTAATGACTATTCCGATAAGCCCTGTTGTCTTGAAATTCATAAAAATAACAGAAACCACCGGGGGAACTTATATCGGTCAAAAAAAAAAGTTATACGTGTCCCGGCGTTTCGCTGGATCACGTCTAGTAATCAAAATAAATCGATTTGAACTTAGTTAGTATCGTATAGGGAATTTGTTAGAGAACCACTCGAAAACCACTCAAGAAGCACTGGTCCGATTTTGCTGAAACAAATTTAGAAAAATTAAGAATTGCGACTCCTTTTATCTGTTCATATAACGTTTCGCTACGTAAGCAACAGTTTCGCAGTTATAAATAAATGTATGAAGAAAAAAAATTATTTTTTGCCAAAAAAATTAAAACTTTTTTTTTTAATTCATAAAAAATCCAAAACAGAAAAAAGTGCCAAATTCTACTACTTTCACGTAAAATCACATAAGCTATGAACAAAATGAGACATAGATCATGAAAATCGATGTAAGCGTTTCGCTTTTATTCACAATTAAGTGAAGGTATCTACCCCATTTTGAAGTAAAGGCTTCTCATTGGAAAAAAAAAACGTTGATGACTTTTTATGATTCTCAGAATTAAAATAAAGTAATAAACAAAAGGTTATTTCATTTTTATGATTGCGGTAACAAACTAAAAAACGGTCATATATGTGCGCAGACGCTGAATTTCTCTTCTTGTTCCTTCATGATACCTAATCCGTGCACAGACAATTAAAGGGAACAAAGGAAAGTGCACTTTTTTTTATTGATGTGGGGTTTTCCGTTGCCTACCTGTAAGCAATTATTTTTTCGCAGAAATTACACCCACATTTATGAGTGCTCATTATTTGGAAAGTTATAAAAAATTTGAAACGAATTTGTATGAGCCCTGGTTTTAGAAGGCTCAATAACGTAAATATGCTCCCTTAACCGATGCGTCCATTCATAAGTACCTTTCAGTTAAATATGGAAAAATACGTAGTATATATAGATGTTCATTGTCGTTTTATGTCATTCAACAAGTGTCTACGAACGCGAAAAGTTCGGTTTTTTAAAAGTGACGAAAAAGTAATAAAAGTGTAAAATCGAAATGAGTGCAAATTGTCCAGAAAATCTCAATTTATTTTATTACGTTTGTGGCAAAAGAGCTTTTTCAACAAATACTGCATTACTCAATGAGCAAGTGGAGCTTGCTTTTAAACTTTATTTTGATTCCGAAATAATTCGCGGCATTTCGTGGGCCCCAGACAAACTTTGTAAAACGTTATACAATGCCCCTACCGTGTGGATCCAAGGGAAAGGCAGTTCACTTTCTTTTGGTGTACCAATGATTTGGACTGATCCAGGAGAGCACAATTCCGACAACTGTTATGCTTGTGCAAACATGGAGTGTTTACGTGAGCGTTAAAGGAGACCCATCGTATTCAGCTGAGGTCGGACTAAAATGGATGTTGACAACCAGAGTGCGCTGTGATTATTTAAGTCTTTCCTTAGTGACATTCGCTTTTAAATTCGTTCTAAATTCTAAATTTCTAACCGCGACATTGTATTCGTTTTTAATCGTTTTTTGACTCTTCAACCTTAAGGATCGTGTTTTTGGTGTTAAATTGTAATGAATTTATTTTGTATCTACATGTATCTTGTACCGCCATATTGGAAAAAATTAAAAGGAGAGTAATTTTGAAATTACTTAGAACTTTTATAGAAAAACCTTAATTTTTTGTTTTATTTTACTATTTTTTGGTAGCTATAGCTTGCTTGTTGGTTCCACAGTTCTCGGAAAACCAACCCCCATTTCTGCTTGTGAAATGTTTATGGAGTAAATCGTAAAGGCCTTAAGCAAAGAGTTTACATCCCTGCTTAAAGTGCACAAACACCTCTCCCGCATTCGGATGACATACCACGTTCACCGCTTCCAAGTCCTGGCAGAGAAACTTATTTTTCTATTACAACAATGGATCAATCGGATTCCACCTATGAACTAATACCAGAAGCCGGCCAATCGAACAAAATATTTTCAATACCACAAGCAAGAATGGATAAGATTGTTGCAGAATTAAACTTGTCTCAAAGTAAAGCCCTGCTTTTGAAAGAAGGCAACAATTTGGAGCCTAATGTCGAAGTCACCGGATATCGAAGGCGACAATTGCCATTCCAAGTTTCCCCTGAGGGTAAGTCACAAAATTGAAGTTATCTAACTGATTAAAAATAATTGATTTTTTTCCAGATGAAGACAGATCCTCATCCGATACAGACTCTGAACAAGTAGGCGAACCACCACGTAAGAAAGTAAAGGGAGCAAACAAACCAAAATAAAATTATGCGTTCATCGATTTTTATGATCTCTATATCTATGTTATAACCTGATATTTTTAATTTTTCGTGTTAATAATAAACTAGCAAATCTCAGCCCTCGAAATTCGAGTGAAAATTCTAGGCAATTTTATTTATTTATTAAATAGAGACCCTAAAGATATGCTAATCAATTATAGCCCATTTGCAAATCAACATATAAAACAAACTCATTTTTATTACAAACACATTAACAAATTTAATACACACACATAGCATTGCATAATTTTATGTAGGTGTTAGTAGCAACTTTAAATGCAATTTACTCAAAACAAAGGACAAAATTTAAAAATCTGTAAATATGCAAATCGGCTTAAAAGAAATACCTTTCAAATAATATACGTTTGGTCAAAATCGGGATAAAATGGTAGAACAAAACATCGGTCACAAGAAATCGCCTAGCCTTATAATATATAATAAATATTATCCAAATTCAATGAACATAAAATCAATATTCTTGTCGAAATGAGATACCTTTACTTAATTGTGAATAAAAGCGAAACGCGTACATCGATTTCCATGATCTATGTCTCATTTTGTTTACAGGTTATGTGACTTTACGTGAAAGTAATAGGACTTAACACTTTTTTCCGTTTTGGACAACAAAAAAGTGCACTTTTATTTTTTCCCTTTAACTGTCTGTGCACGGAGTAGGTATCATGAAGGAACAAGAAGAGAAATTCAGCGTCTGCGCACATATATGACCGTTTTTAAGTTTGTTACCGCAATCATAAAAATGAAATAACGTTTTGTTTATTACTTTTTTTTTTAATTCTGAGAATCATAAAAAAGTCATCAACGTTTTTTTTCCAATGAGAAGCCTTTACTTCAAAATGAGATAGATACCTTCATTTAATTGTGAATAAAAACGAAACCCGTACATCGATTTTCATGGTCTATGTCTTATTTTGTTCACAGGTTATATGACTTTATGCGAAAGTAATAGGACTTGACACCTTTTTCCATTTTGGATTTTTTATGAATTTAAAAAAAAAATTATTTTTTAAGCAAAAATAATTTTTTTTTTCTTCATACATTTATTTATAACTGCGAAACTGTTCCTTATGTAGCGAAACATTATATGAATAGATTAAAGGAACTGTAATTCTTAATTTTTCTAAACTTCCATCAGCAAAGTCGGGCTAGTGGTTCTCGACTTATGTCCAACAAAAGAGCACAAAACGTGACAAATTTCCCTATACGATACTTACTAAGTTCAAATCGATATATCTCGTTTCTTAGACGTGTCCCAGCGAAACGCCGCGTCATGTATTACTTTTTTTTTACCGATATAACATTCTCCGGTGGTTTCATCCCATCCCGATCACTGACCCCTACCATTTGTCGCACAGTGTAATTTAAATTAAAATAGAATTGTCTTTTAGCAAATACTTTTAGAATAAATAATATTTTTATAATTTAAAGAAAATAAACTAAAAAATATTGTTAAAAACGTATCAAGGGTAGTTCCATCGTCAATAACTGAAATAAATAACCAAAAAAGAAAAAAAAATATCATGAGTACAGTAATTTCTGTGAACTAACTGTTGTCGTCATATAATTGAATTTTCCTTTGAAAACTATTTAATTGAATAACAACGTAAACATTTTATGAGTATAATCATAAATTGTATTCATATTTCCTTATTATTATTCCATCAAGGTCTTCCTCGCTTAATTTTCTAATGGTTTAGTTTAACATTAACATATAATGGTCTATTACTTACCAGGACCCTTGGCGCCACCTTGCAATAAACGTCCCAAACGAAAAATAACCGCACGCTCATACTCTTGCACAACCTATAAATAGAAACGACAACGACACCAATAACAACAACCATAACTGTTAATCATTAAAATTGAACAAGTTCATAATCACCAACAACGATAATCGAACAACAACCAACCTTGAAACATACAAACAAGCTAAATGGTGCTGTAAGGATAACCAAAACTATTGACAAATATTGCAAAACTTTGCCAAATGTTGAAGCTTTATCGCTGGCATCAGAGTCAGCTAAATAAATAATCAACAAAAAAACAACATTATTATAAAATTATTCAAGATGTTTAATGTATAACTAGTCAATGTAAATAAGCTTTAAAATGATGTGGCACTTATTTGTGAAAGTCATTGATCATTAAGGCTGACAACTTAATAATATAATAATATAATTTAAAAAAAATAAACAACGGAGTATTGTTAAATTGAAAATCCATCAAAGCCAATTAATGGAAAGTGGACTGGATGTATTAAACGTATTAAACTTTAATCATGCGGTATGAGAAAAATTGTTTTCTTTTTAGGTGGTAAGTATGTATATACTCCGGTGTAATATTATAGTCGCATATGCCGTTAGCGATTTTTCACATTTAGACTAATATCTGAAAAAATCTGTCCGTCCCTTCTGAAAGAGCATTAAAAATTAATGTTAAAAACCATTATAACAAAAAAATTGTTTTTTTTTTTTTTGGCTGGTGCGAAATTATAAACACAGCATCAAACAAATAAGACAAATAGTCTAAACCGACTATACGATACCCTATACCATTCTTTTAAGAACAATATCTCTTAGGTCCAACAAATTGGATATAGAAAATAGGCATAAACCAAATTTGAGTGGCATTGCTCTAAATTTGTTTGTTTTCACTTATTTATTTCAAAAATATATACAAACCAAATTTGGGAAAAATTTTTTTGATAGATTTAAGTTAAGAACGGGAAACAACTTTATAAAGGAGGCTATGACTAAGTATTGTCATACAGGGGTTATTTTTATACCCTATACCACAATGTGGTTTGGGTATAATGACTTAGTGCTGCTGTTTGTAACAACCAAAAATATTTGACCTAGACCCATCTTTAATTATACCGATTGAATCAGAATCAATTTTTGAGTAGATTTAGCAATGTCCGTCCGTCCGTCCGTCCGTCCGTCCGTCCGTCTGTGTGTCCATGTAAACCTTGTAATCAAACTGCAGGTCGCAAATATGAATATATTTTGATGAAATTTGGTATGTAAGCTTTTATCGGCCATGGGATGAACGCTATTGAAATTAGTGAGAATCGGTCCGTGTTCAGACCTAGCCCCCATACAAATTACCCCTATGAAATCGACATAAATTGCCCTAAGATCCAAATTGTCATATAGATCTTACTCAAATTGGGTTTGTATGCGTTCATTACATCCACTAATGAGTAGTCCAAAAATGATCCCTTTGGCCCCATATAGACTGCTTCCCGATCTTCACTTAAATCTATTAAAAACAAAAATAATGCACTGATTCTTCTCAAATTTTGCTTGTATATATTTTTACAAAATACAAGAGACCTTACCAAACATGATCAGGATTGGTCCATTTTTGGACCTAGTCCCCATATAGATATAGCATCCGATATGAACTTTTTCATATCTGCAGCCAAAAAAATTAATAAAAATCCCACTCAAATTTGGTTTTTGCTTATTTTCTATGTCCAGTTAATTGGGCCTAAGAGTTAGGGTTTCTAAACGCATGGTATAGGGTATCGTATAGTCGGTCTACACCAACTATAATTTTCTTACTTGTTTGGTTTATTATTGGTAATGAAGAAAACAAACTTACAAACACATTAACACATTTAATAAACACACACATAGAATTGTATAATTATACCCTATACCACTATGTGGTTTGGGTATAATGACTTTGTGCTGCTGTTTGTAACAACCAAAAATATTTGACCTACACCCATCTTTAATTATACCGATCAAATCAGAATCACTATCTGATTCGATTTAACGATGTCCGTCCGTCCGTCCGTCTATGTGTCCATGTAAAGCTTGTAATCAAACTGCAGGTCGCAAATATGAATATATTTTGATGAAATTTTGAATTTGATCTCTTATCGGCCATGGGATGAACGCTATTGAAATTGGTGATAATCCGTCCATGTTCAGACCTAGCCCCCATACAAATGACCCCTATGAAATCAACATAAATTGCCATAAGATCCAAATTATCATATAAATCTCAGTCAAATTGGGTTTGTATGTATATATTACATCCATTAATCGCTAGTCCAAAAATGATCCCTATTGGTCAACTCTTAGTCATAGGCCCCATATAGAGCTGCTTCCCGATCTTCACTTAAATCTATTAAAAACCAAAAATGTTGCACTGATTCTTCTCAAATTTTGTTTGCATATATTTTTGCAAAATACAAGAGACTTTACCAAACATAGTCAGGATCGGTCCACGTTTGGGCCTAGTCCCCATATAGATATAGCATCCGATATGAACTTTTTCATATCTGCAGCCGAAAAAATTAATAAAAATGCCATTAAAATTTCGTTTATGCTCATTTTCTATGTGCAGTTAGTTGGGCCTATGAGATAGGGTCTCTAAATGCATGGTATAGGGTATCATATAGTCGGTCTAGACCGACTATAATTTTCTTACTTGTTATTTTTGGATTACTGATTAATAAATAGGAGTCATTTGTATGGGGGCTAGGTCTCAACATGCACCGATCTTCACCCATTTCAACAGCGTCCGTCCTATGAATGATATAAGTTTAGATTCCAAAATTCGTTAAAATATATTCATTTGCGACCTGTAGTTTAATTTGTAATTTTATATAGACACACAGATGGACGGACAGACAGACGGACGGACGGACATCGCTAAATCACCTCAGAAAATGATTATGAATCAGAAAATGATTCTAAGTGGATCGGTATAATAATAGATAGGTCTAATTCAAATATTTTTGGTAGTTACAAACATCAGCACAAACTCATTATACCTGACCACATAATGGTACAAGGTATAAAAAACCATGTGAGTCCGATCACAGGGAAGATGTGTAAACATCTAGTAATTAAAGATTTTTTATGTCATTTTTTAAAATAAAACAGAAAGCGTCATCTATGTATCACTTATAGCAAAAACTGTTTCAGCTAATTCAACAACCCTTTGCTGTAAAACGTTAAAAATATCCCAATATAAACGTATATAAGTGATACATAGATGACGCTTTTAAAAAAGTGGCATAAAAAAACAAATGTTATATCATAATTTTTTCACCAATACAATCATAAGTCACACAGCGTTATGTGTCAGCTCTCACCTATTATTGGTAACACTGTTTTTGTGATTGTATTGTGAAATAGAAATTTACCCCCCTGCGCGTATAGATGTTTACACATCAAAACATATAACTCAGCTAACGGTTAAGTCAGCTATTGTTTCTTACTTTTGTTTTTGTTTTTATTATTACATATCAGTCATATTTTCGAAATAGCAAGCGGGTGTTACTTGTCCGATATTGAAAAAGGCAGACTTACTGCTTTTCAAGAAGAAGGTGTTAGTTTTTGAGAAATTGCTAAGAGATTAAACCGGTCTGTTAGGTTAGTCCGAAATCTTTTTAATTACCCTTTAAATTAGGAACAAAATAAAAAATCCAGGAAGAAGTTTACACAAAAAATGTTTGCTTTTTGTTAAAAATAATACGAGTGTGGACTGTTAGTTAAGTAAATTTGCACTGTGCAGTGCAATAATACCAGTACCAGTGCAATAATTGAGGATGATATGTCAACAATGTAGTATAAAAAGTTCTATGTGACCCTTTAATATATTCCCAGATGATGCCATTCGGAGAATGTCAAAATATTGGAAAAAAAAAATTAATTTTTATAATAAAAACAGAGAGATCGATGATCTTTTGAAACTGACCAAAAAACTCAAAATAAACGTTATTCAGGGAGATTTTAATGCAAAAATTGCATGTGGCGAAGTTGACAAAATGGTCGGAAACCTTGGTCTGGGAATCAAAAAATGAGAGAGGCGACAGACTGGTTCAGTTTTGCCAGGAGCATTGCATGAGAATCAATAACATTCATATAACCTGTCACCCAGAAAGCTATACACATGGAAATCACCCCAAGACAACCAAGAAAACATCGTGAGAAATCAGATGGACTACATACTCATCAATCAAAGATTCGCAACTTCAATCCAAAGGCAGATATTCCCTCGAATCATAACTAGTTACTCGCGACAGTCTCTGTAAAAATTGCGGTTCTGAGAAAACAACAGCCAAAAAAAGTTCTTAAACTTGAAAAAATAAAAAACCAACACATCAAAGAAACTCTGTCACAACAAATAAACAGCAAGCTGAGAAATATGAACGCGGACAATACAGATACTACAACTAGCTGGAAACAACACTTGGATTCATGAAACCCCAATTAAAACAAAAATGGATGACCGACGAAATACTGGTGTTGATGGAAGAACGTCGGAAACAAAAAACAAAAACACAACCAGTATCACGAAATTGATTCAAGCAAAAATCCGCAGGACGAAACTAGAATGATCAACAAGGAATGGGAAGAAATTGAAAGGCTGCAAAGATTTCATGATGATTTCAATCTCCACAAGAAATTAAAAAGTTGTCTTCGGAGTCGATGAAAAGAAAGACATATGGATAAACTATATAAATTATAAATTATTCCAAGCCAGTTCCAGATCCACAATCCATAATTAAATGTAACCGCATGTCTTAACAGGGTCGCCAATAATGAAGTCTGAAGTGGAAAAGGTCATCAAAACCGCAAAGAACAATAAATCTCCAGGCCCAGATGAATAATATTTTGTAACACTATTTAACAGAATTTATGACTCAGGTGAATATCCGCTCTCACTAGTACAGTACTTCAGATATATGACATTTATTATTTACTTTGTATAGGGGGTGACACGCCCTTTTGTCCGATCCCGCAAATTTTTCGTCTGACTTCTCACGTTAACAATAGATGACCTAAGACAAATTTGCAAATCTATCTCTGTCATAGTACTCGAGTTATATTATATTGAGGAATTACTTTGTATGGGAGTCACCACGCCCACATATCAAAGTCCGTCCATTTCATGCATAGCTACTAACATTAATATTAGGTGAGCTCATACAAATTTCAAAGCTCTGTCTATCATAGTACTCAATATACATGATATTCAAAATATTATAGATCAGATGAACAGTTACGGAGATTTCCTCCTACAAACAAACATCTATTGGTATAGATGAAAAAGCCTTCGATACTGTGCAACACGATAAGCTCATTGTCATTCTTCAATCCATGGACATTGACGAGAAAGAAATATGGTGCATCACAAACCTCTACTGGCACAAAATAGCAGAAGTAAATGTTTAACAGTCAGTAACAGAACAAATTATTATATGCAGAGGAATGTCATTAAACATATCATCAGGAACGACAAATGCGAACTACTGAAACTTATTATCCAAGGCAGAATAGAAGGACGGCAGAAAACGAGCATCATGGCTACGAAATATATGACTGTGGACTAGTATCACGAATGCCGGAATACTACTAAACTGCGCCAAAAACAGAGATTTGTTCGCCGAAATAATTAATAATATACCTATGTTAAAAAAGAATATGCTTAGCAAAAAAATAAAAGTATGGTAGCCAACATCCGACATCGGATGGGCAGGTCAAGAAGAAGAAGAATAAAAACGGACCTCGGCCTCGAGCATTTTTATACCCCATACCACTATGTGGTTTGGGTATAATGACTTTGTGCTGCTGTTTGTAACTACCAAAAATATTTGACCTAGACCCATCTCTTTTTTATAACGATCGGCTCAGAATCACTTTCTGAGTCGATTTAGCGATGTCCGTCCGTCCGTCCGGCCGTCTGTGTGTCCATGTAAAACTTTTAATCAAACTACAGTACGCAAATATGAATATATTTTAATGAAATTTAGTATGTAAGCTTTTATCTGCCATAGGATGAATGCTGTTGAAACTGGTGAAATTCGGTGCATGTTCAGACCTAGTCCCCATACAAATGGCCCCTATGAAATCGACTTAAATTGCCATAAGATCCAAATTATCATACAGATCTCGATCAACTTGGGTTTGTGTGTGTTTATTACATCCATTTATCAGTTGTCCAAAAATAAATCCTATGTGGCAATTCTTTGTCATAGCCCCCATAAATCGCCGCTTCCCGATTTTCACTTAAATCTATCAAAAAAACAAAAATATTGCACAGATTTTTTTCAAATTTGGTTTGTATATATTTATATCAAAATGTGAGTGACTCTACCAAATATGGTCAGGATCGGTACATTTTTCGATCTAGTCCACATATAAATATAGCATCCGATATGAACTTTTTCATATCTGCAGCCAAAAAATTAATAACAATGCCACTCAAATTTGCTTTATGCTTATTTTCTATATTCACTTAGTTGGACCGAAGAGATAGGGTCTCTAAACCATGGTGTAGGTATCATATGGTCGGTCTAGACCGACTATAATTTTCTTACTTATTTATTGTTTATAGATAATTTTTTCCGATGAGAAAAATTTTAGCTTAGAAATTTACTTAGGGAAACATGTTATTTTTTAAATAGAAATGTGGTGGGTTTCTGATGGTTTGGCGTTCATTATACCCTATACCACTATGTGGTTTGGGTATAATGACTTTGTGCTGCTGTTTGTAACAACCAAAAATATTTGACCTACACCCATCTTTAATTATACCGATCGAATCAGAATCACTTTCTGAGTTGA
The DNA here is from genome assembly GCA_963682025.1 of Cordilura impudica. Classification (NCBI taxonomy): domain Eukaryota; kingdom Metazoa; phylum Arthropoda; class Insecta; order Diptera; family Scathophagidae; genus Cordilura; species Cordilura impudica. The sequence goes on from OY821519.1 coordinate 54,693,411, forward strand.
TTTAACAATGTCCGTCCGTCCGGCCGTCCGTCCGTCCGTCTGTGTGTCCATGTAAAGCTTGTAATCAAACTGCAGGTCGCAAATATGAATATATTGACGAAATTTGGTATATAAGCTTTTATCGGCCATGGGATGAACGCTATTGAAATTGGTGAGAATCGGTCCATGTTCAGACCTAGCCCCCATACAAATTACCCATATGAAATCGACATAAATTGCCATAAGATCCAAATTGTCATATAGATCTTACTCAAATTGGGTTTGTATGCGTTCATTACATCCACTAATGAGTAGTCCAAAAATGATCCCTTTGACCCCATATAGAGCTGCTTCCCGATCTTCACTTAAATCTATTAAAAAACAAAAATATTGCACTGATTCTTCTCAAATTTTGTTTGTACATATTTTTGCAAAATACAAGAGACTTTACCAAACATGATCAGGATCGGTCCATTTTTGGACCTAGTCCCTTTATAGATATAGCATCCGATATGAACTTTTTCATATCTGCAGCCAAAAAAATTAATAAAAATCCCACTCAAATTTGGTTTTTGCTTATTTTCAATGTCCAGTTAGTTGGGCCTAAGAGATAGGGTTTCTAAACGCATGGTATAGGGTATCGTATAGTCGGTCTAGACCGACTATAATTTTCTTACTTGTTTTTTGTTGATGGTGTGTTAGAGCTAAGTATACCGAGTACCAAAATGAACTCAACAGAATACCAAACTGGTCTCCAGGCAAATCTCAAACCCTGTTTTGAAAAAAATTTTGAATAAAAATGATTTTTCAGCCAGAAAATGCAGCTGTTCACACCAGTAACCCGACTCATATTAGAGCCACACAATATACCTCAACAGCAATGGCCAGACTGTTGTCCTGACCAGAATCCTATGGAAAACTTTTGGCGAATCACGGCAAAATCTATTGTGACACTAACTAATACGTCATCGCTTAAAATCGTGGTAGTTGAAGTGTGGGAGATAATTAAAAATGATGTTCGTTTAAACCTTTCAGGACTGAACCTAAACTGCTGGAAAAATTTTTTTTTTGCGACCCAACATTTCTGAACAAAAGTGTCGTCGAAAATATATTTTTTCAATTCCTTCAAGGAAAAAATCCATGAGTCATATACATCCCATTGGACATCGTCGGTCAAAATTAGTGAGTAACTAATTCACTCCGCTCAAAGCAAGTCAATGATTTTTGTTTTTATTTTTTACATAAATAACTGTAGTTTTGGTTTTATATTTGTTGTTAATTTTTAAATATAGAGCACACGGAATCGATTACTACTTTTTTAGTTTGTACTAAAAATGGAAAGAAAAATCGGACAAAGGCAATATGTTCCTTTTGTAAAAAACGTTTTTGTTTCACAAAAAATCTTAATTGCTTCGAAAATTACCATAATCGTTTTTGTATTTTTGAGATATTTAGAAATAACCTTTTTCTAAGTTTTTTTTTATAGTTTAATTAATTGTTGATTTAATATTATGATTTTTTTTTAATTAATAAAAATATTAAACTATAAAACATCTTTTTTACCATTGACGACAAATTGGACATATGTGTCCCGTACTGAATTTTGCTGAATAATAAACCGATTCCAAATTTTTTGGTGTTCCTGAAAACCATAAATACTGGTTCATGTTATATTAAAATTTTAATTTTTTGGTTCAATAACGTCCGAATTATTGACATCCAAATATGATTTAAAAAAAAAACTAAATTTTTAGACTTTGGGGTCACCATCTTAGGTCCTGAGAATACAAGTGCCAACTTTTTTGACATGGTCTGAAACTATCTTATGTCGACTCAAGTCAGCTTAAAAAAAATTGGTTGGAAAATGTGAAAAATATAACATGTATATCCCATTGGTCGTGAAAGGGTTAAATCTAGTAATAGTATGCCAGCATCTACAATTAAGGCCCTACTCACTATTAGTCAACAAATAGTTATTAGTTTTAAGTCATAATATTTTTATTTAAATTTAAATATTTATTAACTTTTAGAATTGCTGATTAAAGATAAAAACTGCTGAAAAAGTGTGCGCGGCTATAATATTGCACCAGAGTGTACGTTATGTCCACCATACTTCATTTAGCTTATCATGACGTAGTCTACTTAAGTTATTTTTCATTTAGCCATATTTGTTATAGGCTGTCATTAGCAGAAAAAACTCCACTCTACCGTACGTATAACAGTAATTTTAATTTTACCGTGCATTCTTATACAAAAAATGCTTGCATGTTAGAGGGAAAAATAAATATGATTTTATATTAAAAAAACAATTTTTTTTGTAATTCATATTTTCGATCTATATCATTTTAATGATTGAGTTAGAAATTAGCAGGCTTAAGACCAAATACTTTGACTTAAAGTAAAGCAAAAAACATTTACACATTTGTTTCAAAAATGTGTCTATATTCTGCATGAAAGGATATACAGCTGTTTCGGGTAAAGTCGCCATCCTTCATCCGTAACCAAAAGCGAAATTCATATGCCCTTGCTGTGAAACCAACGCAAGGAAAATCCAAGCAAAGAATTATTTTATGAAACCTTCCCCACTATTATCAAAATAAAATATAAAACAACTTTGAAACAAATGCTTTGTATATGTGTACACAGTGCATATTACAATATACTTGTTTTTTTTTTTTTTTTGTTTTTTCAAAACAAATATTTGCTTTTGCTAAACTCACAATTTGCGTTTACGATGTGCCCTCCGTATTTTATTTATTAAGCAAGCTCAATATCAAATGTTTTTACTTTAAATAAAGCATTGACAAATTTATTTCCAAATTTTTTTCTGTTTTAATATATTTCAATTTAACAACCAATATCACAAAAGTTTACAAAGACTTGACCTTAAAAATCTACATTGGTCACAAATAAATAAATGCCACCCATATACAGTACGTCTTTATTAAGTTTTAATACCAATCAAAGTTTTAATACTCGAAGCACTGCCAGAACTCATCATAAACACATTGTGTACGCGCGATAACTTGATTTAAATCAATATGTAGTTTGCACAATTAAAATTAGTCACCAGAGTATCACTTTCTATGTAATTAGTTGCTCGTATGTTTTCAATAAAAACACGTCGATAATAAACAAATTTTTCCACAACCACTCAGATTGGAACACGTTGACCAATTGACATGAATGAAAGCATTTGAATGTATATTAAATTATTGCGTGTAAAAGTCTCATAAAAATCCATAAAATTCAAAACAAAAATAATTGTTGGTACTATTTACTATAATGGGGGTGTATACATACATAAGTACACATACACTGTTAAAATATATTCATAAGCTTTAATATATTGTAAATGTATCCAATATGAAGAATAAAAAATAAATAAAAAAGTTATAATGAGTTTAGGCCAACTATAGAATACCCTGCACAAGGAGTTTGAGAAAGAGTTTTAGATACAGGCCTTAGAAATTTTGAATTCGGAATCTAAGGGGGTACAATAAAATATGGTTACTGGTAAAATATATTACGAAGTCACAAACATCAGCATATATCAGAGTATGCACAGTTTGGTTATAATTTCAAAAAGGTACATATAGTGGGTGACAATTTAATAGAAACTTTTATAAAAATTCAAAGTTTGCTGACTTTGTTCCAATTAATTTCCTAAAATTATGATTTTTTTGCGAAATCACAACAAATTTGTTATGAAATTTTAAAAAAATAAATAAAATTAAAAAAAGTAAATAAACGAAAAAAGTATATTTATACCCTCCACACCAGTGCGTGAGCATATATATCAGTTTGTCATACCGTTTGTAGCTCATAGAAAAATACGTTTACGACCAATAAGGTATATTAGGGCGGGTCGATTTGTAGGAAGGCAAAAAATCGTTCAAGTGACAAGGAAAATCATATTCGAGGGATCAAAATAAGAAACTTTGCCCAAGGAACCATACCTCGAACTCTGATGTCCCGACTTTTCACCTGTCTGTCTGTCTGTCTGTCTGCCATGGGGTAACCCCATTCCCCCTCATGCAATTGATCTGAAACTTGGCCAATAGTTTTGTTGGGACTACAGATTAATTTTGGGGTAGTCACGCAGGGCCACGCATAGTCACGGAGTGATCTAAAAGTTATTTACCCTCATCCTATCGATCTTTTTGAATAACATAACATACTCAAGACGTATGATTATTATTTATTAGCAGAGCAGAAGATACGTATACGTATGAGTGCTAATTTTAATATTAAATCAAACATATGTAGTCAGCACAATTCTAAACAAAAAATTGTGATTTTTTTAAATGTATGTATGGCGAACCCCCAGGTGGCTCCCGAGGGTATGCCACTGGCATGGGTGGGTCGGCGCTCCAAAGTTAGTGGGGGTCAATCATACATTTGTACTCGATTAGGGCACTCTAAATGGGTAAAAGTGATACAGACAGACAGACAGGTCAAAAGTCTGGACATCAGAATTCGTTTTAGAGGTATGGTTCCTCGGGCAAAGTTTCTTATTTTGATTCCTAGAATACGATTTTCTTTCTCACTTGTGTTCACCCGACACAAAACAGTACGCTTATATAAAACAAAAAATAATAAAAACTGAGTTTGCTTTAGATCATTTTCTTAAAAAGATCGTAGACGACAACAGTGATAACTTCCATCTCTCCTTACGTTAGTCATTCGGACCTACCCAATTTGCCAATATAGGAATATCGTTATGTATGTCGACGATGCAAAAATGCTCTTAACCCTCATAAACAAGTTGACGTCTCCAGTCTGACCTAAATAGCTTCTAAAGGGTCCGCCATCTAACGTTTTTATTTCAACTAGTGCTTATTTCGTGAATGGTAACACTTAGGTCTGATTTGACAGATAATTAGTTTTATCCCTCTGCTGAACGAATATCGTTGTGTATATGCTTGAACAACGCTGGCAAATATTGCGACATTACTTTGAAAATCATGGTAATGTTGCAGAAAGTGTGCGAAAAATGCGTACGGATTTTGTAAGAAGAGAAGCACCGTTAGCTCCGTATGTTCGTTATCTTGTGAAAAAAGTGAAAGAAACTGGCATCCTCATCGATAAACCAAAGCGTGAAAAGCCAAAAACAGTACGTACATCCGAGAATATTGCTACTGTGGCAGAAAGTGTGCGTGAAGCGCCACCAATATCAATTCACAGTCGTTCTCAAGAATTGAACATTTCGGAGGCATCATTGAGACGAATTTTGCATAAAGACCTTGGTATGACACCATACAAAGTCCAATTTGTTCAGGAGTTGAAGCCAACTGACCATCCAATGCGTTTTCGCTTCGCTTAGTGGGCCTGCGATCGACTTACAGAAGATGCCGATTTTGCCAAAAAAAAATCATCTTTTCACATGAAGCTCATTTTGATATTGGCGGGTATGTAAACAAGCAAAATTGTCGCATTTGGGGCATAGAAAACCCGCACGCATACATTGAAAAGCCAATACACCCAAAACGAGTCACTGTTTGGTGCGGATTTTGGTCCAGAGGCATAATTGGGCCATTTTTCTACGAAAATGAGCAAGGAGTGGCCGTTGCAGTCAATGGCGATAGTTATCGGGCCACATTGAACGAATTTTTGTTCACAAAAATTGAAGAGGAGGATATTGGCAACATTTGGTTTCAACAGGATGGCGCTACGTGCGACACAGCCGAAGCTACACTCGAAGTTTTGCGCCCTGTTTTTGAAGATCGCATTATCAGCCGCAGAGCTGATGTCGTTTGGCCACCTCGGAGCTGCAATTTGACACCGTTGAACTATTATTTGTGGGGTGCCCTCAAAGATAAGTGTTACGCCAACAAGCCAGAGACAATTGACGCTTTAAAGGACAATATTCGTGAAGCCATTGGTGAAATACAGCTGCACACAATCGATAATGTGCTTAAAAATTGGACCGATCGTGTAGACTACTGCATGGCCAGCCGAGGCAGCCATTTGAATGAAATTATTTTCCATTATTAACCGGAAGGATTGTACTTTCAAATAAAAAAAGAAATTTGAGATAATATTCAGTAGTTTTTTTTATAGCATTTTCAAAAAAAAAAAAAAAAAGTTGTTTGGCGGACCCTTTATAACTGGTGTACTATTATGTCAACTTAATAGTTATTTTTCAATTGTGATACTTAACTCTAAGAACTGGTTAGTCTTTCATATTTTATTTATGTTTGCATTAATTTTTATTTGCATTTTGTGTTTTATGGTGTGCTTTATGTGTCGTATAAATTCAAATGTTGACTAAAATATTAAATATTGAACAAGTTTAAATCCCTGAAGATGGTGAAAAACTCCCACCGAAATATTGGATTAAAAATGGAATTTATTTACATCGATAGTGACCTTAAATGCCTGACTAAAATCCAAATAAATATCGAAAAGAAAGGTCGATCAATAATCAATTTTATAATGGAACTAAATCTTAAAAAATTGCAGTTTATGGATTTCTCTAGATATTCACCATCTATTACCATGATACAAAACTAAATTCTTTCGACTCATTCATTGATTTGAGAGTATATTTTGATAAAAGACTATATATTAACTCTCATAATAAAAATAATTAAATGATCTTTATGTAGCAGGCCGATACTTGAATACTCATCAGTAATCTGGAATCCACAGTACATTGACTTCATCAATTCTGTCATGGTATCGCAGCCGTTTGGCTCTAATTAAACTTCCTATTTTGTAAAGTAGATATATAATTTTTAACCGAATATTTTTCCTCAATTTAATTCAAGGAAAAATTGTTTCTGACTGTATGTACAAATGTTTCTAACAAGCAACTCCAATCTTATGAACCAGTTTACCTGCATTTCTGCAGATCAAATTTTATCAAATTCGATCCATGATTTATTTGATATCTTACTGTTGATGACGATGAAGATTGACCACTTTTTTCCACTCTAACGATTATCTAGAATATTAATAGGCTAGGCGATTCCTTGTGAAAGATGTTTTGTTCTACCGTTTTATCCCGATTATTATTTGAAAGGTATTTCTTTTTAGCCGATTTGCAGATTTACAGATTTTTTAATTTTTTCCTTTATTTTGAGTAAATTGCATTTAAAGTTGCTACTAACACATACATAAAATTATACAATGCTATGTGTGTGTTTATTAAATTTGTTAATGTGTTTGTAATAAAAATGAGTTTGTTTTTTGTGTTGATTTGTGAATTGGCTATAATTGATTAGCATACTTTTAGGGTCTTTATTTAATAAAAAAAAAATTCATAGAATATGCGCTCGAATTTCGAGGGCTGGAATCTGCTAGTGTTTATAACTGTATAAAAAGTTCGTATTACTGTTGCTTGGGAAACAAGAGCAAATTTGATATTCCCTCAGATTGCATCGCTTCGGAGAGAAATTTAGAAGCATAATACTCATTAGATTAGAGTGGGTGTTAAATATTTTTAAATACCTTAAGCCTTATCTGGAATACCAATTGATCGAAAATGAATTCTTTCAAATACCATTCTTTCTAAGTCAATGTATAAGTGACCGACAGCAATTCAGGTTGAAATTCAGGCAATTATATTTATTGCTAATATATTGAAAATAGTGCTCTTATTAAAATTGTTGTATTAGCCAAGCTGCGGTTGTGGCATTACCAGCAACTACTATGATAGGATCGGAATACAATTCATACATAAAATATCGAATTTAAAGCGATATATAAATAAAAATTTTAGCCAAATAGCAAAAAAAAAAAAAAAAAAATTGGTTAATTTTTGATCGCAGCAGTCACAACAATTTTATTATTCTAAATTTTCATGATAAACTTGTTAATATTAACCAAAAAAACTCACCCCAAATGTTCAGTGAAATTAAAAACCAATTCAAGACCACACAAACATTAAATATAGATTGTATTAAAATATCAACGGACAATCAAATGTTGATCAGAAATGCAGGAATTGAACCCGAATTATTAAATAAAGACGGTAGTAATGAATTCTATTTGATTGAGGACGACAATGATAAACTGAATGTGATTGGATCCTTCCTAGAATCAGTTCACTCTCACAAAGAGATAAATACTGATAATAATATACATGTCAATGTTAATAATTGTTTCAACAGATTTTTAGTCGATAAAAATCTGTACGAAAGTAATAAAACTACTATAACTGCCTTTACCCCTATAAAAAAAGCTAATGATCTTAATGAGTCACGTGCAGAGGGTTATTTTGTAACTAAAGATACAATATTTTATATTTTTAAAAATTTAAAACGAAAGTTTTCCTGTGGCATTGATAACGTTCCCAATATTGTATTAAAAAACATTCCTGAGCAAATCATTCTCGAGTATTGTACACTTTTCAATAATTTACTTAATAACTCTTATTTTCCTCATGCATGGAAAACTGCAAAAGTAGTCGTCATACCAAAGAAGGATAAGGATATTACTAATCCAAAAAATTTACGCCCAATCAGCTTACTACCAAATATAAGTAAAGTTTTTGAAGCCTGCATTAACAACAACATAATAAAAACATGTAAGGAGATAAATTTGATAAATGATAACCAATTTGGTTTCAAACATAAACATTCCACCATTCATGCGATACATCTATTAGTTTCAGACATACAATGGAATTTGAACAAGGCCTTAGTTAAAGGGGCTTGTTTGATAGATCTAGAGAAAGCTTTCGATAATATCTGGATTCCGGGTTTAGTCTTCAAATTGTTAAACTATGGATTTCCAATGCATTTATTTATACTGATATATAATATGTTAAGTAATAAATGTTTCCAAGTTTGCAATGGAAAATCAACAAGTTCAAGGAAATTTATTATTGTTAATGGATTACAACAGGGCACGGTAAATGCACCATTCCTTTTCAATATTTTCATACATGACCTTTTGAGCAAGATCCAGAATGTCATCGGGTTTGCTGATGATCTAATAATTTATCACTCTGATAATAAGATACCAAAAAAATTAACGATAAATTACAAAGATATTTTTATATTATAGAGAAATATACAATAAATTGGCATATGAAAATCAATTTGAACAAATGCGAGACAATACTTTTTCGCCCTCCCGTTGGAAAATGTACTAATGATATAAGACGTAATTGGAAGTCTTTTAGCATAAAATCTGCTAATAATTTTGTTATTCCAAATAAACAAATCGTAAAATACTTGGGTATCAATCTTGATAAATTCCTATACTTTAATGATCATATTAATATTCAGCTAAAGAAAGCCAGAAATGCTTACTTTTTGTACAAAGGACTATTTTTATCGCGGTATTTAAAACCTAGAGTTAAATTAATTATGTATCAGTCCTTAATTAGACCCATTTTAACATACGGTTGCCAAATTTGGTATAACATATCCCCATCTTACATGGAGAGATTAAGGTTGTTTGAGAGAAAGTGTTTGAGCAGTTGTACTTCTCTTTATAGATCTGCTAATAGCGACTACAAGAAATATATTTCTAATAAAATTTTATATAAAGAGGCCAAGGTTGGTCGAATTGATAATTTTATAATTCATTTGATAAGAGATCACATTGTGAAATGTACAGAGTATTGGGAAAATAATTTAATTATGTCACCATACTACGTAGATGAGGGATACATATGTAAATCGTTACAACAAGGATACGCTCCACCGGAAGCTTTCCTTTACCTAGATAAATATGGATATATCCAGGATGAAACGGGCATACCTATAATATACCACATTTATAGAAGGGCCAATATTAAAGCTATTTTAAGCAATCAGTTAACTTCTGAAAATAGTAGATTTGATACAAGTGTTTATTCCGAAGATAAACATATGATACCAAATATTAATACTAAAAAATATTGGTGGCTATCGAATTAGTTCCAATCAGCTTATTGTTGTTTTTTTTTATCTCTTGACCAATTCTTTTCCATTCTAAATATAAAAGTAAGGTTTTTTCCAATTTTTTCTTACATAACATTCATAATTATCACAATTAAGATTATTACAATTAAGATTATTAAAAATATATTTAGTTTTATAAATATTATACTTGAGAACTCGCATAAGGGTCTTTGTATTGTGCATTATTTTCAAACTATTTGTTTATTTATAGTTAATAAGATAAATTTGTAAATAAAATAAACTTAAATAAAAAAAAAAAAAAAAAATTTTATTATTCTAAAATGCAGATTGTCATATGAATACATTATATATTACACAGTGTAACAAGTAAATGTAGCCTCAATGATTTTAAAACAGTATGAAGTATACCATCAGGAAAAACCAAAAACACAAGGAGTATGGCAAAGTTGGTGCGAAAGACAAAGTTGTGGCTTCCTTAATTATGTAATTTTTTTCACCATGTTTTTACTATGAGTTTATATTTTTAAAAAATTCTTTATTGGCTCCCACTACTTAAAAATAGATAGATAATCGATAGATAGACAATAATGTCTTTCACTGGATTAATAAAAGAGGAAGGTGTATGTCTTTCGTACTGATCATATCATCCATGGAAAAACAAAGTACTGAAACTCCACAAATACGCTTCGAAAATGTTCCAGTACCAAGAGCTCTGAGTCCAGATGTCTCATAAGGTATTATTCTGGAAACCGGCCAAGGGGAACCGTCTTCTTTATATGAATTTGGCACAGTGATTTGAAATGCGCCAATTTCAGTTTCAAAAAAAAAATTAAAATTTAAACTTTCTAGCTCAGTTTCTGTTGCACCTGGAACAAAAATCACAGCTTAAAAAAATTGACAAGCAGCTCTACAAAAATTGCTTGTAGGAAATGAAGAGAAGACATCTTCATGCTGCAACGATATCAAAAAGCTTTTAAAAGAAATGGACATTCAATACAGAGCAGTTGAATGGAGACTTTTTATTGACAGCTCTAAAACAAGCTTAAAAGCAGCATTGCTTCATCAAGATAACTTAAAACCATCGATTATTATTGCCTACAGTGTTGAAACAAAAGAAAACTATGATGTTTTAAAAACTGTTAATGGAAACATGGAAGTCCAGGTATTTCCTCGTGGTTTGCAAACTGGTTTTATAAAATATATGAGTTTCATATGTGACTCAAATGACGCGTGGTTGAACACAGGAGTAAGCAAAAATGCAAACGCGAATGTTATTCAAAAGCCTTTGGTGCCACAGGATAAAAACCTGAAGTTTATAAAACTTTGGCATAGATTATTCCACGATTTAGCGACAACAAACGCAAGGACGGTATATAGAAATGAAAATAATTTTTCGAGCTTTAAGATCTAACTTAATGTAATTTGTTTTCTTTCAGGCGTTGTAAATAGTTCAGGCATTCGAAAACTTTTAAAATTTCAGCCGTTTGAAAAGGATTTAAATGATATGGAATTGAGAGATTGATTGCCGGGAAAAATAGACCTGAGCATTATGAAACCTCTGTGCATACAATGATGGTGGACTATTTCGGTTGTCACTTAACCATCGAGTCAGATGAACAAGTTGAACGCTACCACCAAGTGGCTATATCATTTCAAATTAGGTAAATATATTGATTTACTTTCTTTTTCTATATTTTTAAGCAATAGAAAAAAATTATTTTTTAATATTAACTCAAAGCAAGATACTGGTAAAATGATAAAATTCAACAACCCATACCTTTATTTTTTGCACCAACTTGGGCAAACCCTTGGCAATTCTGTTTTACTAAGGGTTTACTTTCATACCGTGTTCAAATTATTGGGGCTACATTCGATGACATTTGTTTCACAGTGTTATTATCCTGGAATCTAATCACTTGAACTTATTTATCGCGAAAATTGATTTACCCAATTTACAGATTTTATATGATTTCGTTAATGGTCAAATAGTTTATATATGTATATAACTATTATATATCAGCGCTCTGAAAAAAATTGTATTCGACCATTTTTAGCCTTAGTCCCCATACGAAATTGCAACCCGATATTCACATAAATACATACAAATACAAATAAATATAAACAATATTCGAATATTATAATTTCTTTAGTTAAAAATGTTTGCTCTATGCTTTTATAAAATAATAATGATTTAATTCACCAGATAATAATTATCAAATCCAGTATAAAGAATGGCCCACTTAAAATCTGGCCGTACAAAAATAGTTATAACTTTTTAGTGAAACAACACTTTTCAATGAATTATTTATCAAATAAAAGGCAATTTATTCAGCTTTAAAGAAAGATAGAGTAAAATTTAATTTTCGATATTACGAATAAATTACGGGACATGTCTTTTGATACTTCCCATTAATTTTCGCACATCTTTCCGTGCCATCTCTGCAGAATACTTGTTCCTTTTACTTAGCAATGTTCAGTTTTTACTTCTTTACTCTTCTTTAATTCATTTTTTACATTTTCCCAACATCTTCCAATTGGTCAACATTTTGGGCAATTCGGAGGATAATATATTTCCATCCACCCATTTGTCTTTATACCACTTCATTGCTAAATTAGAATAATGACATGATGCCAAATCACCAGAATTTTACTGAGTTATTGTGTTGTTTAATGAGTGGTGGTAAGATATTTTTTTTTGAGGCATTCGTTTGTATATAATTCTGCCGTCATTGTTGATGAGGGTACAAGTACAGAACTCTTCAAGCCACAACTGCATTGAGCTTGCATTATCATAAATTTTTTTTTCCATATTTATCCACTTTTGATGAAATTAAATTAATTTGTAATGATAGAATTAGTTGGAATTTTATTATGGAAGCTATATGTTACAAAGTAGAATAAATAAAGGTATAAAAAAAATCCACTTTGGTATATTTATAGTTTGTAGCGACACTTCCACGTGTCGTTGCAGTATAGTATTTTCTACAGGCAACTGCTTAAAACCAGATTTTACATAGGTTTCATCCTCCACCATTATACAATCTTTAAAACTTTGGTATACAATAAACGGGTGCGGTTTTAGCAACAGACACCCATTTTTCTGTACCGTCTGGGTATTCAATCGCTCAATAGGACTTTAATACTCCGTTTGAGCTTATCATATTTTTGCCTCTATCTCGATCAGACAACCCGGTATTATTTTTAATGAAAACTAGAGGACCCCTGCTGCTCCACAGCATTATATTATATTATATTAATTTTTATAATATAATACCAAAATTTGCCAAGAGAAGTTAACGTACAGTAAAGCCAAAATATGCCAAGAGAAGTTAACGTACAGTAAAAGTAAAGTTGATTGTCCACGCATAACTTTCCTCAAACCCAACGAATTTGCCAAGAGAAGTTAACGTACAGTAATGCCAAAATATGCCAAGATAAGTTAACGTACAGTAAAAGTAAAGTTGATTCTCCACGCATAACTTTCCTCAAACCCAATTTAATAGCTCAAAAGAAGGAGCTTGATCCACTGAGTGTTCTTAGACCTATTTCAACAGCCTACGTTAATTAGAACTCTAGTTATAGAGGTTTGACAGAAGAAAAATATTGAAAAAAATCTTGAATGCAAAGTTTATTCATAAATTCTTTTAATATATAAGATAAGTACTTGTTAGTTCAAAGCTGAATCCATAACCTTTTTTCGCTTGTTATACCCTATACCACTATGTGGTTTGGGTATAATGACTTTGTGCTGCTGTTTGTAACAACCAAAAATATTTGACCTACACCCATCTTTAATTATACCGATCGAATCAGAATCACTATCTGATTCGATTTAACGATGTCCGTCCGTCCGTCCGTCTGTGCGTCCATGTAAAGCTTTTAATCAAACTGCAGGTCGCAAATATGAATATATTTTGATAAAATTTGGTATTTGATCTTTTATCGGCCATGGGATGAACGCTATTGAAAATGGTGAGAATCGGTCCATGTTCAGACCTAGCCCCCATACAAATTACCCCTATGAAATCGACATAAATTGCCATAAGATCCAAATTGTCATATAGATCTTACTCAAATTGGGGTTTGTATGCATTCATTACGTCCATTAATGAGTAATCCAAAAATGATCCCTTTGGCCCCATATAGGGCTGCTTCCCGATCTTCACTTAAATCTATTAAAAAACAAAAATATTGCACTGATTCTTCTCAGATTTGGTTTGTATATATTTTTGCAAAATACAAGAGACTTTTCCAAACATGATCAGGATCGGTCCATTTTTGGACCTAGTCCCCATATAGATATAGCATCCGCTATGAACTTTTTCATATCTGCAGCCGAAAAAATTTATAAAAATGCCACACAAATTTGGTTTATGCTTATTTTCTATATCCAGTTAGTTGGGCTGAGAGATAGGGTATCTAAAGGCATGGTATAGGGTATCGTATAGTCGGTCTAGACCGACTATAATTTTCTTACTTGTTTTTGTTTTCTATTTATAGTTGCTCTGGCCTTGGAGCGTAACTTTCTTTTATACAATTTTCATATATACAGTGTATAGTTTGTTATTCGTATTTAAATTTGTTGTCTTTCAAACAATTGTGGTAAATGTATGCCAGTTAATAATGCTGTCCTTTAGGAAATTAGAAGCCGGATTTGAGCAACTATGTAAATCGATTCCATTCTATTCAAAAAGATCCTTTTGTATAAATAGTATTTTTTTTTAATCAGCACAGATTTAAAATGAATCAAGTAGAGTATTAAATTCGGATGAACCGAATCTTTGATAGTCTCCAACCGTGTTCTAATGCAGTGTTATAACCAAAGTTGTCAAGACTAAAAAAACTAGTAAGAAAATTATAGTCGGTGTAAAACGACTATACGATACCCTATACCATGGTTTAGAGATCCTATCTCTTCGGTCCAACTAATTGGATATAGAAAATAAGAATTTAAAAGAAAACATTATTATTACTAAATAGCTTAAATTCAACGTATATATACTTTTCTAACTCAATAACTTAGTGTTAAATGTCATTTTTTGTTTTACTTAATAATTTGAATTTAATGCATATGTATATTTATTTTTTTTTCACTTAATACCTTAGTGTCTTCTGTCATTTATTTTTGTGTATTTAAAGAGCAAACAGAATATAATTAATTCATTCTTTTCTAATTAGTTGAATAATAAACAACACAAAAATATAAGAAAAAGCCTTTTTTATAAAAGATAAAATAATAAAAAATAAATAAAATAAAAATTAATCGTTGGCGAATTGGACGCTTTGACTGTCTGTTCTAGCCTCGATAATATAATTTATTATAATAATAATAATTAGCGGACAGCTTGGACGGATTCGTCTGGCTTTGTCCCTATTTATTACCTATAAAGAGTCTCAAACCCTACAGTATAAACTAAATTTGAGTGGCATTGTTATTAATTTTTTTGGCTGCAGATATGAAAAAGTTCATATCGGGTGCTATATTTATTGGGGACTATATCGAAAAGTGGACCGATCCTGACCATATTTGGTAAGGTAACTTATATTTTGAAAAAATATATACAAACCAAACTTGAAAAAAATCTGTGCAATATTTTTTTTTTTTTTTTTTTTTTTGATAGATTTAAGTGAAGATCGATAAGAAGCTCTATATGGGGCCTGTGACTAAGAATTGTCCTATAGGGACTATTTTTGGCCTACTGATTAATGGATATAATAAACACATACAAACCCAATTTGACTGAGATCTATATGATAATTTGGATCTTATGGCAATTCATGTCGATTTCATAGGAGTCATTTGTATGGGGACTAGGTCTGCACATGGACCGAATTTCACCAATTTCAACAGAGTTCATCCTATGGCGAGGCTTATATACCAAATTTCATCAAAATATATTCATATTTGCGGCCTATAGTTTGATTACAAGGTTTATATGGACACACAGACGGGCAGACGGACGGACGGACATCGCTAAATCGACTTAGAAAGTGATTCAGAGTCGATCGGTATAATAAAATATGGGTTTAGGTGAAATATTTTTGATTAACAAACAACAGCACAAAGTCATCATACCCAAACCACATAGTGGTATCTATATCATTAATAGGCTAGGCGATTTTTTGTTACCGATGTTTAGTTCTACCGTTTTATCCCGATTTTGACCAAACGTATATTATTTGAAAGGTATTCCATTTTAGCTGTTCACCAGATTTACAGATTTTTAAATTTTTTTCCATTATTTTGAGTAAATTGTATTTAAAGTTGCTACTAACACATACATCAAATTATACATATGTTATGTGTGTGTTTATTAAATTTGTTAATGTGTTTGTTAATGAGTTTGTTAGCTTCATTCACAATAATCATAAACCAAAAAAGTGTTGGTTTGTGAATCGGCTAAGTTGAAAAATAAAGATGCCTAGAAATTGCACTCGAATTTCAATCGCTGGAATCTACTAGTAGGGTATAAAAAGGCTAGATTTTAAATTAAAATGGCTATATTTTTTACAATGATGTTTAAAATTAATAAGATAATTCCCAATAATTTTTGGTGTTGCCATGCTTTTTTAATTGAATTCAATTACTAAATGCTATACCAGTATGTGGTTTGGGTATAATGACTTTGTGCTGCTGTTTGTAACTACCAAAAATATTTGACATACACCCATCTTTTGTTATACCGATCGACCCAGAATCACCTTCTGAGTCGATTTAGCGATGTCCGTCTGTCCGTCCGTCCGTCTGTGTGTCCATGTAAACTTTGTAATCAAACTGCAGATCGCAAATATGAATATAATTTGATGAAATTAGGTATATAAGCTTTCATCAGCCATAGAATAAACGGTAGAGAATTTGGTGAAATTCGGTCCATGTTCAGACCCACTCCCCATACAAATGACCCCTATGAAATCGGCATGAATTGCCATAGATTATCATATAGATTTCAGTCAGTTTGTATGTGTTTATTATGTCCATTAATAAGTAGGCCAAATATAATACCAATAGGAAAATTCTTAGTCATAGGCCCCATTTATGGCTGCTGCCCGATCTTCACTTAAATCTATTTGGTTTGTATATTTTTTTTCAAAGTGACTTTACCAAATATTGTCAGGATCGGTCCACTTTTCGATCTAGTCCACATATAAATATAGCATCCGATATGAAATTTTTCATATCTGCAGCCAAAAAAATTAATAATAATGCCACACAAATTTGGTTTATGCTTATTTTTTACATCGAATTAGTTGAACCGAAGAGATAGGGTCTCTAAACCATGGTATAGGGTATCGTATAGTCAGTCTAGACCGACTATAATTTCTTACTTGTTGTTTGTTTGTTTATTATCGTGCATACACATTTTGCTTATTGTTGTTTTCACTTAAATAAGAAAATATATGCAAAAATATTTAACTATTTTTAGTTGTCGATATGAAATTTTATCGGAGTATCTTTGGAATATCTTTGGAGTATCTTCAGAGTATCTCACATATTTGTCCTAGAGGCGCCAATTTTAATATCAAACTGCTGCAGATTATGGTGAACATTTTAAGCCTAAGTAGTGCGATCAATTTAGAACAATTGCGGATAGGAGAATGTTTCAACAGACAGACAGACGGACAAAAAACGCCAGATCAACTTCTCCATATATAAGGATCACGAATATATATAGTTTATGGGGTCTCCGCAATTCATTTCGATGAGTTTCGAACGGATTGACAAACTGATATATACCCTCTGCATAGTGGTGTGGAAGGTATAAAAATTAGTAAGCTGTCTTTTTTCACCATGGATTTTTAGACGAAATCATATGTTTAATTAGATCTGATCAGAGCCATACTATGCAGAGTTTTAAACAAAACTAATTTTTGTTTAAACTTACGCATTTTGACGGCAACGCTTTTTGCGCTTTGTACATAGCAAGCTACACAAATATTTTCCTTTCGGTTTTTTCTTCCTTTGTATTAGATTTTCACACATACTTTCAGCAATTTATTTTACTTTTATTGTATTTCGCGTTCACAAAAAAAAAAAAACAGCGCCTACAGCGCTTGAAAAAGTTGAAAGTTGGTGAACTTTTTCCGGATACGCTTTGCAGACTTTTTTAGGTACCTCACTCTATGAAAATACACTACTTCAACTTTTTCGACAATAGTCCAAAAAGCATTTAAGCGTTTAAAGCATGTTGGGTACCTTTATCTTAAGTATAATTCTAACACGATTTAAATTATTGTGATGGAAAGTTAACTTTTAAATCATCTCCGTCAGATAAGAGTCGCTTAAAATCAAGTATTTGTAGTACCTTAAATTGAAATATTACCTTAAAACCAACTCTGAATAAAAACAGCTGACATTCATAATCATAAGACCAGCAACATTAAACTTAAGTTAAACTAATAAATTATTAGTTTTACAAAGTATTTCTGTTCTTTTTTAAAGCAGCGATGAGAATTATAACATGTGGTGAATACTTTGATGTTCTATTTTTACGGGGGTCATGTACAAAATTCTATTTCTTTTCAACAGTAACCGTCTTTAAAAATAAAATAATATAAATAATAATGAAAGCATATACATACATTAGAGTGACACAAAGAAATGTGTTTGATTCTCACAAATTATCATGTAGTAACATATCATATCAACTTAAAAATTAATTAAAATAATTTCAGTACTTCCAAGTGAAATACATATTTTCATATATTTTATCTTTTAGCTTTTAAAAATTTATATAATTAGTAAAACTAAATCTAAACATATGTGTAACATCTACTTACTTAATCGTCGTACTATATGTAATTATCCAATATAAAATAGAAGAAAATTAAAAAAAAATGACATCATAAACCACCCTTTAAAACATATGAATTTAATTAAATTTTACAACCAATTAACTCACTTTTTAGCATACGTTCCCTGTACTCATCATCACGTTGTATGATTGCAGTACCATTACCACCAACTCCACCAACACCATTCGAAATAGTTGTGATGCCCTGGTGTGCATCCATGTCAGCTAACAGAGACTACAAGAAAATGTGGAAAAATCATGGTTTGCATAAGACAAGAGTTGAAACGAAAACAAATTATTAAAAACCCCACAAACATCGATTTAACATGGAAAAAAGTTCTCAACTTATAAATAAAACATTAGTGTGATATTTAGAAGTGAGTACGTGGATGTGTCTTAATCTACTAAGGTCGTTCCAAATGTTCAACTAAAATAAAATTGTAATTAAATAAACAGTCAACCTTTCTGTCTTTCTAGCTTATCTATAATATTAATACGCTAGACGATTTCTTGTGACCGATGTTTTGTTCTACCGTTTTATACCGATTTTGACCAAATGAATATTATTTGAAAGGTGTTTCTTTTTAGCCGTTTTGCAGATTTACAGATTTTTTAATTTTTGCCTTTATTTTAAGTAAATTTCATTTAACGTTGCTACACATACATAAAATTATACAATCTTATGTGTGTGCTTATTAAATTTGTTAATGTGTTTGTAATAAAAATGAGTTTGTTTTTTGTGTTGATTTGTGAATTGACTATAATTGATTAGCATACCTTTAGGGTCTTTATTTAATGAAAAAATAAAATTTCCTAGAATTTGCATTCGAATTTCGAGGGCTGGAATCTGCTAGTAGTTTTGAATACATATGTATGTATATTACAAATTACGAGTGCGTTCGAAAAAATCTTAACACACGTTTACATTTTTTCTTTTTGATCAAGTTATCTTTGAAAAGTTTGATTAAAATGAGTTACAAAATAAAAGTTCATGCTAAAATTATTAAATATTCTCAACATAATACAACTTGGTCCTACAAAATTTCGGCCAAATAATCCAATGCCCGCCGTCAATCTGCTTCCAAAGTTACTTAAAAGTATCACGAGAACTCTAACATTAATAGGAAGAAAGAAAGGTCCACATAATATTTTTAAGACCAGAAAGTATATTGAAAAGAGCTCCCACGGCATGCGGTAAGAAACAGTGCTCCGACTAATACGTACTAAAAGCTAAAGCCAATGCTTGATTTAAATCATACAAAGGAAAAAACATGTCCCATACAGGAATGCTGAAAATATTTATAGGATAAAAATAAAGCACGGAAATTTAAATTATGTTTTATACAAAAATACTTCTGCTGCATAATGGACGACGACACGTATTTACTGCCAGATTTTTGATAGCTTTCCAGGAAATGTTGGATATAATTATAGGTCTCAAAAGCAGATGAAATTTGCAAAAGAAATCCTGGTATTGCAAACAATATGCACTTATGGTAAAAGATTCAAGCTATTTATTATAATAGGCTCAAAAATAACGAAATTTATATTAAGGAGTGTTTCCTTGCATAAGATAAAATGTGTCCACATATTTTTGGCCTGATTCGGCACTCTGTCACTACATTAAGAATAATCTTCAGTGGTACAAGAACAATAACGTGGTTTTTGTAATAGAGCAGATAAATTTTCCTAGCTGGGTACCTGTGAAAAACCACAAAATGTTCAAAATTTTAAACGGAGATAAACTACCTATTCCAAAAATGGTGATAGAAAGTACTATAAAATCCTTAATGGAAGGGTTTCCGGAAAAGGTCCCTAAGTGCATAAGTTGTTATTAGAACATTTTATATAAGTTGAGATTTTCGATTTCGATTTTCTCACTCTTTAAGTGTTTTAGCGAAAGAAATTTGTGGAAGAAATCTCAGATTTTGATTCTTTTGATCTTATTTAAAAAACTTTTGTAATTTCCGTATAATAAATAACGGGTGATTTTTTTGAGGTTAGGATTTTCATGCATTAGTATTTGACAGATCACGTGGGATTTCAGACATGGTGTCAAAGAGAAAGATGCTCAGTATGCTTTGACATTTCATCATGAATAGACTTACTAACGAGCAACGCTTGCAAATCATTGAATTTTATTACCAAAATCAGTGTTCGGTTCGAAATGTGTTTCGCGCTTTACGTCCGATTTATGGTCTACATAATCGACCAAGTGAGCAAACAATTAATGCGATTGTGACCAAGTTTCGCACTCAGTTTACTTTATTGGACATTAAACCAACCACACGAATGCGTACAGTGCGTACAGAAGAGAATATTGCGTCTGTTTCTGAGAGTGTTACTGAAGACCGTGAAATGTCGATTCGTCGCCGTTCGCAGCAATTGGGTTTGTGTTATTCGACCACATGGAAGATTTTACGCAAAGATCTTGGTGTAAAACCGTATAAAATACAGCTCGTGCAAGAACTGAAGCCGAACGATCTGCCACAACGTCTAATTTTCAGTGAATGGGCCCTAGAAAAGTTGGCAGAAAATCCGCTTTTTTATCGACAAATTTTGTTCAGCGATGAGGCTCATTTCTGGTTGAATGGCTTCGTAAATAAGCAAAATTGCCGTATTTGGAGTGAAGAGCAACCAGAAGCCGTTCAAGAACTGCCCATGCATCCCGAAAAATGCACTGTTTGGTGTGGTTTGTACGCTGGGTGAATCATTGGACCGTATTTTTTCAAAGATGCTGTTGGACGCAACGTTACGGTGAATGGCGATCGCTATCGTTCGATGCTAACAAACTTTTTGTTGCCAAAAATGGAAGAACTGAACTTGGTTGACATGTGGTTTCAACAAGATGGCGCTACATGCCACACAGCTCGCGATTCTATGGCCATTTTGAGGGAAAACTTCGGAGAACAATTCATCTCAAGAAATGGACCGGTAAGTTGGCCACCAAGATCATGCGATTTGACGCCTTTAGACTATTTTTTGTGGGGGTACGTCAAGTCTAAAGTCTACAGAAATAAGCCAGCAACTATTCCAGCTTTGGAAGACAACATTTCCGAAGAAATTCGGGCTATTCCGGCCGAAATGCTCGAAAAAGTTGCCCAAAATTGGACTTTCCGAATGGACCACCTAAGACGCAGCCGCGGTCAACATTTAAATGAAATTATCTTCAAAAAGTAAATGTCATGGACCAATCTAACGTTTCAAATAAAGAACCGATGAGATTTTGCAAATTTTATGCGTTTTTTTTTTTAAAAAAGTTATCAAGCTCTTAAAAAATCACCCGTTATATGAGGTTTTTGATCAGTTTTTATACAAGAAACTATAAATAAAACAAGTAGGAAAATTATACCCGGTCTAGACCGACTATACCATTGTTTACCCTATCTATTCGGTCCAACTTTAAAGCGGCATCGTTATTAATTTTTTTGGCTGTAGATATGAAAAAGTTTATATCGGGTGCCATATTTATATGGGGACTAGGTCGAAAAATGAACCGATCCAAAGAATTTTCATATAGGGATTATTTTTGGACTACTGTTTAGTGGATATAATAAACACATACAAACCCAATTTGACTGAGATCTATATGATAATTTGGATCTTATGGGAATTTATGTCGATTTGTATGGCGACTAGGTCTGAACAGTAACCGGATTCCACCAATTTCAATAGCCTTCATCCTATGGCCGATAAAAGCTTATATACCAAATTTCATCAAAATATATTCATATTTGCGGCCTGCAGTTTGATTACAAGGTTAACATGGACACACAGATGAACAGACGGACGGACATCGCTAAATCGTTTCCGAAAGTGATTCTGAGTCAATTGGTATAATAAAAGATGGGTCTAGGTCGAATATTTTTGGTAGCAGCAGCACAAAGTCATTATACCCAAACCACATAGTGTAATTGGTTATAATTCTATAAAACCGTCGTACACTGTCTGCTTTACTTTCCAATCTATAATACTAATAGGCTAGAGGATTCCTTGTGACCGATGTTTTGTTTACCATTTTATCCCGATATTGACCAAACGTATATTATTTGAAAGGTATGTCTTTTTAGCCGTTTTGCAGATTTACAGATTTTTAAATTTTTTCCTTCATTTTGAGTAAATTGCATTTAAAGTTGCTACTAACATATACATAAAATTATACATATGCTATGTGTGTTGTATTAAATTTGCGTTTGTTAATGAGTTTGTTATCTTCATTCGCAGTATTAATAAACCATAAAAGTGTTGGTTTGTGAATTGGCCAAGTTGAAAAATAAAGCTTCGCAGAATTTGCAGTCCAATTTCGAGCGCTGGAATCTGCTAGTAATATATAATTGTTTTTTTTTTTTATTTCAATTTTGTTCGCCATACTAACGGATGATTTGTCCAAGAAAAATTAAGATATCTCTAAAAATTTGGGAAGAGTATTCATACCATTCTCTTTAAAATTATCCCAAAAAGTTTCAATTAGTCTTAGTTGGAGAACATTTTCTGGTTGATTTCTCTTGGCATAATTCCTAGTATGTATTTTAAAGTTTTCAATTGAAGTCTTGACGTAATATAAAGATGCTAAATCGGGCCAGAAAATTATTTTTGCTCGTCGCACAGTAGCGCCCTTAGAACAAGTGAAGTAGCAAAAATCAAAAATTACGATATTTTGAATAAACTCATCTTATAGGATACAAATTTGCTACCTTCAATAAAATCAGATTTTTAGTTTAGAAAATATAACCCTTCAAAATTGAGCGACTTTCAGTTTTAAAAAAAACAAATTGCCTAAAAAATTTGGTCCAGTTTCTGGTAGAATATAAAAAAAGACTAGATAACTAATCATAATTTTCTTATTTCCGTTGGTTTGTACATTTATTCAGTACTAGTTCACGTTTTAACTTAAATCTAATGGCGTGGTAGCAATGTGGTTAAACATAGGCAAAAAAAAATTTTTTTTTCAAGTACATTTCAATTCTGTGAAAAAAAAATGGAATTTTGCTAAATTAATACATTTTCACGCTGTTCCGGAGTAAACAAGAATGTGGAGTTTATTAAATTTAGAAGTGAATTTAGTTCCTAAATGACACCAGGATAAATTTCAGACCAAAAGTAAAACTGGAATTTGAGCCTTATTCCATCTTTCCAAAATCTCATTTATTGTTATTTTAAAATAATTGGATAGGCCAATCTTTTTATTTTGTACTCTCATAAAAAAACAAATGCCCTATTATTGCGCACTGCGTTGGTAGTTAAGTTTTATCAAATTTTTGAGCACAAAAAATTTTTTTGTAGCAATTTTTTTAAATTAAATTTGTTTTTAAAATAATTAATACATATTATTTTAATTTTTGTCAAACTTAAATGCCTCAAAATAAGTGCATGGTACATAAATCAATTTTTGAAACTTTGGATGACATAAAGCTTATACAAGTAGAAAATTATTTATTTTTAATTTATGTTATTTTCAATGTTGATTTGAAGTTCTAATTAACTCATTTTAATACAAAACCCATCAAAACTTACATATTTTTTTTGAATATCACAACAGTGAGGACATGCTAGGACATCTGTTATATATCGTTGAACGCGTCTTGAGAAATATAATATTGTGTCCATATTGGATATGTTGAACCAGAAAAAAATTAAAATATTTTCAAAAAACTAAAATATAGACCTTTTTTAAAAACGATCCAGCCCGGAATAGGTTAACGCTAGACCAGGAATTAAGGTAGATTTCTAGGAAGGCATTATTTTCACTTTTTTTCGCTCTATACAGAGTGAGCCTAAATTATATATGTATATATATTAAGTGATATATATTTTGTTGTCAATTGATTCAAAACATGATATGCAAAATATAGTTTTTTTTTTGCTTTCCAATGGCATATATTTTCCATTGAGGTCGATAAAGCTCTTTTTAGCTTTAAAGCCAATACAAGTGAAAAAGACACAGAAAAACGTTTATAATTCACCCAACAATAAATAAGAAAAAGCACAAGTTTTACTAATTTTTAATGGCTGTAACCTGTTCTTGTGAGGAGATCCCCAAATTCCCCAGATGCCTTTTTCAAACTGTTTCAAATTGCATAGTAAAATGAAAAATGTTTCAACTTAAATTGTTCAAGGTATACAAACAATTTGCGAACAAATTAATTAGACAATTGAAACAAAAACATTACGGGCGTATAATTAAAAAAAAATATTCGTTCAAGTTTAATACAATTTGCGACATTTAATATCACCAATGCCTAAATAAATGATGCCACTTTCTACCATGCATAAACATGTAGAAAATTATAAAATTTTTTTAATTCGGTACTATCAAATTTTGATACCCTTCAAATACGATTGTAATAATTAAAAATTTATTTTTTCTCTTAATGCTTTGCAATTTGTTTCAAAATAAAACTGAATAAAAGTCAATGTTTTGATTATTGAATAGTGACTTTACAAAATTTTGTACGAATATTGAATTGTGGTTAGTTGTAAAATCAATGGATTTTTCTAAGTATGAATATAACAAACACTTTATACGCTAGTTATTAACTATATAAATACTTAGACGTATGAGTGATAATTTTACGAAATTAAATATAAATCATACAGCATTACAGAATGAACGTAAATATATAAGCACCTTTTTTCTTTTGAAAATTTCAGTCATAATATGAACTTAATTTTAGGCTGTTTATGCAAACTAGCAGATTCCAGCGCTCGAGCGTAGTTTCTAGGCACCGTTATTTTTCAACTTAGCCAATTCACAAACCAACACTTTTATGGTTTAATCTTATTGTGAATGATGATAACAAAATAATAAAACACACATAGCATATGTATAATTTTATTTTATATATGTGCTAGTAGAAATGCAATTTACTCAAAATAAAGGAAAATATTTTAAAATTTATAAATTTGCAAAATGGCTTAAAAGAAATACCTTTCAAATAACATACGTTTGGTCATAATCGGGATAAAACGGTAAACAAAACATCGGTCACATGAAATCGCATAGCCTATTAATATTATAGATATTGCTTTGTGCTTCTCCAAGTAAATTGCTATTTACCAACTGTCTATTTTTTCACTATTTTTCAACTTTGACGGAAAATAAAAAAAAAAACTATTTTTATTTATGGATAATAATTTTAAAATATAAAAAAACTTGAAGAAGAAACATAAAAAATATAAAACTGTTAAAAATCATGCTTTTTAGTTAACATAAACATGATTTATTTCATTCCGTTAGCAAATTTTAACTTTGATAACCCATAAGTAAGCTTCTAGAAGGCGTAGCACCCTGTTCAGACACTTATTTCATAGGTTGGATAATTATCTGTCACAAGCTATTTAACTTATTTGATTATCTCATTCGGTTATGATTTTTACAACGAAGAAGCTCAAATGGCGCCACTGTGCGTCGATAGTATATTTCTAGAAATTTCTACAAATCTGGAATAGATTTTCTTTATACATTTTAGTTTGCACAGCTCATACTCCATTGAAAAAATAATGGTTTAATGACAATAAAACCTTTCCTGGTAGCTATGTTTTATAAATATATTTAGATAATATGGGCCACTTTCTGACTGGAAGACACAAAAACGGGTTAAGTGACATTTTTTGTCTTCATTGGTAAAATAAGACTCGTCCATCACGCAATTTAACTGAGAGAAAAAGATCACTTTTTTCCGTCTCTCTGTGATAGCTGGGTGGTTTTGTGGTATTTGTATGGTCTTTACAACTCACAGTAAGATTTTCCACTATGGCCTACGGTTTCTGCTTTTAATTTATTTCTAACTTTCGAATCTTTTAACAGAAATTTTTTGCACGAAACAGGTGTTCTTTCTACCTTAGGATTAATCTCCACCAATTTAAATTCTTACAAATGGTAGATTTTCTAAATCCCATGTCCTAAAAATGGTAAATAACTTCATAATATATTTTGGAAGGATTTTTTAGAAAATTAACAAATTAGTTTACGCTGCCCTAATTCATTGATTATTATTTTGAATACTAATTAATAAGAAAACAATGTTTTTCTTATTTTCTATTAACAACTAGATACAACAGTTATATTTTTAGAAAAAAACAACGCCTTAATTTTCTAATTTTACAAACATTACTTTGAGACCTTAACAAGTGTGTTGATCTTTTAAAAAACGGATGTGATGGAAAGTTCATATGCCGTTTCAACGAACATAGAAAGAATATTCTGGTCCTAGTGTCTGAAGTTGTATCATATATTATGGGCCAGTAAATTTTTCCAATCTGTATTTTTTTAACTGAAATACATTGAAATCTGGTGCAGGGACTCCAGAGTTAAAGACGCGAGTGTGAAGAGACATCTTAAATATTCATTTAGTACAATTTTTTTATCCAGATTATATTTTGTTTTATACGATGTTAGCGCCACCGAATCAATAATGCAAAACGCGTATACAATGTACCAGAGTTAATGAAACAGTGAGTCTTAGTGTAGATATATAAAGAGCCGAAAAATGACCGATCATGACCATATTTAGTAAAATCACTTATATTTTTCAAAACATATTCAACCCAAGTTTGTGTAAAATAATTTCATTATTTGTTTCTTGATAAATTAATGTGAAGATCGGGAAGTAATTTTATAAGGGAAAAAATGGTTATTGGAGGTTTCTTTTCATATGCATAATTTTTACGTCAAGAGAAATATGATAATAGGGATTTGGGGGAAATACTAAAACTAATCAAAAGAGATAGGAGACTAGGTTGGAACATGCACTGTTTTTAAGCCATTTCAATAACAATTGTCCTAAAACAGATATATTTAGGCAAATATATGCTTTCTATAAAAATAGATTTTTTTACATATATTATAAAATTAATTATTGTATTCAAATATTAGCGTTTCACGATAAGATGAAGCATTGATTATGTACTAAAGTACATACCGCGAGTTGTTTTCACCATTTAAAATTCTAACTAATTCTTCTTCTGATATTGTCATTTTTCGAAGCCAATACTGTCGAAAGTTGTTTAAAACGGGACATTTACCAATGAAGTGTTGTATATTTTCAATTTCTTTCCTATTACTCAGTGACCAGCGTTTTTCGATTCTTCTTGAATAGCGAGAGCCATTGAGTTCGATTAGGTCACAGCGTGCCTTGAATATCAACATGATATTAGCCTGATTGTTGTTTTGATGGAAATATCTGTTTTATGTTCCATCTGTTTTATGTTCCATTCTTCGACTGATATATTTGGTGTCCATTGTATGTTATGTTCTTCACTAAAATCATTCAAATGTTTCACCCATGAAATATTGTTGGCCAAAGCTAGTAAACTGAGCTTATGAGGTAGTCTAGAATCAGTGAATTCAAAAAGTGTTCGTGTAATATAACACAAATGGAGACTTAATGTGTAGTGATGCACATCATCCATTCCAGACTCAAGCATAACAGCACAATTTGGTGTAAATTTGGGAAGCTTAAGAATGCGTTTAATAAAGTATCTTTGTAGGCTATCGACATCTTCAAGTAAGATTGGCCCTATATTTGCGCACCATACGAGTGTATGGACCGACATACGGAATTAAAAGGATGTGTTTTTGATCGAAAATAAATATCATTTTTGATGATGAAGTTACTCCATGTTGAGTTTATACAATTTATTGCCAAATATTTGAGTTTAAATAAAGAGAATTTTCATAGCTTGATTTACTACCCAGACCTCCAAATATACGAAAAAATATTAAAGTTCCATAAAAGATTTTCTCAGACTTCCTGATCGGACCATTTTTGATTTAGTCCCCAGAACATAAAATATCAAAATACCATTATATCCAGTTATTGGCTCAGCAAATTTGGATCCAAGATCCTCTCTCGAAACGACTGGTATAGGGTATATGTAATTTTCTTACTTGTTTTTTTTTTAAATTTTTTATTTTTTAAAGCTTTATGACGCATATTTTTAAGGTGTTCTCAATGGTTCACAAACAAGAAAAATTTTGAATAGTGTAGACTTTGAAAAAATTCTATATTTTTATTATTTATATATCCTTAATAATTGTTTTACTTATTTTACCCAATTCCATAATTTATATTTATTTCGGAAATCGTTATATGTATTGGATTCAACAAACCTGTACGATAAATAACTTTTTATATAAATTTTTAATAAGTGCACGAATACGTCTGGAAAAACTGAGAGGCATGGATATTTTCATTTTTGCCCTTATTTCAGAAATACTCCAAATAAAAACAAGTAAGAAAATTATAGTCGGTCTAGACCGACTATACGATACCCTATACCATGGTTTGGAGACCCCATCTCTTCGGTACAACTAATTCAATATAGAAAATAAGCGTAAAACAAATTTGAGTGGCATTGTTATTAATTTTTTTGGCTGCAGATATGAAAAAGTTCATATCGTGTGCTATATTTATATGGGGACTAGGTCGAAAAATGGACCGATCCCGACCATATTTGGCAAAGTCACTTACATTTTGAAAAACTATACACAAACCAAAATTGAGAAAAATCTGTGCAAGATTTTTGTTTTTTGATAGATTTAAGTGAAGATCGGGAAGCAGCTTTATATGGGGGCTATGACTAAGAATTGTCTTAAAGGGATTATTTTTGGACTTCCGATTAATGGATGTAATAAACACATACAAACCAAATGTGACTGAGATCTATATTATAATTTGGATCTTATGGCAATTTATGTCGATTTCATAGGGGTCATTTTTATCGGGACGAGGTCTGAACATGGACCGAATATCACCAATTTCAATAGCGTTCATCCTGTGGCCGATGAAACCTTATATACCAAATTTCATCAAAATATTTTAGTTTGATTACAATATTTACATGGACACACAGACGCACGGACGGACAGACGGACGGACGGACATCGCTAAATCGGCTCAGAAAGTAATTCTGAGGCGATCGATATAATAAAAGATGGGTCGAGGTCAAATGTATTTGGTAGTTACAAACGGCAGCACAAAGTTATTATACCCAAACCACATAGTGCTATAGGGTATAATAAATCTCTAATATTAATAGGCTAGGCGATTTCTTGTGACAGATGTTTTGTTCTACCGTTTTATCCCGATGTTGACCAGACGTATATTATTTGAAAGACATTTTTTTGTAGCCGTCTTGCAGATTTACAGATTTTTTAATTTTTCCTTTATTTTGAGTAAATTGCATTTAAAGTTGCTACTAACACATACATAAAATTATGCAATGCTATGTGTGTGTTTATTAAAATTGTTAATGTTTTTGTAGCAAAAATGAGTTTGTTTTTTGTGTACCTTTAGAGTCTTTATTTAATAAAAAAAATAAAATTTCCTAGAATTTGCACTCGAATTTCGAGGGCTGGAATCTGCTTGTGTTTTATAAATATGAATTAGCGTTCTCTTTGGGATTTTCCCATTTATTTCGCCGAAAGCTGAAATTTATCGGTATATTTAAAGTCGAAATCAGTATTTTCATTAGTATTTAATCATGATTTCCTAAAAATTAATAATAAGGTTTGACCTTTTATTCCCGTAACAAATACTTTTAAACATTTCCTACAAAAAATGTATTCTTCACTAATGTGAACTACCTTATTGCGCACAGTGTATTCATGAATATTAAGAATGATACTGTTTATATGCAAGTTAACACATCGTTATACGAATTTTTGTTACACCATCTTATAAATAATTTAAATTATCAAAAACAAACGAAAGAACGATAAACATTGCAAGTACATAGGTTCACTTTGTAACTACTAACTGAATCAATGTCTGAATAGAATAAATTTTGTGTTACTTTGACAGTTGCATAAAGTTTCCTCCAATGGCAATAAATTCAAACACACATGTGAACATCTATTTGTGAATATGAAGACTACAATTATCTATCTAGCATTAAAGTGATATTGCGTGGTTAAAATATTTATATATATATTATATATATAAGTATATATATGTATATTTTAAAATGTGTCTGACACTGTTAAAGTACTAAAAAGTTAATCCCAGGTGATACATACACAGGCAAACATATAAATCGTTTCATATTCACTTTGTAAAAATTTGTCACATGAAATGGCTGCAGCATTTGAACGAATTAGTTCGTTATGCAGGAAATATTTTGGTAAATTTTGTAATCACATATTTTCACTTTGACTTTTGACATTGTGTTGTTATTTGGACGTACATATGTTACACAGAAACCTCGCTTTACATAGAAGACAACTATGTAAATCGAAATATAAATGTATACTAAATATATATTCTTTTACCTTATACCACTCTGCAATCAGGGTATAATAAGTCTATGCAAGACCCATATATTAATATAGCGATCAGAATCATTTTCTAAGTATCCGCCCGTCTGTCTGTGTGTATGTCTGTCTGTCTGTGGGTCCATGAAAACCTTGTAATCAAATATAAATATATTTCGATAAAATTTGGAATATAAGCCTTTGATGGACATAAGTTAATTACTGTTGACATGGCTCAAAATCGTTAATTTCAGACCTAGTCTCAATACAAATTACCACTAAAATCCATATTATCATATAGATCTTGGTCAAATTTGGTTGGTATGCATTTTCCATTAATTAGTGGTCTAAAAATAAATCCTGTAAAACTATTGTAAGTCATAGTCCCCATATAAAGCCGCTTGCTAATTTTCGCTTTAAACTCTGAAAAAAATATTGAACAGATTTTATTCCAATTTGTTATACCGCTCGACTGCGAATCAGTTTCTAGTCAATTTAGCGATGTCCGTCTGTCCGTCCGTCTCTCTGTGTGTGTACATCAGAGTTCAGAAAAAAACACACACGGAATAAAAAACTCGCACATATATGTAAACAAACATAACTTAGACCAACACACACATATTTTTATTTTCATATCAATTATGTTTGTTTTTAAATTTTCTTCGGTGCCCAACACAACCATGACTGTGTTCGTTTTAATATTTCGTTATTTACACGAACATTTTTGTATCACGTACTTTTTGTTTCAATCACACATAAAGCACACATTTTTGAGTGTTGCTTTATTTGAAGTTCATATTCTGGTACGTGTACTGAAAAAAAAAAAACAAAACATATACAATAAACAGATTCGAGTTCAGTTATATTTTAAGTCGTGTTGTTGCTCGTGTAGTAAGAAAAAACAGAACGTGTACAATAAACAGGTTCGAGTTCAGTTATATTTTAAGTCGTGTTTAAGTCGTGTTTAAAATATAACTGAACTCGAACCTGTTTATTGTACATGTTCTGTTTTTTCTTACTACACGAGCCACAACACGACTTAAAATATAACTGAACTCGAACCTGTTTATTGTACATGTTTTGTTTTTTTTTTCAGTACACGTACCAGAACATGAACTTCAAATAAAGCAACACTCAAAAATGTGTGCTTTATGTGTGATTGAAACAAAAAGTACGTGATACAAAAATGTTCGTGTAAATAACGAAATATTAAAACGAACACAGTCATGGTTGTGTTGGGCACCGTAGAAAATTTAGAAACGCACATAATTGATATGAAAATAAAGATATGTGTTGGCTGCTTTTGAACAGAACATTGTGTGTTTCATGTGTGTATTTTCTGAACCTTGGTGTACATGTAAACTTTGTAATCGAACTACATACAAATGACGCCTATGAGATCGGCTAAAATTGTTATAAAATCCAAATTATCATATAGATCTCGTTCAAAGTTTTTGCGTGTGCTTATTATTAATCAGTAGTCCTAAAACATACCATGTACGAGAAATCTTAGTCATAGCCCCCATATAAATACGCTTCCGGATCTTCGCTTAAATATTTCAGAATACTACAATATTGCACAGAGTTTGGTTAAGGTTTTTTCATAAAATAAGCGAGTTTACTGAATATAAATATAGCATCCAGTATGAACTCCTTCAAGTCCGAAGTCAAAAAAATAACAAAGTCACTCAAATTTGATTTATGCTTATTTTCCTTAGCAACTTAGATGGAACTAAAGCCCTTTCTCTGAACGCATGTTATACGTTTTTGTGGAAAATAAATCACTTTACTAAATATTATAGTGAGTGGTGCATTATTCGACCTACTCCCCATATAAAAATTGTATCTGAATGGATGTTTTTTATAACAATGCCACTCAAATTTGTTTTATTTATTTTCTATATCCAATTAATCCGTCTTAATACCCTTTCTATAAACTCATAGTTTAATCTGTTATAAAGTTGGTCTATATCGACTACAATTTTACTACGTTTTCTTTTTTAATACTAGAATAATTTATGAAATAAATTCTTGAGAAATTCTGGAATTTTTACCATATATCTTAAATCTTAAAATATTTTTTTTTTTGGGGAATTCGTAAAACTCGTCTCAAGGTTTATAATTTAAACGATACTTTTTAATTTTTTGCAGGCTTGAAATTGCCGTTATTTAGGTGAATCACAAGGGTTTTGAATCTAATATTTACTAGTTCAAAAATTACTTCTTTTACGAAACCATACACTGTAGCGTTACAATAAATGAATTATAAAGTTCAGATTAGGTCATTGGACGAATTAAACAACACTGTAAAATACAATAGAAGTGGTTTTGGAGCAAAAAACTCTATCCTTAGTAAGATAAATTGTTTTTACATTTGTCACTTGTTTTATTTCTAAAACTAGTTCAATAAGTATTTGAATAAACCCAACTATTTCTCTTTTTTTTTTTGTATTGCGATTTAGTTATAGAATTGATTACATGGTTCCCCCGGTACTCTACCGTATACGATTTATTTGTAGTACATATTTACTATTCACACTATAAAATATTTAATAACTTGTCAACACTTAGTATTTTACTGGCATTTTGAAATCACTTACAATTGTTGGTTCTTTCTAACACGACAATAGAAAGGATACTGACATGTCCAATTCAGTTTATATTAACAGCATGAAACAAACATTAGCCATATAATTGTAGACGAAAAAGTTTTTACCCTGTGCACACACATTCATATATAAATTTTAATAATTATATTCACACACTGCCATATACTTAACCCTGATAGGGCTGTGTATTTATTTTAAGAAAAAAAAAAGGGTCAACTGTTATCTCGCCATTTCCTGTGAATTAATTTTTTATTACATCTTACTAAATGACGAAAAAAAATTACATGTGTTACAAAAGACAATATTTGACATCAAAAATGACATGAAAGAAAAATATTGCATTAATTTCAAAATAAAAAAAAGTAAGAATATTATAGTCGGTCCAGACCGACCATATGATACCCTATACCATGGTTTAGAGACCCTATCTTTCGGTCCAACTAATCCGATATAGAAAATAAGCATAAACCAAATTTGAGTGGCATTGTTATTAATTTTTTTGGCCGCAGATATAAAGTTCATAACGGATGTTATTTTTATAGGGGGACTAGGTCGAAAATTGACCGATCCTAACCAAGTCAAATATATGCAAACCAAATTTGAGAAAAATCTGTGCAATATTTTTGTTTTTGACAGATTTAAGTGAAGACCGGGAAGCAGCTCTATATGGAGCCTATGACTAAGAATTGTCCTATAGGGATTATTTTTGGACTACTGATTAATGGATCTAATAAACACAAACAAACCCAATTTGACTGAGATCTATGTTAAAATTTGGATCTAATGGCATTTCATGTCGGTTTCATAGGGGTCATTTGTATGGGGGCTAGGTCTTAACCTGGACCGAATTTCACCAATTTCAATAGCGTTCATCCCATGGCCGATAAAATCTTATATACCAAATTTCATCAAAACTTATTCATATCTGCGACCTGTAGTTTGATTACAAGCTTTACATGGACACACAGACGGACGGACGGACGGACGGACATTGCTAAATCGACTCAGAAAGTGATTCTGAGTCGATCGGTATAATAAAAGATGGGTCAAATATTTTTGGTAGTTACAGACAGCAGCACAAAGTCATTATACCCAAACCACATAGTGGTATAGGGTACAATTAAAAACAAGTAAGAAAATTATAGTCGGTCTAGACCGACTATACGATACCCTATACCATGCGTTTAGAAACCTTATCTCTTAGGCCCAACTAACTGGACATA
The DNA here is from genome assembly GCA_963682025.1 of Cordilura impudica. Taxonomy (NCBI): domain Eukaryota; kingdom Metazoa; phylum Arthropoda; class Insecta; order Diptera; family Scathophagidae; genus Cordilura; species Cordilura impudica. The sequence continues at coordinate 54,728,127 of OY821519.1, forward strand.
GAAAATAAGCAAAAACCAAATTTGAGTGGGATTTTTATTAATTTTTTTGGCTGCAGATATGAAAAAGTTCATATCGGATGCTATATCTATATGGGGACTAGGTCCAAAAATGGACCGATCCTGATCATGTTTGGAAAAGTCTCTTGTATTTTGCAAAAATATATACAAACCAAATCTGAGAAGAATCAGTGCAATATTTTTGTTTTTTAATAGATTTAAGTGAAGATCGGGAAGCAGCCCTATATGGGGCCAAAGGGATCATTTTTGGATTACTCATTAATGGACGTAATGAATGCATACAAACCCCAATTTGAGTAAGATCTATATGACAATTTGGATCTTATGGCAATTTATGTCGATTTCATAGGGGTAATTTGTATGGGGGCTAGGTCTGAACATGGACCGATTCTCACCATTTTCAATAGCGTTCATCCCATGGCCGATAAAAGCTTATATACCAAATTTCATCAAAATATATTCATATTTGCGACCTGCAGTTTGATTACAAGCTTTACATGGACACACAGACGGACGGACGGACGGACGGACATTGTTAAATCAACTCAAAAAATGATTCTGATTCGATCGGTATAATTAAAGATGGGTGTAGGTCAAATATTTTTGGTTGTTACAAACAGCAGCACAAATTCATTATACCCAAACCACATAGTGGTATAGGGTATAACAAGTAAGTAAGTAAGTATTTTCGGTTTAGAACGACTATACGACACCCTGTACCATGTGTTTAGAGAGGAGGTTCCAGGTCCGACTAATTGGATATAGAAAATAAGCATAAACCAAATTTGAGTGGCATTGTTATTAATTTGTTTGCTTTCGGATATGAAAAAGTTCATAACGGGTACTATATTTCTCTGAGGACTAGGTCGAAAAATGGACCGATCCTGACCATATATGGTATGGTCACTTATTTTTTGCAAAAAAAATATCCAAACCAAATTTTAAAAAAATCTGCGCAGGTTTTTTGCTTTTTGATAGGTGTCTTTTAAGCTACTGACTAATGTATATAATAAACACACTCAAACCAAAATTGACCAAGATCTATATGAAAACTTGGATCTTAAAATCGATCGCATAGGGGTCATTTTTATGGGGACTAGGTCTAAACATGCACCGATTTTCACCAATTTCATAGTCGATAAAAGCCTACATACAAAATTTCGTAAAAACATATTCATATTTACGACCTGTAGTTGGATTAAAAAGTTTACATGGATATACAGACGGACGGACAGATGAACTGATGGACATCCCTAAATTGACTCATAAAATGATTCTGATTCAAAATATGATTCTGATTCGATCAGTATAATACATGATGGGTTTAGGCCAAAAATTTTTGGTAGTTATAAACATCAGCAAAAACTCATTATACCCTGACCATAAAGTGGTATAGCGTATTATGACCTAGCACTCGAATTTCGAGTGCTAATTTTAGAAAATTTAATTTTTTCAATTTTTTTTTTTCAATATTTTTTTTAATCTAAATATATAAAAATTGTGAATTGTTCAATAAAATTCATTAAATTTCATTATAAATATTTGTTGAACACATAGAAGATGTACAGTACTGATCACAACATTTGCAACTCAAATCGCATTTGAAGTTTTAATAGACTAATTCGCTCTAAACGAAAATTCACTATTGAGTAGTGCATTTTTTCGTTTATTCATTCATTGTTCTTGTTACATAAATGCAAAAAAAAAATTATTCAATTGATCGACAACAAAAAAAAACCATTATATGAAGGTGTGAGAAATGAGGTAGTCATAACATTTGCAACTGATAACATTCTCGCTCTCAAAACAATTTTGTACTCTCACAAGTACATATTATTTGCTCTTCTTGTACCACATGCTTATTTTTGCCCAAATTTCTGAAAGCATTGTTTCCTTCACATTGTTGCAATTTTACCGCAGAATGGGTGGAAATAAATACAATTCGGAGTTCAAATTAAGGATTTTATATGATTTTCGGCATGGTCTTACTCGATTAAGTATTGCGTTCATAAATCTAAGGTTTGTCGCGTAGCTAATGTTTGAAATATTCATACAATTCACAAAGGTGGACCACCATGTAAAACAGCGGCAAGGCAAGATCGTCAAATCAAAATTATTTTTATAAAATACCCCAAAGCAGTGCCAAAAGAAGCCACAAATGAGCTCCAGCTGGCATCAAGCCTCAACACTATAAAAAGACGAGCCGTTGAAATGGGTCTTCGCAGTTACAATCCACAAAAAAACCATTTTTTTCTGAGAAAAGCCGGAAAGCTAGACTTCAATTTGCCACCACTCACAAGGGTTGGACTCTGCAGCAGTGGAAAAGCGTTTTATGGTCCGACGAATCGAAATTTAACCCCCGTGGCTCAGATGGTATGCAAAACGTTCGCCGACCGAAGGGCCAGAAGTTTAACCCAAGATACACCACACCAACAGTAAAGCATGGAGGCGGGAATATTATGGTGTGGGGTCATGGCATTGGTCCAATTCATCATATTAATGAAATTATGATGGCACAAATTTACAATTTACAATGTCCTGATCTTAATCCGATTGAGAACATGTGGATGATGTTTAAATCGAAAATTGGCAACCGAGAATTCCAAAAAGGTGAAGTCTTTATACTGATATTGAAGAGCAGTGGAGTGCGATTCCAAGCGACTATACAAAACTCATAGCCTCAATGCCAAAAAGATGTCGTGAAGTAATAAAAACCAAAGGCTATGCCACAAAATATTAGAGCTTTTGTACATTTTATGTTTTTTTGCAAACTTAATTAAACAGTTGCAAATGTAATAAGCTCTTGAATTTTGTACATTTTTCTTTTCATGCATATTTTGTTGTAACCCAAAGAATGATTTTTTTTTATTTTTGAGAAATAAATAACATTTGCTCAGCTTAACTAGAAACTGCTTTTAGGCTAACTTGGGAAGTTTTTTTGATGAAAAAACAAGGGATTTGTCAAAATAGGGTACCAGTTGCAAATATTGTGATCAGTACTGTATAATTGGGTGTGCATAATTTGATAAGAGCCTAAAGGTATCCTAATCAATTTTAGCCAATTTATTTAATTTTTTATTTGAAAGTTAAATATGTGTTTTATGTATGTGTTAGTGGCTACTTTAAATGATTATTACTCCAAAAAAAATTTACCAAATAATGCAGATCTGTAAAGAAATACCTATCGAATAGTATATTTTTTGTCAAAATCGGTTGGTAACTGAGAGTTTAGGAGATGTCACAAAAAATCGTCTTGCCTATTAATATTGTAGAGCTTTGTAAAATCATAGCATAAAGGGTTTCTTGCGAAATGGTTAGATTGCGATTTTTTTTATTTTTTTAATAACCAATTGTTATCCAAACTAAAGAATATCTTCTTACTGTGAAATAATTATAATATAAATTGCCGGAAGAGCAATTTTTAATTTTAATTTTAATATATCTCAAAATCCTTATATCCTTGTTATTATAGACAACCAATAACAGTAGGCTAACAAAAGTCCAAAATTTGCAGGCCAGTGTTATTACATCCTCCACAAACTTGTAATGCATCCATTCCATTTGTAGCTCATCTAAATCTTGATCCTTATAGCAATACAAGTCAACATATCGAAGTATGGCTATCCGCCCGTCTATCTGTCTAGCATGCTCATTCACAAAATAAACCATTTACCTGTGTAAACCTAGATCAGTATTATTTTTGATTATTTCGAGCATGTTACTATTTTAAATGGGCTAAACCGGACATCATTGTGCCAAGATATGACATAAAATTCAGTGTTTTGTTGTAAAAATTTTGTATTGGGTTTAAAAACTTTTTTATTTTCCCAAAAATTTTGTTTACATTTATTATAAATGGTGCAATAAGTCCGGTGGAGGATATCAAAGATTGGGCATGGCCGAATTCAACACTTTTATTTTTTTTTTTTTTTTTAATTACTTGGTTGGTTAATTGTTAAATTCTTTTTTCACATTTAAAAATTGTTTGTTTTCAAACTTTTTTCTAACAAAAACTATGGCTAAATCAGGAGTCCAATTTAAATTAAAAGTAAAACATACAAACCATAAGTGAGCTTGAAAAAGAAATTTGAAAATGTTTGAAAATTGCTTGGGAGACCTTCCTTGTAAGTAAAGCAAATCTTACCTATCATACTGGTAATATAATCATTAAATATATAATAAGTATTGTATTGTTTTGTCATTTTTTTGAATGCGGTTAAAAGAATCTAATTAATGTATATTTTGTATGTTGTCCATTTAGTACATTATTTGTTTTTACTATAAAATTATAATGTGACCCTATAGGAATGCATGACCTTCAAATTATATGTCAAATCATTAAAATTAAAAACAAGTAAGAAAATTAGGCTTCGTTTAGATCGACTATACGATATTCTATACTTTGTTGAGTAAATAATTGGATATACATAGAAAATCCAAAAATATAGTTTTGGTGGCACTTTTAATAATTTGTGCACTGCAGATTTAGTAAAGTTAATTATTTTACTCAAAAGCATATACAACCCAAATTTGAGAAAGATCTATGCAATATTTTTTTGTTTATTTTTATAGATATGAGTGAATACGTGGAAGCAGATTCATGTGGGAACTATGGTCCTATATGGTTTATTTTTGTACTATATATTTATGTGTGTAATAAACACACATTTACTCAAATTGACCACACCTATGCATATTCTGGATGTTAAGGCAAACTAAGTCGATCTCATCTCATCTTCTAAATATCATCGAAATATATTTATATTTGTGACCTGTAGTTTGATTACAAGATTTTCATGGACACATAGACAGACAGACAGACAAGCAGACTGACGAACGGACAGACATAGTTAAATGGTCTCATAAATTGGACTCAGAATTGATTCAAATATATTGGGTATTTACAAACATCAGCTCGAACCTAATATACCAGTCTCACCACATAGTGACCACAGTTATCATGTCGCCGACTATTAATTTTATTTTTAATGATATGTAATTTTAGTGTGTAATAACATTTAATTTAGTTAAATTGCTCGAACAAATAATTATATGTTTGATACTGGATATGATAGTGTACAAATGAAAGTGTGATGTATCCCAGTCAATACTGAGCACTCTTAAAGTATGTTACTTAAAAGCTTTGTTTTCAATATGTCATCTTTACTGACAAAAAAAAGCTCTCGTCATTTTCAGTCGATTAAGTTCTTATAAACCGGGATCGAAAAATTGAAAATTTCATTTTAGATTACACTCGTTGTTATGTGCTGCAAATTTCATTATCCGTCGTCATTCAACTGACAACAATTGACATTCAACTCTAACATTTGACATTTAAATTGGCACAGTGAGAACCAAGCTTTAGACTGCAATTATGGATACACAGTAGGGTGACCGGATCTCATGGAGGGGAAAAAAATATCGGAATCTTGTTCATCTGGAAAATGATTCTCCTTTCCAGATATTGAGATAGCCGAAATTTGAGCTCGATTAAACGACTTTAACCCGTGCCGCTCGTCGCTCAAAGTTTGAAAAAATTAAAATTTTTGGCCAAAAAGTTGACATATGAAGCCATATATAAATAATATGTAAATAATAAAAACACGCTTAATATCTCAAAAGAAAGCTAATGATGTTCTTCAAAATTTATATTCTACACATAAGTGTTGTTGATTTAAGTCAAACAGAGTTACAACAGTATTTGACCCCTAAAACGTGACCCGGTACTAATAGGAGCCAGCTTGAGAGTACTCTAAGAATTTTACGGGATTTTACATAATGTGTTTCGGAATTAACATTTTTTTGTTAAAAAGCATTTTGGAACTCAATTTTCAAACATAAAGAGACTTTTGGTTAAATGAAATCTTTTATTATATGGGGATTATCAAAGAAATACCAGTTTGACAAGTAAAAAGTAGGGTGGATCTAATTTCTATTTTAGGGATGGTGATTTTACTTAAGCGTACAACCGACATTTTATTTATCCAGTTTAGTTTCTAAAGTGCCTTTGAGCTGGTTAGATCGTACAATTATCTAGTGAAGATATTTTAACGTTTTTATACCCTATACCACTATGTGGTGTGACTTTGTGCTGCTGTTTGTAACAACCAAAAATATTTGACCTACACCCTTCTTTAATTATACCGATCGAATCAGAATCACTATCTGATTCGATTTAACGATGACCGTCCGTCCGTCCGTCCGTCCGTCCGTCTGTGTGTCCATGTAAAGCTTGTAATCAAACTGCAGGTCGAAAATATGAATATATTCTGCTGAAATTTGGTATATGAGCTTCTATCGGCCATGGGATGAACGCTGTTGAAATTGGTGAGAATCGGTCCATGTTCAGACCTAGCCCCCATACAAATGACCCCTATGAAATCAACATATATTGCCATAAGATCCAAATTATCATACAAATCATAGCCAAATTGGGTTTGTGGGTACATATTACATCCATTAATTAGTAGTCCAAAAATGATCCCTATTGGACAACTCTTAGTCATAGGCCCCATATAGAGCTGCTTCCCGATCTTCACTTAAATCTATCAAAAAACAAAAATATTGCACTGATTCTTCTCAAATTTTGTTTGTATATATTATTGCAAAATACAAGAGACTTTACCAAACATGGTCAGGATCGGTCCATTTTTGGGCCTAGTCCCCTAGATATAGCATCCGATATGAACTTTTTCATCTCTGCAGTCGAAAAAATTAATAAAAATCCCACTCAAATTTGGTTTATGCTTATTTTCTATATCCAGTTAGTTGGGTCTATGAGATAGGGTCTCTACATGCATGGTATAGGGTATCGTATAGTCGGTCTAGACCGACTATAATTTTCTTACTTGTTTTTTTTTTAATTTTCCAAGTGTGTGTTATTGTTTTTATACCCTATACCACTATGCGGTTTGGGTATAATGACTTTGTGCTGCTGTTTGTAACTAACAAAAATATTTCACCTAGACCCATCTTTTATTATACCAATCAGCTCAGAATCATTCTCTGAGTCGTTTTAGCGATGTCCGTCCGTCCGTCCGTCCGTCTGTGTGTCCATGTAAATCTTGTAATCAAAGTACAGGTCGCAAATAAGAATATATTTTGATAAAAATTGGTATATCAGCTTTTGTAGGCCATAGGATGAACGTTATTGAAATTGGTGAAATTCGGTTAATGTTCGGACCTAATCCCCATACATATGACCACTATGAAATCGACATAAATTCCCATAAGATGCAAATTATCATATAGATCTCAGTCAAATTGGACTTGTATATGTTTATTATATCCATTAATCAGTAATCCAAAAATAATCCCTATATGACAATTCTTAGTCATAGGCCCCATATAGAGCTGCTTCCCCATATTCACTCAAATCTATCAAAAACCAAAAATATTGCACACATTTTTGTCAAATTTGGTTTGTGTATATTTTTTCAAAATACAAGTGACTTTACGAAATATGGCCAGGATCGGTCCATTTTTCGACCTAGGCCCCATATAAATATAACACCCGATATGAACTTTTTCATATCTGCAGCCAAAAAAAATGAAAATAATTGCACTCAAATTTGGTTTGTGCTTATTTTCTATACCCAATTTGATGGACCGAAGAGATAGGGTCTCTAAACCATGGTATAGGGTATCGTATAGTCGGTCGAGACCGATTACCACTATGTGGTTTGGGTATAATGACTTTGTGCTGCTGTTTGTAACTACCAAAATTATTTGACCTAGACCCATCTTTTATTATACCGATCGACTCAGAATCACTTTATGAGTCGATTTAACGATGTCCGTCCGTCCGTCTGTGTGCCCATGTAAACCTTGAAATTGGTGAAATTCGGTCAATGTTCAGACATAGTCCCCATACAAATGAGCCTATGAAATCGATATAAATTGCCACAAGATCCAAATTATCATATAGATCTCAGACAAATTGGGTTTGTGTTATTATATTATTTCATTAATCAGTAGTCCAAAAATAATCCCTATAGGAGATTTCTTAGTCATAGGCCCCATATAGAACAGCTTCGCGATCTTCACGTAAATCTATCAAAAAACAAAAATATTCCACAGATTTTTCTCAAATTTGGTTTGTATAAGTTTTTGCAAAAAAAAATAAGTGACCTTACCAAATATGGTCACGGTCTGTCCATTTTTCGACTTAGTCCACATATAAATATATCACCCGATATGAACTTTTTCATATCTGCACCGCAAAAAAATTAATAACAATGAATTCGTATGGATTTTGCAGAGGGAGGTTGCTTAAACAAACAGACACACGGACGGACTTATATCGTTTAATTGACTCATAAATTGATTCTGAGCCATCTGGTATGACTTACGAGGACATAGAATGACTGACTAAAACTTTTGAATCCATAACTATTAACTCTAATATCGCATGGTATATGGGTTATTAATTGGCAAACATCCCGCTACTAACCAGACACGTCACTTTATGACTTTAACACATGTACTGCTGGTAATACAAACAAAAGAAAAACTGTTTTATTTTTCATAATTTATTTTTTATTTCTTTAAGTTAAACATAATCGATAGTTAAATAGATTAGTAGATAAATACTGATAGATATTAAAGAGAGCGGTAAACTAATATAGAATATTACAACATTTTACGGTTGATATTATTCTGATATATTCCAAAAAGACAAAAAATCTATTTGCCAGCATCTAAAAGAGAAAATTATCTAAGATATTTGAAAGACTGTTAACACGTTAAATCATGAATTAAATTAAATAATAAGTATTTAATATTAGATTAACCTGTTACAATTCATTTAACTGAAATACCAAAATGGACAGTTATAGCGACTAACTATATTAGATTTACTCCTAAATTAAGTAATTTCTAACTAAATTCTAGCTGTAATACAAGTATTGAATAATTTAAAGCATTTGTGATTTACGAAGAGATATGGTCCATTACAATATTTTGTTAATTGTTTTTATTGAGATTTTTGTAATGATGTGGGTGCATCATTTTGTTCTTTGGTCGCTAACGTATCCATGGCAGCAACAGCAGCTTCGGCCAATTGTTTTGTGGCAGCATCATTTGATTTCATGAAATATGTTATTAAATCTATGGGTAATGGAAAAACTATTGTTGAATTTTTCTCCGCTGAAATTTGACTTAAAGTCTAAAGAGAGTAAAGAAAAATGAAATAAAATTTAAATCAAATATCACTTTGCGCTGTTTGTAGTTTTGAACAATAATTTGTTTAACTAACTTGTAAATATCTTAATTGCAAAGCAGCTGGAGAAGCACCAATAACTTCTGATGCCTCACGCAGAGCACGCGATGCCTTTTGTTCACCTTCAGCAGCTATAACTTTTGCTCTAGCCTCGCGTGCAGCTTCCGCTTCAGCTGCCATGGCTCTTTGCAATTGCACCGGAAGTCGTACATCTTTGCTGGAAGTGTGAAAATAACTTTAGTGCTTAAAATCTGGTGTTTTTTTTTTTTGGTTTTTCTTCTTTTTTTTTTTAATTACAACTTACATTTCAACACGCTCAACTTTAATACCCCAAGCATCTGTGGCCTCATCTAATTGCATCTGTTGAAATGTTTGCAAAATAAAAAATTTTCAAAAAGTTAATAAATTAAACCAAAAATTCGTTGTTTGTGAAAATAGTTTAAAATACTTAAGAATATACTTATTCTATTAGGTACGAGGGAGGTTCCAGAACAACACGACTAGACAAAGAAAACACAATAAAATTGGGAACATTTTTCTTTATTTCTCCTTTTAGTTCGAAACTCAATATCGTTGATATCCAGTATATATTAAGAACTTTTTAGCTTCTTAAAATAGCCATAAAGCGCAGACTCTACCTCTGCATTGTTGGCAAATCTTTTACCATCGCGCCCTTTTTAAGTTTGGAAATAGAAAATAACACTGTGGAACCAATTCAGGTTAGCAAAAGTTAGGTCGATTCTGAGAGTGAGGGGTGAAAATAGAGGCTAAATTAGAAGACCCGTATCGCGGCGTTTGTTTATGTTAGTTCCAATTTGTTTTAATCGACATTCGAACTTTGCAGTCAAATGCCGATTTTTAGCATATTGTTTATATGGTTTTTTGGCTATAACTCGTCGACTAATTGATATTTTTTCAATCTGTAAAAGCCAAATTGTTGCAAAAATTGATTTAGAAATTTTTTGTGGTGCATACGAAGCAAAATGTTGGAAAAATTATTTTTTTTTCATGCTTTTTGAAAATATGTTCCACAAAACTAAGTCTTTTTTGCTTTCTGTTTGATCTATAATATGCTTCTCAGTTTCTTCAATAAATTTCATTTGAAAAGAAAATGGTCTTAGTCGCTAATTTGCGTTAAAAATCCCAAAACCATTAAATAAATAGCGATTTACGTAGAAGTAATTAAAAAGGGAAGTTCCATGAATTAAGAATTAGTAAAACAACTTTTTTGTTTTCAACCACGGCACAGGTAGCGATTTTTTTTTTTTATTTCATACAAGCGAACTAATTGCAAAAATGAAGATTCAGTTAAGACTCGAAACTCACCCAAACCTGATGTCTTTTAATTTTCGCCCGGTCGTGATAAAATTTTTTGGAACTTATTTCATTTTGTGAGTGATTTAAGTTAAGTGCATCGGTTTCATAAAAATAACGATAAAAAAAACATTGTATAATATATATTGTATCAAACAAGTCGGAACCAAAATGTAAAATGGACCATTTTTGTAATGTTTGTGGACGTTTCATAGCAAGCGATGAAAAATAAACAATAGTTTATCACTGACGTAAACTATGCCCTGCTAAACGACAACTGTCCAAATCATTAATTTAATTTATTTAATTTTTTTACTTAAAACTTTTCATAACTAACATTTCATAAATATATTTTTTTTTCCATATTTTTATAATTTCTTTGTCAATGTTTCTTCAAAACCAACACTGAACAAAATTGGTACATAAAAAATGAGAAGTAAATTAATATTAAACTGGAAAACGCAAGTTTTGTATTATGATTGTTTCCTTTTCAAATGAAATTTATTGAAGAAACTGAGAAGTATATTATAGATTAAAGAGAAAGCAAAAAAACTTAGTTTTGTGGAAAATATTTTCAAAAAGCATGAAAAAAAATAATTTTTCCAACATTTTGCTTCATAAGCACCACAAAAAATTTCTAAATCAATTTTTTAAAAAATTTTAATTATTGCACAGGTCTCTAGCAATAATTTGGCTTTTACAGATTGAAAAAATATCAATTATTCGACGAGTTATAACCAAAAAACCTTATAAACAATATGCTGAAAATCGGCATTTGACTGCAAAGTTCGAAGGTCGATTAAAAAAAAATTCGAACTAACATAAACAAACGCCGCGATATGGGTCTTCTAATTTAGCCTCTATTTTCACCCCTCACTCTCAGAATCGACCTAACTTTTGCTAACCTGAATTTGTTCCACAGTGTAATCTGAGGTAAGTAAGGTGTATGATGGAGCAATTCGAATTTGTGTGTAATGGTGCATTGTCTTGACGAAATAACACTTTCATCTTCGTCAAATGCGGCCTTTTTTCCTCAAGTACATCAACTTTAACGCTGCAATAAGTTAGCACAACAATCGGCATTGATTGTTTTTTCTTTTTAAAGATAATCAATAAAAAATTATCCCACGCGACTCCCAAAAAATAGACGCCATAACCTTGCCTGCGGATGGAACTGTCTTCGTCGTCTTTGGACACGATTCTCCCATTTAAGATGTCACTCTCCCTTTGTATCTGGTGTAAAGTGGTAAACCCATGCCTCATCCATGGTTACGAATTGACACAGATACTCGTCTTTATTGCAGTGAAACATCGCCAAACACTCTATTGAAACATCTTCACGACGGATCGTTGGTTCTATTGTGAGCAAACGCCGCACGCATCTTGCGAACTGCTTTCTCATTTCCAAATAGGTGGTCAATATGCGATGTAAAGCACTTTTTGAAATGCCTATCATTTTAGTTAGCTCACGTACCTTTAGGCGATGATCATACAATGCCATTTTGTAGATTTTCGTAACCGTTTTTGGCGTGGCCACCTCAATGGGTCGACCGCGTTTGCCTTGGCAGCTCGCAATATACTAAGGAGAAGACTTCCCAGAGTAGAATATAGCTCAGCTTTAATTTTGTTTGGAACAAGACCTTTCATATGAAAGAATTGAATTACAGTTGTTTCTATGTTAATCCACAGAGATCGTTTACTTTTGATAGCTCCAAAAAAAATACTACACAATGTGGCGCTTGGAAACTTAAAACATATGTTTTATAGGGGGTTGCCCTTTTCGCCAAAGTAATTTTTTTTAATTACTGGTGCCATTTATGCGTCAGGCCGGGTTGTTCTGGAACTGCCCACGTAAATTTATTAACATGTCATGAGAAGTAACTCCCAACATGGAAGAGGATACAATTGTTACTTAATCAATTTATCTTATTGATATGTGGAAGACAAAGACATGTAAGAAAGTTCAACATGAAACCCAAAGTTGATCGCAGCACATTAACAACAAAAAAAAAGCTTTAAACAAATTTAAATGATATTATCATACATATATATGTTAACTTGGTCTACGTTCAAATTTATATTATGACTCAAATAAATTGTTTCGTATATCCTTTCATATACTGAAGAATGGAGGGACGGGCAAACAGAGCTTAGTGGACTCAAAAATTGTTTAGGATTCCATCAGTATTCTTTGCTTTGGAACTACCATAAAATGTCTTTATTATTAGAGTTGATTTATGAAAAATAACCTCTTTTAGCTCTAAAAGTTTTCTTTTATCTGTTTTACATCGATATGAAAGTTTTGAAGATTTTACGATCAGCAGTTGTTAGCACTTGGATCAAGAAGTTTTAGATGTGTAGACATCTATACGCGCAGGGGGGTAAATTTCTATTTCACAACAAAATCACAAAACCACATGTGAGCTCACATGTTACGCTGTGAGTCGTAAGACAAATCGGTGTAACTTATGATTGTATTGGTGAAAAAATTATGATATAAAATTGTTTCAGCTAATTCAACAACCCTTTGCTGTAAAACGACAAAAATTTCACAATGTAAACGTATAACATCTATAATATTAACAGGCTAGCCGATTTCTTGTGACTGGTGTTTTGTTCTACCGTTTTGTCCCGATTTTGACCAAACGTATATTATTTGAAAGGTATTTCTTTTTAGCCGTTTTGCAGATTTACGGATTTTTAAATTTTTTTCTTTATTTTGAGTAAATTGCATTTAAAGTTGCTACTAACACATACATAAAATTATACAATGCTATGTGTGTGTTTACTAAATTTCTTAATGTGTTTGTAATAAAAATGGCTGTTTTTTGTGTTGATTTGTGAATTGGCTATAATTGATAAGCATACTTTTAGGGTCTTTATTTAATGAAAAAATAAAATTTCCTAGAATTTGCGCTCGAATTTCGAGGGCTGGAATCTGCTAGTATATGTATATAAGTCAACAATCCCCCAAGTATAACCAGAGTTCCTGCAGTAGTTTGCTATAAGTAATACATAGATGACGCTTTGATTTTAAAAATGTGACATAAAAAAATCTTTAATCACTAGATGTTTACACATCTCCCCTGTGATCGGACTCATATGATTTTTTTTTTTGTATAAAACTTAAATCACTCAAGTTGCTTTTGATAGCTCTTCTAATAGCTTGAAGCCGTCCTTTTCACATAGGCAACCAATTTCCGAAAATAACGACAGTGTAAAAATAGCACTAACACATTAAAATATACAGAATACAACTGGGCATTGATAGGAAACTTCAAGTGGTTACTCTTCTGATTGGTATACTAGGCGGATATAACAATATCCTCGTCACCTTTGCTTATGGGATAATAGAGCAGATTGAGAATACTATCAGCAGCATGCACGGCCTGACCGAGACGAGCTTCAGAAAGGAAAAATTTATTGGTCCTAATAGTCTGACAAACGTCGACGTTGCATATTTTTTTTTACAATTAAAAGAAACATGTATATTTCATACCTATAATTTTTGAGATGTTGCTTAAAGTATTGCAGCAAATAAAGTCTTTTTTTAATTTATACATGCATTGAGCTAATTGCATTTTAAAAGAAAAATATAGTGAAAACCCTTTTTAAATGGCTAAGAAATTTTGTCACTAACCTTTTCTTTCAACTGCTCTTCAGAAGTTGAAGAAAAAAGTTAATAAATTAATTTTGAAAATTCCTTATTAGGTCGAAAGTTGAAGACCTGTCTTTGGCTTTGAATCTGGATGTTAATTTTCCTAAAACTGCTTTTAACATTTCTTGTTTAAAATTGCTGTGTAGTGGAGCAGTAGGATATCGCCTAGGAAGATTGAAAATTATTTATAAGTTTATAGCCCTAAACACATAACTGCGAGTTGCGAGTGCGAGAAAAAACGAGAATGAGGCAGCATGAGTTTTTATACCCTATACCACTATGTGGTTTGGGTATAATGACTTTGTGCTGCTGTTTGTAACAACCAAAAATATTTGACCTAGACCCATCTTTAATTATACCGATCGAATCAGAATCACTTTCTGAGTTGATTTAACAATGTCCGTCCGTCCGTCCGTCCGTCTGTGTGTCCATGTAAAGCTTGTAATCAAACTGCAGGTCGCAAATGTGAATATATTTTGATGAAATTTGGTATATAAGCTTTTATCGGCCATGGGATGAACGCTATTGAAATTGGTGAGAATCGGTCCATGTTCAGACCTAGCCTCCATACAAATTACCCATATGAAATCGACATAAATTGCCATAAGATCCAAATTGTCATATAGATCTTACTCAAATTGGGTTTGTATGCGTTCATTACATCCACTAATGAGTAGTCCAAAAATGATTCCTTTGACCCCATATAGAGCTGCTTCCCGATCTTCACTTAAATCTATTAAAAAACAAAAATATTGCACTGAATCTTCTCAAATTTTGTTTGTACATATTTTTGCAAAATACAAGAGACTTTACCAAACATGATCAGGATAGGTCCATTTTTGGACCTAGTCCCTTTATAGATATAGCATCCGATATGAACTTTTTCATATCTGCAGCCAAAAAAAATTAATAAAAATCCCACTCAAATTTGGTTTTTGCTTATTTTCAATGTCCAGTTAGTTGGGCCTAAGAGATAGGGTTTCTAAACGCATGGTATAGGGTATCGTATAGTCGGTCTAGACCGACTATAATTTTCTTACTTGTTCTATATGTGGAAGCGAGATCGGTAGTAAAGCTTTTTTGTGAGACGTTGCGTGCGAGAAAAATCAGATGACAGGAGAATCAGCTGATAGGCATTAAACGCGATGCCTACTATAGTAATTACTTTATTTAACCCGTTAATAATTTCGATTTTATTCATTTTGTTATATTTATTGTTTGTTATATGAACAGCTATGTATACAATTGACAATTGAATTATGTTTGAGAGTAGGACAATCACTCGCAACTCGCCGTTATGTGTTTAGGGCTTATATTCTAAATAACCTAAAGCTTTTTAAGGTAAGTTTTTACACATCTCGTTTCTGCATACATCTTATTGGACGTGTGCACATTTTGTATAAAAAAGGCTTGTTTTTTCTATTAAGCTTAGACTTTCAGTTGAGTAGAGGGAAAATTGCTCTTCCGCATTTTAAAGCTTTATCACAGGCTTCGAGAAAACGGTGTTTGAATGATAGATTTTTATCAAAAATTACTCCGAAAATATTTGATGGTATCCAGTATTGGAATCTGAAATCCTTGTGTATTGAGGGTTTTTTGTGGTACTCTTTTTGGCGACCTGTTAAAAGGAAAAATAGTTGCCTGTCTGGATTCATTTTTATTTTCCATTTGTTGAACTATTTATCAGCATGCATTATTTTTTTTTTTCATATTCGCATTTGAAACTTTTCCGCTCAAAATAATGGCAGTGTCATCATGTATAGCATATAAAGTTGGAGATAAAATTGAAGCTTGGGGGAACGCCAGCAGGTATGTACCTTTGCGTCGAAGTATCATCATATATACTCAACACGAAATATCTTTCCGATAAAAACCTTTTTATAATTTTTTGCACAAATATTGCCATACAGAGTCAAAGGCTTTCTCTATATCAAGAAACACCAGTACCTTTGCGATGACTTTTGTTCATTGTTATCATGTTTAAAATCATGCTTTCATGTTTAAACAAACATGAACTAAATGCTAATAAAACAAAACTCATAAGATTTAGACCTCATCCGAATCGTAATAATTACAATAACTTTATATATATTGATGGCAAGAGGTAAAAGAAGTACAAGTCGTTAAATATTTCGGAGTATTTATTCCAAACAATTTGTCCTGGCATCGCCATATACAACAACTGCAGGCCAAGATATCATCGGATGTGGGAGTTTTATTTAAATTAAAGCACAAACTTGATTAAAACACTAACACCCGTATTCATAAAAATTAAAGTGTACTTCAAGTAGACTTTATTGTCTGTTTTTCATACAAAATTTGTTGATAAAGTCTACTTGAAGCACACTTTAATTTTTATGAATACGGGTGTAAATATATTATTTTTCAATCACTGATTCAAAGCCGTTTGAATTATTTGACTTTGATATTTGGATTAAATAAAAATAAAGTTATAAAATCCCTACAAATATTGCAGAATTAATCATTCAAAATTGTATTTCATATTCCCCGACTGTATCTAATTATAGCCCTATATTCAACTTAGCCAATTCACAAACCAACACTTTTTTGGTGTATTATTAATGTGAGCGAAGATAACAAGCTCATTAACAAATACATTAACAAATTTAATAAACACACACGTAGCATGTGTATAATTTTTTCTATGTGTTAGTAGCAACTTTAAATGCAATTTACCCAAAATAAAGGAAAAAATTTAAGAATCTGTAAATCTGGTGAACAGATAAAAAGAAATACATTTTAAATAATATACGCTTGGCCAAAATCGGGATAAAACGGTACAACAAAACATCGGTAACAGTAAAATTGCATAGCCTATTAATATTATAGATATTTATGTTTTTAAAGTTGCTACATAATATCGGTCACCATAAAATTTGTTTTTCAGTTAATCAATAAGTTAATCAATACAAGAAACAACTCAAACCTTAGAGTTCCAAGATGTGGTTTAGAAACTACGAAACAGCGAGTAGAATATATCGGTAGTCTGGAATTTAATAGTTTACTGCAAAGTCTAAAGGAATGTTTAACTATTTATATATTTAAAATTAAATTAAAAGATTATCTTTTGAATAAGATTGTAATGTTTGTGATATAATTTAAAATTATTCATTAGTTAACTAATTTTTTCCTACTTCGTATAACAAATAATTTTCATTTAAATATTTTTAACTTTTTTTATTTTAATTGAGTTTGAAATTAAATAAAGCACATTTGTTTCAAAAATTGATCTATATTCTGCATGACAGGTTATACAGCTGTTTCGGGAAGAGTCGCCAATCCTCATCAGTAACCAAAACCAGTAGATAGTTTGTTTGGTAAAAAGTTAAATTCATATACTTTTGCTGAAAACAACTAAATTCAAGCAAAGAGTTATACTATATAAGCCTCCTCCAATATATCAAACTAAAATATAAAACAACTTTGAAACAAATATTTTTGTATATGAGTACACATTGCGTACTACAATATACATGTTCATGTCATGCAGAACCCAGGAAAAACAAACATTACCAAATAATGGGTTTTAGAAGGAGAAGTAACTGGTTGAAGTTTGCCTGATAAGCTCATTATTTTAACACGGGGATGTCATTGGAGGTAGCTAGTTTCCAAGGAACTCATTATTTTGACTTTGAAAGTAATGCAGTATGCAAGGAGCTGGTATGAAATATAAGTAGCTGTATAACACATTATTAGTAACGCTTTATTTTTACTTTAGAAGTAATGCAGTGGTCATGGGTAGGTCATTATTGGTAATACAAAAATAAATAAGCTGCTATTACGAAATTTTTCCTGGGAATATAGATCAATTTTTGAAACAAATGTGCTAATGATTTTGCTTTATTTAACGTAAAAACATTTGATCTTGAGCCTGAACAATTTCAAACTCAATCACTAAATTGATAAAGATCGCAAATAAGATTATTTATTTATATAAAAAAATAATAAAATTTTTTTATTTTATCTATAATATTAATAGGCTAGGCGAATTCTTGTGACTGATGTTTTGTTCTACCGTTTTATACCGATTTTGACCAAACGTATATTATTTGAAAGGTATTTCTTTTTGGCCGATTTGCAGATTTACAGATTTTTGAATTTTTTCCTTTATTTTGAGTAAATTGCATTTCAATTTGCTACTAACACGTACATAAAATTATACAATGCTATGTGTGTGCTTATTAAATTTGTTAATGTGTTTGTAATAAAAATGAGTTTGTAATTTGTGTTGATTTGTGAATTGGCTATAATTGATTAGCATACTTTTAGGGTCTTTATTTAATGAAAAAATAAAATTTCGTAGAATTTGCGCTCGAATTTCGAGTTATTTGCCAATTTGCCTCAACAAAGCCTTAATGGCGCTGAGGCTCAATTATGTATGAATTTATTTGCTGAAATAAAGATAAAAATATTAAGAAAAAACATTTTTTTTTAATTGTTTTCTTGTACAAAATATTATTTGTTTTTATGTTCAAAATAATTTTTTTTAAAAATTTGGTGTAAAGCATTCAGCATACCGATAGGCCGGTAGCTTTTGGGTGATATTTACTCCTTTCCTTATTTTAGTATTGGAATTACCTTAGCCGTTTTAATTTTTGCAGGAAACTATTCACTTCTTAGGCACCAATTAAAGATATTAGTCAGGGAATTAGAATTTTTTTTTATGATTTTTAGGTTTTTTCCCATCAATTCAATCAGCCCAATATTCTCACGAAATTTCTTTTTCACGGAAAATACTTTTCTCACGAAAAAAGTCCTCCAATTATAATAAATTCCGCGTGAACAAAAAAATTAATAAGTGGCTTCATTGAATTTAAAAGCCAGTTGTTTTACTTTTTGAAAATTTAATAGCTATGATGCGAGCACTTGTGGTAGAAATTGGTGCTGTAGAATAACAACATCGAAATAGTCAAAGGATTGCCAGAAGACAATTGCGGGCTGAGTCTATGGAAACCGCAATTAATGCCTGAATTGGCTTTCATTACAGTTAACAAAAGTTGAAGTTGGGCTTTATTTGTGGTATTCGGCCTACCAGTACAACATGATTATTTGTTTTTTATTCAAATTTTGTTTTATCAAATTAATACTCACACTGGTATAGCCCAGCACTCGAAATTCGAGTGCAAATTCTAGGAAATGTTATTTTTTCATTAAATTTTTGTCTTCCAATGTTTTTAATCTCTATACATATCGCACCTGTACCTCTAAAGTGAGTCAGCTCAAAATTTACAAATTTTCAGTAGAGGCAAAAAACGGTTTTTTTTTTAATATAAACTATAAAATTTAAAAACAGTTGTTTCATCGTAAAGAACTGCGAATAATAAGTATACAACAGTAATTGTTTTTGCGATTTTTTCAGTGATCATCAAAAATAACAAGTTTTTTTGGTGGAACTCAAAATATGTCTTTTTAGTCGATTCTAAAGACAACTGTATTTTTTTTGCGATCGATATGACCACTGTGTATCGTTTTCTTTCAAAAAGTGAAAATTGAAAAATTTGAGTTGACTCACTTTATAGGTACAGGTGCGATATATAGAAAAAAATCATGTAAGTCCGATCACAAGGGAGATGTGTAAACATCTAATAATTAAAAAAACATCAACATCATATTTTCCAGTGCATAAAAAATAAGTTGATTATGCTGTTTTCTGAAATTCAATTGATGTTTTCTGAAATGCAATTGATGTTTTCTGAAATTATATTGATGTTTTCTGAAATTCTATTTATGTTTTCTGAAATTCAAATGATGTTTTCTGAAATTATATTGATGTTTTCTGAAATTCTATTTTTGTTTTCTGAAATTCTGAAATTCAAATCATGTTTTCTGAAATTCTATTTATGTTTTCTGAAATTCAAATGATGTTTTCTGAAATTATATTGATGTTTTCTGAAATTCTATTTATGTTTTCTGAAATTCAAATGATGTTTTCTGAAATTCTATTTATGTTTTCTGAAATTCAAACGATGTTTTCTGAAATTATATTGATGTTTTCTGAAATTCTATTTATGTTTTCTGAAATTCAAATGATGTTTTCTGAAATTATATTGATGGTTTCTGAAATTCTATTTATGTTTTCTGAAATTCAAATGATGTTTTCTGAAATTCTATTTATGTTTTCTGAAATTCAAATGATGTTTTCTGAAATTCAAATGATGTTTTCTGAAATTCTAATTATGTTTTCTGAAATTCAAATTATGTTTTCTGAAATTCTATTGATGCTTTCTGAAATTCGATTGATGTTTTCTGAAACTCGAATGATGTTTTCTGAAATTATATTGATGTTTTCTGAAATTCTATTTATGTTTTCTGAAATTCAAACGATGTTTTCTGAAATTCTATTTATGTTTTCTGAAATTCAAATGATGTTTTCTGAAATCATATTGATGTTTTCTGAAATTCTATTTATGTTTTCTGAAATTCAAATGATGTTTTCTGAAATTATATTGATGGTTTCTGAAATATAATCGATGTTTTCTGAAATTCTATTGATGATTTCTGAAATTCGATTGATGTTTTCTGAAACTCGAATGATTTTTTCTGAAATTATATTGATGTTTTCTGAATTTCTATTTATGTTTTTTGAAATTCAAATGATGTTTTCTGAAATTATATTGATGGTTTCTGAAATACAATTGATGTTTTCTGAAATTCTATTGATGTTTTCTGAAATTCAATTGATGTTTTCTGAAACTCGAATGATGTTTTCTGAAATTATGTTGATGTTTTCTGAAATTCTATTTATGTTTTCTGAAATTCAAGTGATGTTTTCTGAAATTCTATTGATGTTTTCTGAAATTCAATTGATGTTTTCTGAAACTCGAATGATGCTTTCTGAAATTCGATTGATGTTTTCTGAAATTCTGTTTATGTTTTCTGAAATTCAAATGATGTTTTCTGAAATTATATTGATGGTTTCTGAAATACAATTGATGTTTTTTGAAAGACAATTGGAAAATGTTTAGAAAAGAACATATCATAATTTTTTCACAAATACAATCAGATAAAGTCACACCGATTTACACTTCAGCTCACACCGATGTGTTTCGCTGTTTTTGCGATTGTATTGTGAAATAGAAATTTACCCCCCTGCGCGTATAGATGTTTACACATCAAAAATTATGAATACTTAAATGAGCGTAAAGGTATGTTAAGAGCTTGATCCACTGAGTGTTCTTAGGCCTGTGTCAACAGCCTACGTTAATTAGAACTCTAGTTATAGAGGTTTGAGTGAAGCAAAATATTGAAAAAATCTTGAAAAATTTTAATGTAAAGTTACTTGTGCACGCATAACTTTCCTCAATCTGTACGTTAACTTTCGTGTTGCATAACTAATGATTGTGCACGCATAACTTTCCTCAAACTCAACGATTCAAGATCCATTCACTAGAAGAGAAGCTATGAGAATTCGAAAGGTTTGAGTGAATGTGAAATGTACAGGAAAGAATCGCGTTTCAGTATAACTTGAGTAAGGTGGGAGTTGAGTAAATTTCAATGATTGATGACATATCTGTGTCTAAATAACTTCCAGACGGACTGACTTTAGTTTTCATAAATTTTTTTAATATGTAAGATTTTTATGCAAACTCCCGTCTGTTTTGCAAGTGAAATTTTTTTTTGTGAAAAACCAAATTCAAGTGGAATAACTACTCTTTTCCCATCGAATTTTTTCCGAAGGAATTTTTATTCATAATAGGAGAAAAGAAAAAAAAAGAAATTTCTTGTGGAAATTGGGCTGAATATGTTTCACTACCATTTGATCAGCAGCAGATAGTAGTTATTTGGTGAGAGCTTTCGAAAACATATGCTGTAACCCTCAACAACTGCTTTGTTCCTGCATATGAAATTAGGCTTTACGACACAATTTTTGAAAGCTCTGGATCAAAATTTTGAAGCTTTCGAATAGTTGAAAGGATTCTTTCCTAAATTATTCGTACGAACACAAATAAAAAAAAAAATAAATAACAATGATGAATTCACACAATTACTTAATACTATTGAAAAAGACATCTGGAATAGTGTCAAACCGGTATTTAATGGTTTTCTTTGAAACAACAGAGTAGATAATTATCAAGATTTAATTGGAACAATACTTGAAATACTTAAAATTATGGACTGCCGAATATCCCATAAAGTTGATGTACAGTATCTTTTGGACTAATTTAAGAATAATACGGGTAATTTTACCGAGGGCAGCCAGAAATTATTTTCCCAAAAATTATATTTACTGGTGTTATCAATCATGACAAAAAATAGCCGGATTTCGATGAGCCGGTTTGCAAAAAAATATAAATTTGGAGTCTATCTGGTAACCAGTTCAAAGGCTTAGAAACCACATATAATATCCATGAAAATATTTTCATATACACCTCTATTAAACTTACAGCTATACTTAATACAATCTTAATCTATACAAAGTATACTTAAGTTTCCAGTGATTTACCTGCATAGCACCGGATATTGTCATACGTTCACTAAGAATCTCATGTAAATGTCTTGTACCCATCGTATTGCGGAGCGTAGTTTGTGCCAATAAACGTGTGGAGTGATGCGCATTTTCAACATTGGCTATAGAGACAGTAGCATTTGAAACTCGATAATAGACTACAGCATCCACAGATACAGTAACACTGTCTTTGGTAAGAACCTACATTGAGAAAAAAATTTTAAAAAAAATGAAAGCAAACCAAAAATTTATATATATTTAATAAAAAATATTAAATTGAACAGAACTACAAATATATTTATTTAGCTTGTAGTCTATAAATTCAGTGTGGCGAAGGTTTTATTCATTTTTTAGTGTAATAAAAAATCATAAAATTTGCTGAGTTTATTTTCAATAAATACGTACGTACGTAAGTATGTACGAGTACATATAGTATGTTTAGATATGTGTGTAAACAAATATTTATGTCGTTTATTTATTTTGGTTGAAATTTGTTTTTATGGTGCGTTTAAACCATTTAAAACTACAAACTTGGAATAAATAACCGAGTTAACATTGAGAGTTAGTTAATATTTCTTAACCCATGTTCCGATTTTCATCATTCGTTAATTGTGAATCTGTGAACGTCATTAGAATACAAATTATTTTCGTTGCTACTTAAGGACGCTACAACCTCATTTAAAATTATTTACAATTCAAGATAAGTTTTGCTACAAACAAATTATAAAATTTAAAAAAGGTAAATTCTTATAAAAGTTATGGATTATAATAGGTACTTTTTTATAAGAGCTACTTTTTTATAAAAGGTTCTTTTTTTATAAAAAGTATTTTTTATAAAAATATACTATTTTATAAAAGGTAGTTTTTTATAAATAACTAATTTTTTAAGATTTTTTTATAAAAGGTGCTTTTTATAAAAATGCGTCATTGTAAAAAGTACGATTTTATAAAAAGTACTTTTTTCAATAAAAGGTACTTTATATAAAATGACTTTTTTGGAAAAGGTACTTTTTTATAAAAGTACGTTTTTATAAAAGGTACTTTTTTATAAAAGGTACTTTTTTATTAAAGGTACTTTTTTATAAAAGGCACTTTTTTTACTTTTTCTAAAAAGCAGTTTTTATAAAAGGTACTTTCTTATAAAAGGTACTTTTTTATAAAAGGTACTTTTTTATAAAAGGTACTTTTTTATAAAAGGTACTTTTTTATAAAAGGTACTTTTTTATAAAAGGTACTTTTTTATAATAGGTACTTTTTTATAATACGTACTTGTTTATAAAATGTACTTTTTTATAGAATGTACTTTTTATAAAACTAAATGGTAAATTTTTATAAAAGGTATTTTTATTAAAAATTTTACCTTTATAAAAGGTACTTTTTTATAAAAGGTACTTTTTTATAAAAGGTACTTTTTTATAAAAGGTACTTTTTTATAAAAGGTAGTTTTTTATAAAAGATACTATTTTATTAAAGGTATTTTTTTATAGAATGTACTTTTTATAAAACAAAGAGGTAAATTTTTATAAAAGGTATTTTTATAAAAGGTATTTTTATTAAAAATTTACTTGTTTTAAAAAAAGTATAAAGGTATAATTGTTCATTTGTATAAAAGTTATTTTTTCTAAAAGTTAGTTTTTAAATAGGGTACTTTTTCTAAAAGGCAGTTTTTATAAAAGATACTTTCTTATAAAAGGTGCTTTTTTATAAAAGGTAATATTTTAAAAAAGGTACTTTTTAAAGGTACTTTTTTAAAAAAGGTGCTTTTTATAAAAGATACTTTTTTATAAAAGGTACTTTTTTATAAAAGGCACTTTTTTATAAAAGGTACTTTTTTATAATAGGTACATTTTTATAATAGGTACTTGTTTATAAAATGTACTTTTTTATAGAATGTACTTTTTATAAAACTAAAAGGTAATTTTTTTAAAAGGTATTTTTATTAAAAATTTTACCTCAAAATTTAAAATATAAAGGTATAATGGTTCCTTTTTATAAAAGTTATTTTTTCTAAAAGTTAGTTTTTATATAGGGTACTTTTTCTAAAAGGCAGTTTTTATAAAAGATACTTTCTTATAAAAGGTACTTTTTTATAAAAGATACTATTTTATTAAAGGTATTTTTTTTATAGAATGTACTTTTTATAAAACAAAGAGGTAAATTTTTATAAAGGGTATTTTTATAAAAGGTATTTTTATTAAAAATTTACTTGTTTTAAAAAAAGTATAAAGGTATAATGGTTCCGTTTTATAAAAGTTATTTTTTCTAAAAGGTAGTTTTTATATAGGGTACTTTTTCTAAAAGGCAGTTTTTATAAAAGGTACTTTCTTATAAAAGGTACTTTTTTATAAAAGGTAATTTTTTTTAAAATTACTTTTTAAAGGTAATATTTTAAAAAGTTGCTTTTTTAAAAAGGTGCTTTTTTATAAAAGGTAGTTTTTTATAAAAGGTACTTTTTTACAAAAAGTACTTTTTATAAAAAAGTACTTTTTTATAAAAGGTTCTTTTTCATAAAATGTACTTTTTTATAGAATGTACTTTTTATAAAAGCTAAAGGCAAATTTTTATAAAAGTTAAATTTTAATAACAGGCATTTTTATTAAAAATGTACTTTTTTAAAAAACTTACTTTTAATAAAAGGTACTTTTTTATATATTAACTTTTTTATAAAATATAATTTTTTATAAAAGTAGTTTTATAATGTGTACTTTTTCTAAGAGGGACTTTATTATAAAAGGTAATTTTTTATAAAAGGTATTTTTTATAAAAGGTATTTTTTATAAAAGGTACTTTTTTAAGAAAGGTACTTTTTTATAAGAGGTACTTTTTTATAAAAGGTATCTTTTAAAAAAGTATTTTTTATAAAGGCACTTTTTTATAAAAGGGACGTTTCATAAAAGATACTTTTTATATACATAAGTACGTTTATATAAAATATACTTTTTATATGAGATTCTTTTTTCTTAAACGTGCTTTTTTTATAAAAGGTACTTTTTATAAAAGGTACTTTTTATAAAAGGCACTTTTTGTAAAAGTTACCTTTTTATAAAAGGTATTTTTTTTTTTTTTTAATAAAAAGTACTTTTTATAGGATGCACTTAAAACTCAAGCATATTAAACTTTGGTTTTAAACAGCAATATTTATCATCATATTAACAAAATTACCTCTTGTGGTGGCACATCATAAGTCCGTGTACGCAAATCAACTCGATCGTATGAATCAATGCAAGGTAATATAAAGAAAATTCCTGTTTACGGTTTGGTAAGAACGCGTAAAAAATTACGCAATTAAAATTTGTTAATATTAAGTATAATATATATAATTGTTATAAAGTTGTTTGTATTTTACCCGGTCCTTTGGCTCCACCGATCATCAAACGACCCAAACGAAATATAACAGCACGTTCATACTCTTGTACCACCTACAGAACAGTTGCATGTTAAAAAAAATTAATTTGTTATTGTCTACACAATTAGAGCTATGATTTGGTGGTATTTACCTTAAAACAAACAAACAAACTGAAGGGTAATGTCAAAATAACAACGGCTACCGACAGCAGTATTAACAGCGTACTGCATGTTGAGGCTTTATCTTCCTGGATGTCATCCTCCACTGATAATGAAATAGAAATTATATTATTAAATTTTTATGTTCCTGTAATTAATAATTTTATCCCAGTCGTTTAATTGCTATTGTCTAATGTATAACAAATTGATATAGGATTATTCATACGCCTTATTCTCTCCAATCCACACATAAAAATAGTATATGGAGCGTATGACTACACAGGCCCACAAATATTTTAAAACTCCAAACCGTACGACTAGTGTATTCTTTTAGAAAAAGTTTTCGATGCGCTTATGACCTCAATATTTTTTCATGACACGAAGGCAAATGTAAACATTTGAAGATTTATTATTACTATTTAGTTACCTCTATAGCAATTTTTAATTTTTCAAATGGCTCTTTTGTGCTTTTCAAATTTATATTGCTGAGCATATTATTAATTTTAAAAATTTGTTACCAATTCTTTAAAAAGCCACGGAATATAGTTAGTCGTATTCCCAAAAGGAAACTTTCAACAGATAATAACTTCTAATTACATATTATATTATATTCATTGAATTTTTTTTTTTTTTTTTTTTTTTTTGTGAAAGAATTGAATTGGTACATGCTCTAAATACGAAATAATTAATAAATAATGGACCGCCACAAAACACTTATTAAAACTGTTGTCAACTATTAATGGTATAAATTTTATCAGGTAGCCTTTCCTCTGGCGAAAAAAAAACAATTTTATGCACCTCAAAGTGGTTAACATACCAATTTTAAAACATTTAAATTTACCATATTTTCTCAAAAATTGGCTGATCTTTTTAGCATAATTTTGGTCGGAAGTTTTAAAATTCTAAGGACGTACCATGTGTTCCTTAAATATTTTTCGTAAATCGATGTCAAACTTTCATATATTTATAATAAAACTGGCTGAATTTTGCGAGTAGTAGTTCGCCAAAAGCACAATTTTGCTCGGAATGGCGTAAAATTTAAAATGAGTTATCTACGATTACAGCCAGTTTCACGTGTTGAAAAAAATATAAATAAAAAAATATAAATAATTTTTTTCAAGAGCTTCTCTATTTAAAATATGGTGTGTTGATTTGGGAGACAACAATTTGTTTTAATATTTTCCAAACATTTTTGGAAAATTTCTTGTAGATATTTTAATAATACTTCCACGGAGTGAATGCTTTCATACATTTGCATATAAAGTGATCGATCTTTTTCGAGTAGGTCGCCAACAGCACAATAATTGTTCGAGTACTTTGAAATTTTAAAAAGATTTGGTCCATATATTTTCATCTGCTATAAGTAAAAATTTTTAGTAAGTCGCCATCGACATTTTTTTGTAAAATTGCGTCTAACTTGAGCAAATTTTCACGCATTTCTAGTTGTTCGCCCATAGCTCAATTTTATCAGCATGGCTTAATATTTGAAATGAGTAATCTATGAATATGAACAATGAAAAAAATAATTATACCCTATACCGCTATGTGGTCAGGGTATACTGACTTTGTGATGATGTTTCTAACTACCAAAAATATTTGACCTAGACCCATCCTTTAATATGCCGTTCGACTCAGAATTACTTTCAGAATTACTTTCTGAGTCGATTTAACGATAACCGTCCGTCCGTCTATCCGGTCATCCGTCCATCCCACCGTCTATCCGGCTGTGTGTCCATGCAAACTTTGTTGTAATCAAACAACAGTTCGCAAATATGAATTTATGAAATTTATTATATAAGCCTCTATCGGCCCTCCCTCCCTCCCTCCTAGATTGTCCAATGGACAGGACTGAAAAGAAATATCAAGAAAAACTTTTTTACAAAACTTAGTTATAAGAAGGAATGGAGTAGTTTGAGTACAGCATATTTTCTAAAGGAGAATACGATCAAATGGTACACGGACGGGTCAAAGACCGGAAATGGAACAGGGGCGGGAGTATTTGCGCCTAGAACCAAATACTACGAATCAATGGGAATACACACGAGGCGGAAATTTATGTCATCGATAGATGTGCACAGATTAACCTAAATAGGAAGTATAAAAGACGGGACATAACCATATTATCAGACAGTCAAGCTGCTATTCGAGCACTATGCTCCTATGTAGTAAACTCTAAGTTAGTATAGGACTGTCTGCAGAGACTGAATGAACTAGGGAAACACAATAAAGTCAGCCTTTGCTGGTTCCCGGGGCATATTGGGATCCAAGGAAATGAACAAGCAGATGAGCTTGCCAGAAGGGGAGCTCCCACAAAGCTAATGGGGCCGGAACCGTTTTGTGGATTGGGAAAAGGAGTATGGGAAGGTGTACTCAGAGAATATGAGTAACATATCAGACAGGAGCTTTTCTCCAGCCACTTATGCTTAAGGCAATCCAAATCTTGTTAGGTAACTACAACAGTAAGAGATTTGAGTCATGTATCGGATTATCAAGGAACGGACTGAGAATGCTAACCAGGATTTTAACCGGTCACTGTAGGCTTAGGGAGCATCTGAGCAAGTTAGGAATTGAAGCGAACCCCATGTGCAGATTCTGCGATGAGAAGGCAGAATCACCGGAGCACATACTGGGGGATTGTGGAGCTTAGATGTATAAGAAGAAAAAGCACCAGGGCTCTTTCCAAATACCAGGGAGCGAAATAAAATCACTGGAACCAACCAACATCCTCGAATTTCTGAGGGCTTCAGGGTTGGGTGGGATTTTATAGGAAAAAAAATATAAGCAGAGGGCAGTAAAATATATCATTTGGTCGCAGTACTTTCGACACCTCTTTATACAATACAATACAAATTCTATCGGCCATAGGCTGAACGCTGTTGATATTGGTGAAAATCGGTGTATTCTTAGATCTAGTCCACATACAAATGATCGCCTATAATTGCCATAATATCCAAATAATCATATAAATCTCGGTCAAATTGGGTTTGTGTATGTTTATTACATCCATTTATCAGTAGTCCAAAAATAAACCCCATAGGACAATTCTTAGTCATAGCCCCCATATAAAGCAGATATCCGATCTTCACTTAAATTTAACAAAAACAAAAATGTTGCACAGATATTTCTCAAGTCTGGTTTGTATATGTTTTTGCAAATACTAAAAGACCTTACCACATATGATCAGGATCTGTCCATTTTTCGACCGACCACATACGACTATAGCATCCGATATGAACTTTTTCATATCCGAAAGCAAACAAATTATTAAAATTCCACTCAAATTTGGTTTATGCTTATTTTCTATATATAATTTGTTTGACCTATAATGGGTCCAGACCGAGTACAATTTTCTTACTTGTTATTTTTTTAATTATACCCTATACCACCATGTGGTTTGGGTATAATGACTTTGTGCTGCTGTTTGTAACTACCAAAAATATTTGACCTAAACCCATCTTGTATTATACCGATCCGTCCGTCTGTGTGTCCATGTAAACTTTGTAATCAAACTACAGCTCGAAAATATGAATATATTTCGATGAAGTTTGGTATATAAGCTTTTGTCGGCCATAGGATGAACGCTATTGAAATTGGTGAAAATCGGTCCATGTTCAGACTATGTCCCCATACAAATGACCCCTATGAAATCGACATAAATTGACATAAGATCCCAACTATCACATAGATCTTAGTCAAATTGGGTTTGTATGTGTTTATTGTATCCATTAATCAGTAGTCCAAAAAAATCCCTATAGGACAATTTTTAGTCATAGGCCCCATATAGAGCTTCTTCCCGATCTTCACTTCAATCTATCAAAAAACAAAAATATTGAACAGATTTTTCTCAAATTTGGTTTGTGTACATTTTTCTGCAAAATATAAGTGACTTTACCAAGTATGGTCAGGATCGGTTTATTTTTCGACCTAGTCCCCATGTAAATATAGCAACCGATATTAACTTTTTCATATCTGCAGCCAAAAAAAGTAATAACAATGGCACTCAAATTTGGTTTATGCTTATTTTTTATATGAAATTAGTTGGACCGAAGAGATAGGGTCTCTTAACCATGGTATAGGTATCGTATAGTCGGTCTAGACCGACTATAATTGCTTACTTGTTTTTTATTTGTTGTTTTGTTTTTAAAAAATTGAGGGAAGAACTCGATTTATATAAAGAGCCCTAAGAAATACAAATTGTATTTAAATCTTTTTTTGTAAATTTTCTGGAAAATACCAACAAACCTCAAACAAGAGCATATTTTTACACATTTGTATAGAAAGTAGTCAACATCAGTCGAGTAGTACTATACTGACGCCACAATTTTGGTCGAAATTATTTAATATTTTTAATTAGTGATCATGAATATAGTTGATAAAATAAAATTTATTATTATACACATTTTTGTAAAATTTCTGATCTTTTTCATGTAGTTTTTCTTACATTCAAACTTGTTTTTCAGAATGCTTCTGAATTTTTAAAAATATTATCTCCACATATATTCAAATTGAGAGAAGATTTTTCCCAGTGTTCTAGAAAAACTTTTTGAAAATGGAGATCAAACTTATACGAAGAACATATTTTCATACATTTAAGAGAAAAGTGAAAAAGTAGTTAACCCTATCTACAATTTTTATCAGAATGCTTCAATAAATCAGAAAAGTAATCTATTGGTATAACTGACTCGAAAATATATAAAATTGAAAGGAAATAATTTGCTGGCGAAAGGTACCAAAGTAAAAGCATATCGATGTTAATCCACAGCCGCCTGCTAAATGGCAATTGTCAAATCATTAATTTAATTTATTTAATTTTTTTACTAAAACTTTTCATTCTTAGAATTTCTTTTTCAATGTTTCTTCAAAACCAACACTGAACAAAATTGGTAAATAAAAAATGAGAAGTAAATTAATATTAAGCTGGAAAACGCAAGTTTTGTATTATGATTGTTTTCTTTTCAAATGAAATTTATTGAAGAAACTGAGAAGCATATTATAGATCAAACAGAAAGCAAAAAAGACTTAGTTTTGTTGAAAATATTTTCAAAAAGCATGAAAAAAAATTATTTTTCCAACATTTTGTTTCATAAGCACCACAAAAATTTTATATATCAATTTTTTGAAAAATGTTAATTGTTGCACAGCTCTCTAGCAATAATTTGGCTTTTACAGATTGAAAAAATATCAATTAGTCGACGAGTTATAGCCAAAAAAAAACCATATAAACAATATGCTGAAAATCGGCATTTGACTGCAAAGTTCGAAGGTCGATTAAAAAAAAATTCGAACTAACATAAACAAACGCCGCGATACGGGTCTTCTAACTTAGCCTCTATTTTCACCCCTCACTCTCAGAATCGACCTAACTTTTGCTAACCTGAATTTGTTCCACAGTGTAATGACAGATATAATCAACATGAACATTTTTGCAAATTTCGAAATCAATCAGCAGAAACAAATTTCACAATATGTTTAAAAAACCGTCTTAGTTTCCTATTTTGGTTATATTTGAATGCTCTTAACTGGAACTTCGAGTACTTCACGCAAAGGAAATTCATTTCAGTAGTGTATATATTTTTTGTATCGCTTTCTATATTATTGCGTTTTGATCAATGTACTTTTTTTGTATCTCTAAGTAATATACGATTTTTATTGCACACTGTAGCATTCATTTTAAAAACATTATATTCTGAGAACTGTTAAGTATAAACGGATGGTGTTAATTGCTGCAGGTCTCCTTTCCCATAATGATTATGCATTAGTACTTTATATATATTAAGTTCGTTACAATTTGCCAAGACAAATTAAAATATTAAATAGTTCCAAAGGCGTATTCGGTGGTTTTAAATAGTTATGGTCTTAAACATGGTAGAAAAGTATGTTTTGTACATGGTAAGTTAAAATACACACTTTCCAATTTTTTTTTTTCTTTTCTAATATTTACAGATCCGATATGGATATTTTTCTAGGAAAGAAATTTTCTATTAGAAACAATATGTCCTCACGAGCGTCACAGATGGAATACTGCCAAGTATTTAGTAGGAAATTTGAAATTGTAATAATAGAACGAAGCATATGCTCCAGTACATCATGGGAACCAGAATAGGGGTTTTCAAGTTTGGTTAACTGATGGCTCAGAGCAAACTAATAATCGCACAGGGGCTGAAAATTTTTGTCCCAACTTTTAATGTGCTTTCCCATGCCATATCCATAGTTATATGGAATGTCTAAGAAGAAGAACAAAGAGAGCACTCATTTACATAATGTCCAAGCAATTGGACAGTACTTGGGGCAATTATATCCTACTATGTAAAGTGAAGTTTTGTTTTGCATCGAATCGCTCAATCTGCTAGGCAGATGCAAAAAACGAATTATGGGTTGGGTTCCGGGCCTTGAGGAACACAAGGTCAACAGGAGACTGATTGTCTGGGCAATCGTCGGCCCAGCGTCCATTTAATAGTCCAGTCACTGGCTACATTGAAGAAAAAGTAGAAAGTAGAGTGGAACAAAAGTCTTGGTAAAGGATAAGAGAAATAATTACTTATCCGTGACGAGAAGGACGTTATAGGGATATTTTGCTAAATGCCGAAATCTTTTTTCAAAATATAAGTGACTTTACCAAATATGGTCAGGATTGGTCCATTTTTCGACCTAGTCCCCATATAAATATAGCACGCGAGATGAACTTTTTCATATCTGCAGCCAAAAAAATTAATAACAATGCCACTCAAATTTGGTTTATGCTTTTTTTTCTATATCCAATTAGTTGGACCGAAGAGATGGGATTTCTAAACCATGGTATAGGGTATCATATAGTTGGTCTAGACCAACTATAATTATCTTACTTGTTTTTCTTTCATATTGGCGATTTTAATTATTACACCGCGATAACGATAAAAAACAAGTAAGAAAATTATAGTCGGTCTAGACCCCTAGACGATACCCTATACCATGCGTTTAGAGATCCTATCTCTTAGGCCCAACTAATTGGATACAGAAAATAAGCATAAATAAATGTGTGGCAATACTAGTAACATAGCTCATGGACGTTGTCTTTATTGGTATGATTGTATAATTATACCCTATACCACTATGTGGTTTGGGTATAATGACTTTGTGCTGCTGTTTGTAACAACCAAAAATATTTGACCTAGACCCATCTTTAATTATACCGATCGAATCAGAATCACTTTTTAAGTTGATTTAACAATGTCCGTCCGTCCGTCCGTCTGTGTGTCCATGTAAACCTTGTAATCAAACTGCAGGTCGCAAATATGAATATATTTTGATGAAATTTGGTATATAAGCTTTCATCGGCCATGGAATGAACGCTGTTGAAATTGGTGGGAATCGGTCCATGCTCAGACCCAGCCCCCATACAAATGACCCCTATGAACTCGACGTAAATTACCATAAGATCCAAATTATCATATAAGTCTTAGTCAAATTGGGTTTGTATGTATTTACTATATCCATTAATCAGTAGTCCAAAAATGATTCCTATGAGACGACTCTAAGTCGTAAGCCCCATATAGAGCTGCTTCCCGATTTTCACCTAAATCTATCAAAAAACAAAAATATTGCACTGATTCTTCTCAAATTTTGTTTGTATACATTTTTGCAAAATACAAGAGACTTTACCAGGATCGGTCCATTTTTGGGCCTAGTCCCCATATAGATATATCATCCGAAATGAACTTTTTCATATCTGCAGCCAAAAAAATTAAAAAAAATCCAACTCAAATTTGATTTATGCTTATTTTCCATATCCAGTTAGTTGGGCCTGAGAGATAGGTCTCTAAACGCATGGTATAGGGTATCGTGTAGTCGGTCTAGACCGACTATAATTTTCTTACGTTTTTTTGGCTTTTTTGAACTGTGGATGTTGTTGTACAACAATTATGTTCAATCACTAAAATATTAAAATAAACACACTGGGTTTTTGTTTTTTTTTAGAGGTGTCCACAAATTTTGGCTCCTATCTCAGTACGGTGATTCCTGCTTTGCTCCGTTTTAAATAGCAGCCTGTTGGGAATAATGACAAATAATATTGTTGTAACCTTATCCAGATAGATAGTTTATTTTGTGAATGAGCTTGATTTCAAAACAGAGACGGACTGATAACGATCAGGAATATATATACTTTATGGGGTAAAAAATTTGTTTTTCGAGGCTTTACAAATGGAATGACAAACCTATATACATATAACCTCTGCCACTATGGTGTGGAGGGTATAAAAAGACTGTCTAATATATACAGGTTCTGCGAACGGTGGTTTAGAAGCAGCTGAACATATTATTTGAAATGAGTAGGTGACAAAAGAAAGCTTGTCCTTGGGACAGACATTGTCGTTCCCGGCACATAAAGAAATTTTGTGTCTATTAAAATAATTGGCTTTATATAAGTTGCCCTAATCTAAAGTACAATCCAAGGCCCCACAAGAGCTCGAACTGGTCACTGCGTGAAAAAGCAATTATTCAGAACATATATTAGTTTCGTGTAGATAGAAATTTTAAAATTTTATTATTCAAACTTTATATCTGTTAAAGTCCTTTTAAAGAGAAACACGAGCTGAGCCACAAAATCTGGCTAAGCAGATTTACTTATCCAGATTTATCTTAAACCTTAACAATTTTATTACGGTGTAATTAAAAGGTAACAAATATATAAATATATTTTATTTCTAGCCAAATATCTCACCATATTTATTAGCCATTGAAGTCATATCAATCAATCTGTTAGGCTAATATAATACTATGCCAACTTTTAATTTAATTTTATTTTTTGCACTCTTCACAATTCCGAAACTATAACAAAAAAAATTTATTCACACATATACCATTCACTCATGTAAGTACATATGTATGTTTACTTATTCGAAAACAAATATGAAAAAATCACCCATAAAAGTCCTGTATGTGTTTAAATTAAAGTGAAATGAAAACCGAAAAGTTAAACCATGCGGTCACTGGGATTTACGCTTGAGAGATCCTAACAATGCTGTGTGCAGCGAACAACTGATTTTTCATTATTTAATTATGCACACAAGTTACAGATATCAGAAAAAATTTTTACAAAAAAATTAAAAAAACGGAAATAAAAATAGAAACAAAAAAGCTAACAGTCAAGATGAATATGTACATTCCAACATAGATTCAAGCAGAATCAGGCTAAAAACTCGTATATTCCAAGCACGTAGTAATGAAAGTATTAAATACACGCCACAATGTCTGTCTGTCATTTATGTTCATGTACACACTTTGCTACAAAATTCCATTATCAATATGTCTGGAAAAACAAAAACTAAAAAATTTAAAGCATAAACGTCTTTAAGGAAATACCAACCTCAAAAACATAAAATAATCTTCGAAGCTGACAAAAATATCACAAAAATTTGATAAGGTGCAAAAAATTGACGTGATATAATAAAACCCCCCCCCCCCACCCCAAAAAAAAAATATCAAAAATACAAATTTTATTAATTGTGCGATATTTCCTTTATATTTAAATGGAATGGAGCCTTTGCGAATAATTTTTAAGCATAGGGTGTGACTTAAGTAAGGCAACAATCTATGAAGATATGAACGTTTATATAATACAAATGTTTAGATGTGTGTATGTTTCTATGTATTATGTATTATAAACGTTTTATGTGTCTGCAAATTCTTCAAGAAACAGGAATATGCATTTTGTGAAGACTCAAAAATTTTCATAAAGGATAAATGCAGCATTCCACTCGACCGACTCTTATTTGTATTCTACCTTTTCTACTAATAATATAAATTTAAAAAAAAAAATAAAAAACATTTTATTAAACTGCAAACTTTAACGAATTTATGTCCAAGAATAATATTTCGCTTGCAATCTTGAACCAACAACTACTACTTATACGAATTAAGTACTAATGAACCTTAAAGTCAGCAGACGAATTTGTCGAGTGGCACTATGGCTCATAGAGGCTAGGAATAACCAAAAATTTAGCAATTTTTTGGCTGCAGATATGAAAAAGTTCATATCGGATGCTATATCTATATGGGCACTAGGCCTAAAATTGGACCGATCCTGATCATGTTTGGTAAAGTCTCTTGTATTTTGCAAAAATATATACAAACAATATTTGAATTTTTGTTTTTTGAAAGATTTAAGTGCAGATCGGGAAGCAGGTCTATATGGGGCTTATGACTAAGAGTTGTCCCATAGGGATCATTTTTGGACTACTCATTAATGGATGTAATAAACGCATACAAACCCAATTTGAGTAAGATCTATACGACATTTTGGATATTATGGCAATTTATATCGATTTCATAGGGGTCATTTGTATGGGAGCTAGGTTTTAACATCCACCGATTTTCACCAATTTCAACACCATTCATCCCATGGCCGATAAAAGCTTATGTACCAAATTTGGGCAAAATATATTCATATTTGCGACCTGCAGTTTGATTACATGGACAAGCAGACGGACGGACGGAAGGACGGACGGACGAACGGACATCGTTAAATCGAATCAGTTAGTGATTCTGATTCGATCCGTATAATAAAAGATGAGTCTAAGTCAAATATTTTTGTTAGTTACAAACAGCAGCACAAAGTCGTTATACCCAAACCACATGGTGGTATAGGGTATAAAAATCCAAATCGGGCTTTCAAGGTAATTGGTAGAATAGCAAACGTTTTGCAGATTACCGTTTTGCGAACCTATGGCGAACGTCTGTCTGTCCACTAAAAGCAATTACGAGAGGAAGGTTTCAATAATCCGAATGTTGCCAAAAGCTCCTTTAAAAAATTTCAATATATCGAGTAGAAAAGTAAAAATGCAGAAAGGGGTACAAAGTCCAGAAAGATCAGGTTAGATATTCAAAAAAGAATAGTGAGGCAAAAGAGCTATCAAAAATACTTGAACTTAATTTCATAAAGAATTTTGATTGTTTTGGTGACATTTTTTTCAACTTCCAGGTTTCAAGTTTTTTTATTGCAGATCGTAATGGTGGCTTTATCTTTGGCTGAGATATGTTCGTCATGTCTAGGGACGACATAATGATAAAACTGTTGTTCTTTATTTGTATTTTCAATATATTTCTAATTCGGAATATAATATAAGATAACACAATCTGCAGTAATCCTTCGTCTCCACTCGGTTTCTTCTCAGTTTATGGCAATTGGCTGCCAAAAGATCAAATCGGTTATTCAGGAATCGGCAAATATAAAGAGTTGGTATATATCAGGAATTGGTAGTGTCAATAACAGCGTGCAGCATTACTTTTTGAACTTAAACAGGACCATGTACACATGAAATAAAAAAAGATGCTCTCAAGGAAACGAATAGTGGCTAATCTTGGAGATGAGGAGAGAAGTATTAGCACTATAAAGGGATGCCCTCAGGGAGGCATTCTTTTCCCATTACTTTGGTTAATCTTGTTGGATGAGCTAATTGTAAAATTAAATAACAATGGTTTTACCACTAGAGGTTATACGGATGACATTACAGTGTTTGTAGGTGGAACACATGACCAGATAATTGGGGGAACAAATGCAAAATACATTTAGACTTACATGGGAATGGTGCGAAGATGAGGGACTTTCCATAAATTCCAACAAAATCACAATTATCCCATTCACGAGAAGAAGGAATTTAAACATGCCTTCACTTCACATAAGAAACACGGAGGTTCCACTCAAGGAGGAGGTAAAATATATAGGTATCATACTTGATAAAACACTCACCTGGAACCCTCACTTAGATTACATAATAAATAAGGCCATAAAGTCAATAAGGGCTAGCAACAAATCCTAGGTAAATCATGAGGTCTAAACCCTAAAATGTCATTGTGGATATATAAGCAAATGATTATTCCGGGTATTTTCTATGACAGCTATGGAGGTTATCCCAAATCTCACATCGCTGCACATATCAATTCAAGGAGAAGCTTTCAAACAAGCTATAGATCTTCAGAGACTATACAAACTTAAGGAAGGCAATCATATAGGACACCTGAAATGCCTTTATAATGCCAAAAATATCAAAGATATGACTGTATATAGCGATCGGATAGATCCTGTACTGGATCCAAGAAACACTACACTGTTCATATCACGAGCAGATTCGATTGAGACTCTAACCCTACATGGCTACATGAAGACGCCCAGAAGTGGTACACTACGGATCCGAACAACAGAAGGAGTAAGAGAAGGGGTTTACGGACCGAGGTGCAAACTCCACATCGCCCTATAAAATGAATCTACAATATTTACAGCAGAATTGTATGCACTCTTTACAGCTACTGCAGAACTAATGGAAAGAAACCTGTCAAGTACGTAGACAAATCTAATGTCAGATAGCCAGGCTGTCTTAAAAGCAAAACAAAACAAAATAACCCCATAATCAATACTAGCCGATTCCAGCCCTCGAAATTCGAGTGCAAATTCTAGGAAATTTTATTTTTTCATTAAATAAAGACCCTAAAGGTATGCTAATCAATTATAGTCAATTCACAAATCAACACAAAAAACAAACTTATTTTTATTACAAACACATTAAAAAATTTAATAATCACACACATAGCATTGTATAATTTTATATATGTGTTAGTAGCAACTTTAAATGCAATTTACTCAACATAAAGGGAAAAATTTAAAAATCTGTAAATTTGCAAATCCGCTAAAAATAAATACCTTTCAAATAATATACGTTTGGTCAAAATCGGAATAAAACGGTGGAACAAAACATCGGTCACAAGAAATCGCCTAGCCTATTAATATTATAGATATCCCCATAAATCCGTACTTGAAAGCCATAGGGCCCTAAAGAAACTAGCTGAACATAATAAGGTGACGCTTATATATGTACGAGGTCATAATGGGTATGAGGAAAATGAGAATGCCGATGTACAGGCAAGACGAGGAACGGAAAGACCATTCATTGGTCCAAACCCTCAATTCGGATTCAGCAAAAAAGACATAACCGAGAATATCGACCGAATGATGAGTCAGTAGTGTATTGGAATAAACAAACACTACTTAAACACTCGAAAAAATTCTTGCATTTAAGCGAAAAAGGGAGCAGGTATGCCCCAATATTGAACAGATCCAATCTAAGACTTCTATGTGGGGCACTCACAGGGCACTATGTGTGCAATTATATCCTATATAAAATGCATTCGGCGGAAGATAAAACGTGCAGATACTGCCTGGACGACGATGAAACCATGACACATATACTTGAAAATCCAAGGTACAAAACATTTGGCGAATCTGAAATTAAGGAGGAAACATACAAATCATTGGCGGCGAGGGACAACATAAATTTCCTTAACGCTGTAATAGATTAGGATAAACAGGAAAGTTAGCAATACTGAAAGAGGGTGCACAATAGACCTACTTGGTCGCAGTATAGGAGGGAATAGAACTTACACATGAAAGTAGAGATCGTATGTAGTAAAGGGTGATTTTTTAAGAGCTATAGGAAAGTTTTCCAAAAAAAAATCACATAAAATTCAGAAAAATGCATGAAATCTTTCTTTGAATCGATAGTACGGTCCATATAATTTAATGTTTGAAGATTATTTCATGCAAATGTTGACCGTGACTGCGCCTCAAATGGTCCATCCGATTAGTCCAATTTTGGCATACTCTTTCCAACATTTCGGCGGGATCTCACGAATAAATGCTTCAATGTTGTCTTCCAATGCGTCAATTGAAGCGGGAATGTCTGTATTGACATGAGCTTTAACATAGCCCCACAAAAAATAATCTAAAGGAGTTAAATCGCACGATCTAGGCAGCCAATTGACCGGTCCCGAACGTGAAATAAAATGTTCACCGAACTCGCCTCTCAATAAATCCATTGTTGCGCGTGCTGTGTGGCATGTGGCACCGTCTTGTTGAATCCACATATCATGCAAGTCAAGCTCTTGCATTTTGCAAAAAAAAAAGTTGGATATCATCTCTCGGTAGCGATCACCATTCACAGTTACGTTACGATTCGCATCATCTTTGAAGAAGTACGGTCCAATGATGCCACCCTCCAGCCCATAAACCGCACCAAACTGTGAATTTTTCTGGATCATTGGTAGCTCTTCCAATGCTTCTGGCTGATATTCACTCCAAAATCGACAATTCTGCTTATTTACGTACCCATTGAGCCAAAAATGAGCTTCGTCGCTGAACACAATTTTTTGGTAAAAAAGTAGATCTTCGGCCAACTTTCCAAGAGCCCATTCACCAAAAATTCTACGTTGCGGTAGGTCGTTCGGCTTCACTTCTTGCACTGTTACGTTGTTGAGTAACAGAGGCCCAATTGCTGCGAAAGGCGACGAATCGTTAATTGATGGTCATCATTAACACTGGCCGATAAGCTTCGATATTTTCTTCAGTTCGCACTCTACGTAAGCGTGTTGGTGGTTTAATGTCCAACAATGTAAATTTGGTGCGAAATTTAGTCACAATAGCCCGAATAGCCGCTTCAGTGGGTCGATTAAACTGACCATAAAATGGAAGAAGCGCGCGATGAACTTTCTTAACAGAGCACGCATTTTGATAATAAAATTCAATAACTTGTAAGCGTTGTTCGTTTGTGATACGATTCATGGTTAAATTATAGATCAAACTGAAGATGTTTGACAATGAAACAAAACACGAAACGTTCGTCAGCTGTTTAAACCACTGTTGCCAAAAAGATAATAGCTAAAAAATCACCCTTTATAACTGCTCATTTTCTGAACTTTTCTCCTTTTTAAAGGATGCCAAGTTTTAAGGATATACAAATTTCGACAAATTTATTTAAATATGTCATTAATTATCAGAAATCGGCAGATATAGCAATCGGTAAATATCAAGAAGCAGTAATCAGCAGTAAAGAGCAATGCCTGAACGAAATGTTATCGGTAGTCTGTAGGGAACAATTCTCAGGTGGTTCGCTGGATTATCGAGAGCAGTCAGCCGAGGTTGCTGGATTGGCAAGATGAGATAGCCGACTCTACTGTATTAGCAACAGCAACAAACCGGAGTCGATCGTCAGTTTCCAAAAAGTGTATGTTATATATTCTAAAACAATAATACACTGCGTCTTGTCAAAATAAAACAGACTCTTCCTACGCCAATTTGCATACTTAGCTTATTTAATTTATGAACTGGTTGAGAATTGTAAGTGTAGTTATTCTTTTATAACTGGATAACACAAATTTGATATTTAGATGTCTGTATGTATATATTTGCTTGTATAATTCAAAGCTGATATGTATATTTTCATTAGAATGTGTTGTTATTTTCTTAAAGTAAATGATAATAAGCAAATAATTTTTTAAAAAATAATTATATAAATAGATAATGTACGTTGCAATTCGTGAATGCAATTTGCGACTAAAAAGAGGTGAAAGTTTCGTAAGAATTTTTTACGAAACAGTTCAGTTCCAGGGATGATTAACACTGAATTAAGCATCCAGAAGTGCTTGTTGAGAAGACTTTTTTCATCTACTCTTTTTGTCTGATTTGTCTCCATGCCATTACAGCAAATTGGCATCAGCATGTTATGAAAATATTGTATTTATATCCAGATATGCAAATCTACCCAACTGATTGGAGCTGAGACACATCAAAAGATATTGGAGTTTAGTATAAGGATCATGAAGTGATTACTAAAAACACTACATTTTTGAAGATAATGGTTATCAACATCAAAAAAAATCACTGAAAGTTTTTCAGAAAAAAAAATTTTCTTTAAAAATAACTAATTTATATTTTCTAATGAACAGTAAACATGAATTAGATTTTTCTTGCCCACGCATATTTCATCGTGGTAGATTAGGAATCGCCCTTATTGTTCCATTATGCATTACGACCACTATCAGCACACCTAGCAATACAGTAGTTTTCCGATTTAACGAGCCAGTAAGTTGTCAGGCCTGTTCGTTAAACTGAAAAGTTCGTTATACATAAGAACATAAAAAATGAAGTTAAAAGTGACTATAGGTAAAAATTTATTAACAAATTCCGCGAAAAAGATCACTTAAAAAATTGTTCGAAGAGTGTTTGTTTCTTTGGAATAGAAATGTTATTTTTAATAGCAACTTCTTGAAGCTCTCTCAAAATCATGGTTTTAGTGACAAAAGGATTGTTTTGTTAAGCCCATTTAACACAAATTTCGAAGCCATTGACAGCATCCCCGCATTTTATTCTTTGCTCCAAATTTTGCTCATCAGCTGGATTTTCTTCTTAATCTTCTTCTTCTGGCGAAGAATTGTTTCCATTCATCTGTTTGGCTGATAGTTCAATCTGAAATTTTTAATCATTAATTTTAGTTTAGTTCTTGAAAAAATCGTTTTTATCGTAACGTAAATTGAGAAAAAAATTCGACAGTCTCTTCAGCATGGACACACGTTTTGTCAGATAATTCCTTTCAAAAAAATACCGGTTTCATCGGCATTAAAGGTGACATTCATTGGTAAGTTATTTTACAAGGTAACTTATTGTAGGTTCCTCTTTAATGGTTCAATATCTCGTATATTTGAAGAAACGTCTTTTAAATAACGACAACCATCCGTGCCTTGCGTTGAAGTCTCCACCATAAAACTCCTTATGAAGTTCTATGCCTGTCGCATATGGAAATTCGCCCTGTTTTAACGTTTTTATATATCTGGATCAGAAAATTGTATTTCCACATTTTTATTTTATTTCAAAATTGTACATACTGTGGATTGGTTACAAACCCATACTGATCTGTTTCTCTGCTTCTCGCAAACCCTTTCGGTGATCATCCATAACTTTTTATTATTTCTTTCAAGCAAAACAAGCTCAAGCAAAATAAAAATACAACATAAGCAGCACTTACAAATAATAACGTCACTTTTTTCTACTCCTGTGTATTTTTATATTTGTCACAAAGTTCTTAGGAATATGTATGTATGTATGTAGAATTTTATTTTCTTTAAAATATATAATTTAAATTTTATTTGTTCGTTAAACTGAGTATAAAACAAGTAAGAAAATTATAGTCGGTCGAGACCGACTATATGATACCCTATACCATGCGTTTAGAGACCTATCTCATAGACCCAACTAACTGGAAATAGAAAATAAGCATAAATAAGCAGATATGAAAAAGTTCATATCGGATGCTATATCTATATGGGGAATAGGCCCAAAAATGGACCGATCCTGACTATGTTTGGTAAAGTCTGTTGTATTTTGCAAAAATATATACAAACAAAATTTGAGAAGAATCAGTGCAATATTTTTGTTTTTTGATATATTTAAGTGAAGATCGGGAAGCAGCTCTATATGGGGCCTATGACTAAGAGTTGTCCCAGCCATCATTTTTTGACTACTCATTAATGGATGTAATAAACGCATACAAACCAAATTTGAGTAAGATCTATATGACAATTTGGATCTTATGGCAATTTATGCCGATTTCATAGGGGTCATTTGTATGGGGGCTAGGTCTGAACATGGACCTATTCTCACCAATTTCAAACGCTTTCATCATATGGGCAATGAAAGCTTACATACCAAATTTCATCAAACTGTATTCATATTTGTGACCTACAGTTTGATTACAAGGTTTACATGGACACACAGACGGACGGACGGACACACGGACGGGCATCGTTAAATCGAATCATTTAGTGATTCTGAAACGATCGGTATAATTAAAGATGGGTCTAGGTCAAATATTTTTGGTAGTTACAAACAGCAGCACAAAGTCATTATACCCTAGCCACATAGTGGTATAGGGTATAAAAATATTGATCCATCAAAATGAATGATTCTTTAAACGCGATGTTCGCAGAATCGAATGTTCGTTAAATTGCAAAAACTACTGTATTTCGATTATCGTCAATGATATCTTGTTTTCTTTGGCTTTCTTCGATTTCGATTTTTGTTC
The DNA here is from genome assembly GCA_963682025.1 of Cordilura impudica. Taxonomy (NCBI): domain Eukaryota; kingdom Metazoa; phylum Arthropoda; class Insecta; order Diptera; family Scathophagidae; genus Cordilura; species Cordilura impudica. Next base: position 54,772,190 of record OY821519.1, read on the forward strand.
ATTTAATGACATTTTTCAAATCTTAATTTTGCACTTAAAACACTAATTTGATAAGAAAGCAATGATTGAATTATTTGCAATCTTCTGGTTGGTTTAGGCCAACTATGTTAATACTATCACAAGATTTAGTCTTATTAGTCAAATCATAAAAACAACCACACACCACACCTTAAAGCATGCGTTTAGAAAAAGAGTTTTAGCTCTAACTGCGTGAAAAATTCAATATCGGATGCTATTTTTATACACACAGAAAAAATATTTGCCAACCGAATTGCTTTAAAGTGGAACAACTGTATTTTCGATTATATCAAGAGATATTTATATATTTATAATTTTATATCTATAATATTAATAGGCTAGGCGATTTCTTGTGACCGATGTTTCGTTCTACCGTTTTGTCGCGATTTCGACCAAACGTATATTATTTGAAAGGTATTTCTTTTTAGCTGTTCACCAGACTTATAGATTTTTAAGTTTTTGCCTTTATTTTGCGTAAATTGCATTTAAATTTGCTACTAACACATACACAAAAATTATACAATGCTATGTGTGTGTTTATTAAATATGTTAATGTGTTTGTAAGTTTGTTTTCTTCATTCACAATAATAATAAACCAAAAAAGTGTTGGTTTGTTAATGGGCTAGGTTGAAACAGAAAGCTGCCTAGAATTTGCACTCGAATTTCGAGCGCTGGAGTCTGCTAGTTATGATAAAATATTTACTGTTAAGGCAATAGACTTCTAGTCATAGCGAACCCGAAAATCGGTTAACAGCATTATCGCAATTCCGTTGGCAAAAAATTCGGTAGCCACAACGAATTTGTTTTCTGTGTGTATGAGGGCTAAGTCGAAAAATTTATCGATCATGACCATATCTTAATTTTCGCAAAAACATATATAGCCAAATTTAAGAAGAATCTATGCAATATTTTTATTTTTTGGTATATTTAAGTGAAGATCGGGAAGCAGTTTTATTTTACAATATTTCTTTTTTGAACTACTGAAAAATGGGCGTAACAAATACATATAAACCAAATTTGACCGAGATCTGTATGATAATTTCGATCTTTGAGTAATTTACAGACACACAGACAGACGGACGGACAGATGGACGGACATTACTAAATCTACTCAGAAAATTACTCTAAGTCAATCGGTATATCAAAAAGTATAGATTAAGTATTTTTGGGAGTTACAAACATCAGCACAATCTCATTATACCATGGCCCAGGAAGTAGAGCGACATTTTTTACATTTTTTCTATCTAGAATATTTATTGCACAATTGTAATAAGACTATAACTAAAAGCTAATAACAATGAACATTAAGACAACTAAGCTACTGTTATTGTAATTCAAATACGAGCTTTTAAGTATTTCAGTTTTTTTTTATGCTGATTATCTTTACAACAAAATACATCTGCATTTCCTTTTCAACTAAAGCTAAAACTATCTCATATTTGGAAATTCAATGGATACAAAAACAAAGACAAAATATTTTTTCTAGCTCGTACAATACCCATCTTTATTACACAGTGCCACAGTATTTTTTAAAGTGGTGATTCTTTTCATCTGAGCTATTTTTTGTGTTTGGCTGTTCTCTATGAAATTTTCTGAAAAAAAATTCGTGTTATTTTAATCCTGTACCTGGATTTTTCGTGGCTCATTTTAGATATGTTAAAAAAAAACAATTGTTAAAGTTCTGTGAATATGTTATGCTATCGTCATCGTAATGGGTCGCCAAATACCAAAAATTCATAAAGAAAATATTAAATTCCGAAAAAACGCAGAACTCCATTTCTTAATTGTAATTGTATAAAGTCATTCTACTTGAAAAGTTTAGAATTACTCAAAAGTTAAAACAAAAATCGAAATTCATAAAATAAACTACATAAAGGCTTTTTTCTTGTGGCCCGTTGTTAAATCGATAGCTGAAGACAATATTATTGACAGAATAGTTTGACCTCAAACAAATTTAACAAATTTAATAAACACACACATAGCATTGTATAATTTTATGTATGTGTTAGTAGCAACTTTAAATGCAATTTACTCAAAATAAAGGAAAAAATTTAAAAGTCTGTAAATCTGCAAATCTGCAAAACGGCTAAAAAGAAATACCTTTCAAATAATACAGGTCTGATCAAAATCGGGATAAAACGATAGAACAAAACATCGTTCACAAGAAATCGCCTAGCCTATTAATATTATAGATACCACTATGTGTTCAGAATATAATGACTTTGTGCTGATGTTTGTAACTACCAAAAATATTTGACCCAAACTCACATTTTATTATACCGATTGACTCAGAATCACTTTCTTAATCGATTTAGAGATGGCCCTCCATCCGTCTGTCTGTCCATCCGTCTATATGTCCATGTAAACCTTGTAATCAAAATCCAGGTCGCAAATAGGATGAACGCTATTGAAATTTGTAAAAGTCGCTTCATGTTCAGACCAAGTTCCCATGTGAGATCGACTCAAATCGCCGAAATATCCAAATTATCATATAGATCTCGGTCAAATTGGGTTTGTATATGTTTATTACATTCAGTAATCAGTAGTCACAAATAAACCCTATAGGACAATTCTTAGTCGTAGCTCCCATATGAAGCTAATACCCGATCTTCAATTAAATCTTCAAAAAACAAAAAATCAAATTTACTTTGTATATGTTTTTGCAAAAAATATGTAACCTTATCAAATATGGTCAAAATTATCAAATATGGTCAAGCCGATATGAACTTTCTCATATCATAAAGCAAAAAAAAAATAATAACAATGCTACTCAATTTGGTTTATGCTTATTTTCTATATCTAATTAGTTGGACTTAAGAATTATGGTGTATGGTATAGACCGACTATAACGAACCCTATTGACATTGATAAAAATCTGTACATCGTCAAATTTAGTTCTCATACAAGTGACCCCTATGAGGTCGACTAAAATTAACAAAATACCTAAATTATCATATAAATCTTGGACAAATTTGGTTTGCTTGTGTTTATTATACCAATTAATCAGTAGTCAAATAATAAACCCTGTACGAGATTTCTTAGTCATAGTCCCCATACAAAGCTCCCTTCTTATATTTGCTTAAATCTATTAAAAAACAAAATTATTGCACTGATTTTTCTCATATTTGGGTTGTATATGTTTTTGCAAAAAAAAAGTTACCTTACCAAATATGGTCAGTGCATTTAAATATAGCATCCTATATGAACTTTTGCATATCTGCAAGCAAAAATATTAATAAAAATGACACTCAAATTTGGTTTATGCTTATATTCTATATCCCAGCCCTTGAAATTCGAGTGCAAATTCTAAGAAAATTTGTTTTTTCATTCAATTATAAATATTTGTTGAACACACAGAAGATATATAACTGGGTTTGTTAATAAATAATTTTATAACAGCCTAAAGGAATGCTAATCAATTTAAGCCAATTCAAAATTCAACATAAATTTAATAAACACACATACAGCATTGTATAGCTTTTTATTTGAAGCTTAAATAAGTATTTCATGTATTTGTTAGTAACAGCATTTTACTCTAAAAAAAATGTTGCAGACGGTGCAAATCTGTAAATTTGGTGGACAGCTAAACAGAAATACCTTTTCCATGGGGTATTTTTTGTCAAAATCGGTTGGTAATTGAAGGTTTAAAATAGGTCTCAAAAAATCGTCTTGCCTCTGGTAAATACAGGAAACCTGTTTAGTTTTATGAAAGGAATAGAGAATAGACTTCTCTTTGATGTATAATTGACAAACAAATCATTAATAAGTAAGAAAATTATAGTCGGTCTAGACCAACCATGTGATACCCTATACCATGGTTTAAAGACCCTATCTTTCGGTCCAACTAACTCAATATAGAAAATAAGCATAAACCAAATTTGAGTGGCATTGTTAATAATTTTTTTGCTGCAAATATGAAAAAGTCCATATTGGGTGCTATATTTATATGGGGACTAGGTCGAAATTTGGACCGATCTTGACCATATTTGGTAAAGTCAGTTATATTTTGAAAACATATATACAAACCAAATTTGAGAAAAATCTGTGCAATATTTTTGTTTTTTGATAGATTTAAGTGAAGATCGGGAGGCAGCTCTATATGGGGCCTATGACTAAGAGTTGTCCAATGGGGATTATTTTTGGACTACTGATTAATGGATATAATAAACACATACAAGCCAATTTGACTGAGATGTATATTATAATTTGATCTTATGGCACTTCATGTCGGTTTCATATGGGTCATTTGTATGGGGGCTAGGTCTGAACATGGACCGAATTTCACCAATTTCAATAGCGTTCATCCCATGGCCGATAAAAGCTTATATACCAAATTTCATCAAAACATGTTTATATTTGCGACCTGTAGTTTGATTACAAGCTTTACATGGACACACAGACGGTCGGACGGACGGACGGACGGACATTGCTAAATCGACTCAGAAAGTCGATCGGTATAATAAAAGATGGGTCTAGGTCACATATTTTTGGTTGTTACAAACAGCAGCACAAAGTCATTATACTCAAACCACATAGTGGTATAGGGTATAATAAGTAAGAAAATTATAGTCGGTCTAGACCGACTATACGATACCCTATACCATGCGTTTAGAGACCCTATCTCTTAGGCCAAACTAATTGGATATAGAAAATAAGCATAAACCAATTTGAGTGGCATTTTTATTTTTTTGGCTGCAGATATGAAAAAGTTCATGTCGGATGCTATGTCTATATGGGGACTAGGTCCAAAAAAGGACCGACCATGGTTGGTAAAGTCCCTTGTATTTTGCGAAAATATATACAAACAAAATTTGAGATGAATCAGTGTAATATTTTTGTTTTTTGATAGATTTAAGTGAAGATCGGGAAGCAGCTCTATATGGGGCCTATGACCAAGAGTTGTCCCAAATATTTTTGGTTGTTACAAACAGCAGCACAAAGTCATTATACCCAAACCACATAGTGGTATAGGGTATAAAAATATATGGGAGATTTTCGAAAAATATTTTAAATACCTAATTCTTGAATTTTTTTCAAGTTCATACATGTACGTAATTTTATAAATGTGCGATGGCTCCTTCTATTTAACTCTTCTGCTTGTGAGAAGGTCCGTGGGTACCTTTTTGATTTTCAAACTTGCAATACTCCTTAATGTTGCATGGATTGATTACCCAAAACATACATGTATTCCAAGAAAAAAGATGCAGAATCAATTAAAGACCGTTTACAAGCGATACCAGCAATAGTTCACATTTTATTGAGGTTTAATTACGTTTACTACGTTGACTAGTGAAAAGGTCCCTACTGAACAAAGTCCATTATCACACGATAGATTTATGCTCATCAAAAAATTCATTCGCTTTGATAAGGCAAATACGCGACGGGAGCGATTAATCAAAAGCAACACTGCTGCTATTAACGATGTTTGGTAAATGTTGCAGACAAGTACGGAATAAAGGTATGGTAACCTGTATATTTCGAAATAATGTTATCCCCTCAAAGGAATGTTATCCTCTGGGAAGTTGCCTGGTCAAGAGCGTGAGGTAAATCAAAGGCAGAATGTCATGAATCAATTTGTGGAAAGATATGTGAATACAGGTCGCACAATTTATACTGACAATCTTTTCTCCACGTTCGAGTGGCGCGTACATTGATGAGGTAGAAGGCTGCATTTGTACGCTTAAATAAGACGTTTATACCACGTGAGTTCGTGCAAAGTCCAGCGCGTCTAGTTTACGGCTCATTGTTCCGAAGAAGAATGAAGTAGTAATTTTGCTGTCTACATGCATATACTTGCGAAGTTGATACAACTTAAAAAATGATTACATTGCTAATAAATCCGGTGTGGGTACAATGGATCAGATGCTTGGCACATATTCTTGCAAATGATCAACAAACCGCTGGCCACTTGCAATGTTGTAAATTATGGTAGATATTCAAGCCAGTAAAAAAACCGATAAGCGACTTTCCTTTATGCAATTTTGCTCACGACACAATTAGCACTGCCTAATATTGAAGAATGAGCCACCAATGGACGTATAACAAGCTGTCCCAGAATTCGAAGCGCTATGGAAGCATTTAATGTAAAGGTAAAATAAAACAATTATGAAACACACAAAAGCGGAAAAACTAAATATTTTTGGTACTTGTAAACTTGCTCAAACTCTCGGTCTCACCCCCTAGAAATATTCGAATAGCAAAAAAACTGAGAAATACAAAGTTTTGGGCCAATCAAAAAACATTTAGTCGTGCCTCAACGCTATTGAAAATTTCAAGTGTGTCTATATTGGGAAAATATGACTTTTTTTCAGATTTTACGAAAAGTTCGTTCTACAGTTAAATTTTTTCGACAAGTTGTTATATAATTCGAGATCAGTATTAAATTATCCTTTCAAAAAGCTGTAAAACTTCAAAATCGAATAAAAACTCGCCAAGAAATGGCAAATGCCCCAGACCACTTTTGTGCCAAAGAAATATAGGTCATGAAATTTGATGGCATTTTTTTTCAACTTTAAGAAATTAACTAAAGACAACATTTTGTTTTAGTCTCTATACCCGTAGGTACTCAGATGTGAAGTACTGTTATATTACCACCGTGTTAACCTATTAAGCATTGAGACCGAAAATGGAAATTTTTTTTGATAAAATTCTGAAGACTCTTTTTTTGAGTTTTGAAAAATTTTCTTAAACAAAATTTAAAAAAATTGATCTAGCTCTTTAAGATCTTGTTAACTGCATGTTAGAGATTAACTGTGTGAAATTTTAGATAAATCCCTATGTCAGAGTTTTTTGGCAACGATTTTATTTTTGCGGATTTCGAGAACAATGGGATTTTTGTAACAAATTCTGTAAATTTACTCTTCCTAAATAATTTGTATCAAAAATTCATCACTTTTCTACTTTTAAATGTAATATTTTATCTTAATAGCGTAGGGTTTCGGAAAAAAATAATATGACCCCATTAACCCTTTTGGAATTGGAGTCACATATGACCCCAAGCTGATAAAAGACAATTTATTAAAAACTTCAAACATTTGTAAGTGCTACCGAATTTTTAGATGCGACGCTTAAAATATAATAACCAAATGTGTAGAACTTCCGTTCCTTAAATTTGGAATAAGTCCGAGAAAGTTAACCCATTATTTGCCAAGGCCAGAAAAGTGATAAATTATTGAAACAAAGTATTTTGAAAGAGTACATTTACAGAATATTTTACAAAAATCCCATTTTTCTCGAAATCCGCAAAAATAAAATCCTTTTTAAAAAAAATTCTGGCATAAGGATTTACTTAAAAATTCACACAGTAAATCTATAACATGTATTTAACAAAACTGTAAAGTTTTAGATTCAGTTTTGTAAAGGAGTTTTCAAAATTTTATCAAAAAAATTCCCATTTTTGGTCTTAATGCGCAATAGGTTAGCAACGTGTTAATAAAACCATACTTCATATCTGAGTACTGAGTATAAGTATAGAGACCAAAAATATATTATGGCTTTAATTAGTTTCTCAAAGTTGAAAAAAATGGCATAAAATTTCATGACCTAGTTTTTTTTTGGCACAAAAGTGGTCTGGGGCTTTTGCCATTTCTTGGCGAGTATTTATTCGATTTTGAAGTTTTACAGCTTTTTGAAAGGATAATTTTATACTGATTCCGATTTAGATAACAATTTGACAAAAAATTTTACTATAGAACGAACTTTTCGTAAATTCTGAAATTTTCAATCGCTTGAAATTTTCAATCGCGTTGAGGCACGACTAAATGTTTTTTGTCTGTCCCAAAACTTTATATTTCTCAGTTTTTGCTATTAGCATATTTCTAGGGGGTGAGACCGAGAGTTTGAACACATTTTTTTTCCTCCATATAATTAAGGGCTACCCTAACGCACACTCGAACTGATTTATTTAATTTTCTCATGTATTTTAATATTAAATAAAACCGAAATTGTCAAAAAAAAAAACACTTCTTGTGCTCTTTTATTACTTTATATAATCTAAATTTAATAATAAAAACACACCCCATCAAGCAATATACCATACAATTTGTTATAGGTCCCTTCTCGCTATTTTAAGAGCGCCGGGGTACCCACTAATCGGAGGGTTAAGTTCCATTTTATATGGGCTCGATTCATTGTGCGATAACTTTTTAAATTTGTATTTAAAAATCATGTAAACTACAATATTTATTGGCTTGAAAATAATATTTTTATTACTTCTTACATCCATTGTTCAAATTTCATTGTTAAAATATAAATACTTTAACCTTGAATTTTCAACAAAAGAAAATAAATATATTACTTAAGTACGATAAAACTATATACATTCGTTGTAAATACTTATTTAAAATAAGAGATATTTTTCTTTACTTTTAAAAAATTGTATTTCACATAAAATTGTTATCTTTTTAACAAATTGTTTATGTGCATGTATGTATAACTTCCTTTTCCGTATTCTCTTTATTGTCCTACACATTTATTGGCCTTATGAATACTTTGCCAACATTTTTTTGGTATATATATTTTTTTCTCAAACAATTACAGGATTACATTGCAATGAACTGTTGAAAAGGATTAAGCATTAGTTCTTTTTATGATTTTTGCAGGAAACATAAAAATAAAAAACATCATAAATTAAACTCTTTTAGAAGTCAAGCCTTAAGGATAAATGTTGCTTACATTAAAGGATAGCGTAAGAAAAAATAATAACCTGGTATACTTGATAAAGTGAAAAACTTTCAAATGCTTTGTTTTACTTATCTTGAGGTAAATGTCCTATAATTTTTATAAAGTCATTACATACAGCGAAGCTGTAGGCCTTTTTCAAACATACTTTTATACAGAAAAATTTTATATATGTTAGAAGACTTAATTTTTACACCGACAACATACATAAATGATATTACAAGTTTGCTGTACTTTAAGACCATTTCTACCAATGAATTCCTCTTTTGCAGGGTCTGACAATAAAAATAACTTAAAAGCAGTAAATAGTGCACCTAAAATTTATAAGTTTCAGATTTAGTTCACAAGATGGAAGGAAAGATAAGGAAATTTCATTTTTTTATTGATTAAATTACTGAGAAATTAACGTCTTAATATATATTTTTAATCGATTAATAATGATTCTTCTGGGGTGTTTTGAATAAAAATTAATCAGTCTTCCAGATGATGTTGGTTTTTGGTACCAATCTAATTTAAGCAAGTTTCCTTGTCTAATAACTATCGCATCTAAATATGATAGTTTGTTGCCACTTTCCTTTTCAATCGTAAATTGTATTTGTCTGTTAAAAGAGTTTAAAACTTTTAAGGTGCTATCTACTTCGTCAATTTTTAATATTCCAAACAAATCATCAACATATTTTGTAAATTTTCTTGGTTTTATTTTCATCATATCTATCGAAAAATTCAGTAGTTCCTCCATTACGATGTCTGCTATTACAAGTGAGGCAGGTGATCCCATAGGCATTCCCTTACGTTGTTCATATATTCTGTCGTCATATTTAAAATATCGTGTATCTCTTATACAGAAAGTCAAGATGTCCATGAATAATTGTTTATGTATTTTAGTGTACTTCTCCAAAGTATTCCATTTACCCTCAATAGTCCTCAGTGCTAGGTTTAGAGGAATGCTAGGAAATAGTGATATTACGTCAAACGATATAAGTACTTCGTCTTCTTCGATATTTGTGCCATTAATCCGAGATTTAAAGTCAATAGCATCCTTAACGTTATATTCCGAATCTTTTGTCAGATTTTTTAAAATATTCACCATGTACTTACAAAGTCCGTATGCCGGTGAATTTATAGACGAACAGATTGGTCGGAGAGGTGTTCCAACTTTATGGATTTTCGGTAGCCCATATATCCGTGGGGCTACGGCTGTTTTAGTAATTAATTTATTTCTCTCAATATTGGAAATTAGTTTTAAACTAAATAATTTATCAACTAATAAGTTGTTCTTCGTTTGTAGGTTTGATGTGGGATCTTTCTTTAGTCTTTGATAAGTGCACATATCACTTAAAATGTCTTTCATTTTGTTTATATAGTCTTCTTTGTTCATTGCTACAGTTTTGTTCCTTTTGTCTGCACTTAAAATTAGTATATCCTTATTTTTATCTAAAAATTTTCGCGATTGTCCCACTGTGTCAAGTATTAATTTGTCTTTTTGATTTAACTTCGATATATTTAAGTGGTTGTCTATAAGCTGTGTAAATTTATTTCGTGCTATTTCTTGTTGTTCTCGATTCTCTATTTTCTTTCAAAACTTAATTTTCTTAAAGAAATGCCACTTCTTAAACAAGTACTTTTTTTTAAAGTAGTTTTAATAAAAAAAAGTGTATTTTCTTTTAAAAGTAACTTTATATAAAAAAATAAATCGTCATTTAAAACTAAATCGGCTTAAACTATCTTACTTATTTTCATTGTACTTATTTTATTCTACAGTTATGATGTCCTTCAACAATCACGTATTGTTTCATCAATTTAATCTCATGTTGGTATGAATAACAAAACAACAACATTTGACGGGTGAATGTGTCAAAAAATTTTTGATGTAATATCTCTATGAAAAGGACATTATTTATAAATCCAAAAAGCATGCTTGTTATTAGCTGATTTATTACTAAACGAACTAAAAATAACTATATTATATTCTTTTAATTATAATCAAGTTAAATAAATTTAACGTTTAAATTTTAATAAATATTTCAATATCAGTGATATTGTAATGTGATTTTGGGAAGTGTCAGGTTCAGTTTGTTTCCTTTCTATATAAAACCAATAACTGTGAAGTTTGGGGACAATCGGATAAATAAAAGTCGCGCCGGAAATTAACTGAAAATTTCAAAAGTGTTTATATGAGGGAAATATGACTTTTTTCAGATTTTACAAAATGTTCGTTCTACAATTTAATTTTTTCGACAAGTTGTTATATGAATCGATTACAGTATTAAATTATCTTTTCAAAAAGCTATATGACCTCAAAATCGAAAACTCGGCAAAAATAGCAGACCACTTTTGTGCCAAAAAAAACACTAGGTCATGAAATTTGAAATAATGGGTAATTTTTGTGTTAAAATTTTGAAACCTCCTTTTTACAGTTTTAAACAATATTCTTAAACAAAATTTTTGAAAATCGATCTGGCACTTTAGGATTTTGTTAAGTTCATGTCAGAGATTAACTGTGTGAATTTTTAAGTAAATCCCTAAGCTAAAATTTTTCTAACAAGAATTTTTTGCGGATTTCGAGAAACATAAGATTTTTGTGAAATATTCAGTAACTGTATTCTTTCTAAATACTTTGTATCAAAAATTAATCAGTTTTCTTCTTTTAAAAAATCTATCTATAACATTAATAGACTAGGCGATTTCTTGTGACCGATGTTTTGTTCTACCGTTTTATCCCGATTATGACCAAACGTATATTATTTGAAAGGTATTTATTTTTAGCCGTTTTGCAGATTTATTTATTTTTAAATTTTTTCCTTTATCTTGCTTAAATTGCATTTAAAATTGCTACTAACACATACATAAAATTATACAATGCTATGTGTATGTTTATTAAATTTGTTAATGAGTTTGTAATAAAAATGAGTTTGTTTTTTGTGTTGATTTGTGAATTGGCTATAATTTATTAGCATACCTATAATTTGCAATCGAATTTCGTGGGCTGGAATCTGCTAGTTTTATATTAATAGCCTAGTGTTTCGGAAAAAAATAATATGATCCCATTAGCCCTTTTGTACTGAACTGAAAAATTAGGTTGGTCGTATGAGCTACTGCAAGACGAGCCGAGGAAGTCATTTGAATGAAATAGTGTTCCATAATTAACCGCAAGAATAGTGCTCTCGAATAAAAAAAACCAAAATGAATTAAAAATATAATGTTTTAATTTATAGCAAAATCAAAATGCGAAACATATATGGTCCACCCTGTATACATATATAAGAAGAATTTTTTTCGCTCAATTTTATTTCGCACAAACTCTGAACTAAAAAGAAACAAGATGTGCTGCGCAACTGTGTTAAGGTGCTATTACACGAAATGTTTTTTACATATGTACTGTCACTTTTTTTATCCATATGAAATTCCTCATGTCTGTCAAAATTGTCTTTTACATACGATTCATAATTTTTGCTATCACACGTGCATATGCATTTCCGTATGACATAACCTCTAAATGTAAACAACAGCTGATTTAATTTGTGAATTTAAAAAAATTTATTGTTAAAAAAAAGGTTATATATTTTTTTATTGTTAAATAATACTAAACAATTTATTTTTCTTTCAATATTAATCTTTAAAATTTACTCTGTTTTTCTTTCGCCACAAGCAGTGTTGTATTTTCATATATTTGTCATTCAAAAATAGAACCTGTTCTAATTGAAAAATGTACATGTGACTTTCCTCATGTATTGTACATAAACAATGTTTCATATGTATCACACGATGTGTACAACTTTTGTTGTGGGAAAATTTGACAGTACATATGTAAAAAACACATCATGTAATAGCACCTTTAGTAAACGTTTTTGCTTATAAACATATACAACTTGCAACATGTTTCAAGATCTCTATAAACAATAAAACGTGTGCTAAAAAATATTAAATGTTGCAGAAAATGTCTGGCATGTTTCTGATTAACCCAATAGAGCACTTTTTGGAGTTTGAGCGAAGTGGATGGATTTTGATCATACCATCTACTAATATTTTGAATTGGGTAGGAAAATATAAATTCAGCTTTATAGAATCTGCTGTAAGCATAAAATGCTGAGACGAATTGCACCTAAACATGAATGGATGTATTCACAATGAGAAACGAACTCCGATGCTTTAGATTCAAAAAATACGTCGGCAAATAGTACTAAATATTCTTTTTGAACATATTTTTTGATTTGTAAATTTCTATTTCACAATACAATCACAAAAACAGCGTAACGTGTGAGCCGTGAGACAAAATCGGTGTGACTTATGATTGTATCGGTGAAAAAATTATGATATGTAATAACCTGTTTGAAAATGAAAAATTAAAAATTAAAAATGAAAAATGAAAAATGAAAAATGAAAAATGAAAAATGAAAAATGAAAAATGAAAAATGAAAAATGAAAAATGAAAAATGAAAAATGAAAAATGAAAAATGAAAAATGAAAAATGAAAAATGAAAAATGAAAAATGAAAAATGAAAAATGAAAAATGAAAAATGAAAAATTAAAAATGAAAAATGAAAAATGAAAAATGAAAAATGAAAAATTAAAAATGAAAAATGAAAAATTAAAAATTAAAAATGAAAAATGAAAAATGAAAAATAAAAAATAAAAAATGAAAAATAAAAAATAAAAAAATGAAAAATGAAAAATGAAAAATGAAAAATAAAAAATTTAAAATTAAAAATGAAAAATAAAAAACGAAAAATGAAAAATAAAAAATGAAAAAATGAAAAATGAAAAACGAAAAATGTAAAATAAAAAATGAAAAATTAAAAATTACCCGGTTGAAATAATATATAATAATAAATATTTATATATTAGCAGAGCCGCTGCAGTTGATTGCTATAAGTGATATGTAGATGACGCTTTCTGTTTGATTTTAAAAACGTGTCATAAAGGAATCTTTAATTACTAGAAGTTTACACATCTCCCTGTTATCGGAGCCTTTTTCTGCACTAGATTTGAATTTAAATCAGTCTAGATGGTAACGAAATGTTCTAAACATCTTGTACCTTTTTGTAAGATCATAGAATCTGTCATCAAAATCTTTCATAATTTCAATTTCTATTCTGGGAGTGGAAAATCCAGTTTTTCCAAATAATTTATCAGACAGATAAAGGAACAATTTATAACAAGTAAGAAATCTGTGGTCGGTCTAGACAGACTATATGGATATTGAAAATAAGCATAAATCAAATTTTGAGCGGCATTGTTATTAATTTGTTTGCATTCAGATATGAAAAACTTCATATCGGATGCTATATTTACATGGGGACTAGTACGAAAAATGTACCGATCCTGACCATATTTGGTAATCACTTAGCTTTGGCGAAAACATATATACAAACCAAAAAATATCGTAGAAAGTCACAAAAATTAATTCATAAAAAATATATATGGAAAGAAATAAATCATTTAATTAAAAAAAAATATTTAAAATTGTAAAAACATTTAGGAAAATTTATTTAAATTTAATTAATGATGTTCTTATTCGATCGGTATAATAAAAAATAGGCCTAGGTCAAATATTTCTGGTGGTTACAAACATCAGCACAAAAAGGTTATAGCCTCAACATATAGTGGTGTAAGGTATAAATACAGTGGTTATCAGGTGTCATAAAACAAATGTCATTTTATTGCATGGTGTTATTAATACTCGTAGAATACTTAAGCAAAACCCATTGCCATAATTTATAAAACATTATCGTACTTGACATAAATATCGATTTATTGTTATCACTATTATATTATACGAACCAATAATAATAAAATATGGACTACGATTATGTACTTACTTTTCATTATACGATTACGGTACTCATCGTCACGTCTCATAACAATGTTTTCTCTACCATTCGATGTCATTGTTTGCTGGTCCATAGGTGATATATCCTTGTTAAACAATAAATCGAAAAACAAAACAAAACAAAAAGCAAACAAAAAATTTACACTTTATTTATAAATGAATTAATCTTGTGTAATGTGTGAAGCCAAGGACCATTAACAATACAAACAAACATACACAAGCACAGTCACATACACAGATACATATTTGTAGATAAAACTTTAAGAATTTCTTAAATAAATCACTACATTATGAATGACCCATTTTGCTTTAGGAAGTAATTAAGAAAATGAAAAACTATTATCACAATAAAAATATATATGTACACACATAACTAAATATACCAGGGATGGTCAAGTGGTAGTGACAACGAAGGTCTTCTGGGTGGTCCTTCACAAATTGCACTGCAATTAACTGCAAATTTTGGTGTGGAAAAGTGTTAGAAAAATTAAAATATTTTCGTTCGTATTTGTTGAAAGTAATTGATAATAAATTCAGTATTAAATGAAAGAAATGCTGCATACGACATGCATAAACCACCTGAACTATTTGTGATATCGCACTAGAGATCAAGGTGTTAGTGTGTTTTATTAATACTAGGATTAGTGTCCAATTTACATATTTTATTCTTGATTATATTTTACTTTTGTAGATATTCGTACTAGAAAAAGCATTAGCCGAGTTTTCCCTACTCAGTCGTAGCGACTCTGATTTCGAAACATATACAAATAATTTAATATTACAAAACTCAGACCTTTAAAATATAAGTGGAAAATTTACTTTATTCATATAATTTTTTTAATTTTAATAATGACATGTTTTCGAAATCAGATTATGTATATTTCAATAAGTTTTAAAATGGTATATAATAATACACACAAATTAGTAACATAAATAAACAAATCGGATGTAAGACTAATTAAAATACCGTATGCGAAATTTACTCAAACGCACGAGTTATTTTCTTATTGGTTCACATGTTTTGATGTATAAACATCTACTATATACGCGCAGGTGGGTAAATTTCTATTAGGCAATACAATCACAATCAAAGAGCGTAACATGTGAGCCTTAAGACAAAATCGGTGTGACTTATGATTGTATTGGTGAAAAAATTATGATATGTAATAATCTGTTTGAAAATAAAAAATGAAAAATACAAAATAAAAAATTAAAAATGAAAGATGAAAAATAAAAAAAGAAATATAAAACATTAAAAGAAATACGAAAAATTAAAAAAAAATAAATATTAAAAATAAAAAATTAAAAATAAAAAATTAAAAATGAAAAATTAAAAATAAAAAATTAAAAATAAAATATTAAAAATAAAAAACGAAAAATAAAAAATTAAAAATGAAACGAAAAATGAAAAATGATAGATGAAAAATAAAAAAAGAAATATAAAACATTGAAAATTAAAAATGAAAACCGAAAAATGAAAAATGAAAATTGAATAATAAAAAATGAAAAATAAAAAATTAAAAATGAAAAAGAAAAAATGAAAAATGAAAATGGAAAAATGAAAAATAAAAAATGAAAAAACTAAAAATTAAAAATAAAAATGAAAATTAAGAAATGAAAAGTGAAAAACGAAAAATTAAAAAAAAAATAAATATTAAAAATAAAAAATTAAAAATAAAAAATGAAAAACTAAAAATGAAAAATAAAAAATGATAATTAAGAAATGAAAAATGAAAAACGAAAAATTAAAAAAAAAAATAAATATTAAAAATAAAAAATTAAAAATAAAAAATGAAAAATAATATATTAAAAATAAAAAACGAAAAATAAAAAATGAAAAATAGGATACGGAAAATGAAAAATAAAAAATGAAAAATAAAAAATTAAAACTAAAAAATGAAAAATGAAAAATAAAAACTGAAAAATAAAACATTAAAAATAAATAATAAAAAATTACATATAAAAAATTAAAAATGAAAAATGACAATTGAAAAGTGAAAACTAAAAAATTAAAAATAAAAAACGAAAAATAAAAAATGAAAAATGAAAAATAAAAAATGAAAAATAAGATATGAAAAATGAAAATAAAAAATAAAAAATTAAAAATAAAACATGAAAAATAAAAAATGATAAATGAAAAATTAAAAATGATGAATGAAAAATAAAAATGAAAAATGAAAAAAGAAAAAAAATTAAAAATGAGACACAAAAAATTAATACCTAATAAAATATGAAAAATGATAAACAAAAAACTAAAAATTAATCGGTTGAAATAATAAATAATAATAAATATTTTTATATATTAGCAGAGCCCCTGCAGTTGATTGCTATAAGTGATACATAGATGACGGTTTCTGTTTGATTTTAAAAAAGTGCCATAAAAAATCTTTAATTTAAACATCTCCCCTGTGATCGGACTCACATGATTTTTTAATGTATTATTTTTTTTTTTTGTACTTTAATAAAGGGTCCGCCATCTAACGTTTTTTTTTTTCAACTAGTGCTTATTTCGTGAATGGTAACACTTCGCTCATGTCTGATTTGACAGATAATTAGTTTTATCCTTCCGCTGAACGAATATGGTTGTGTATACGCTTGAACAACGCTGGGAAATATTGCGACATTACTTTGAAAATCATGGTAATGTTGCAGAATGTGTGCGAAAATTGCGTACGGATTTTGGAAGAAGAGAAGCACGGTCAGCTCCGTATGTTCGTTATCTTGTGAAAAAAGTGAAAGAAACTGGCATCCTCATCGATAAACCAAAGCGTGAAAAGCCAAAAACAGTGCGTACACCCGAGAATATTGCTGCTGGGGCAGAAAGTGTGCGTGAAGCGCTATCAACATCAATTCACCGTCGTTCTCAAGAATTGAACATTTCGGAGGCATCATAAGTGGGCCTGCGATCGACTTACAGAAGATGCCGATTTTGCCAAAAAAATCGTCTTTTCAGATGAAGCTCATTTTGATCTTGGCGGGTATGTAAACAAGCAAAATTGTCGCATTTGGGGCACAGAAAACACGCACGCATACATTGAAAAGCCGATACACCCAAAACCAGTCACTGTTTGGTGCGGATTTTGGTCCAGAGGCATAATTGGGCCATTTTTCTTCGAAAATGTGCAAGGAGTGGCCGTTACAGTCAATGGCGATCGTTATCGGGCCATGTTGAACGAATTTTTGTTCACAAAAATTGAAGAGGAGGATATTGGCAACATTTAGTTTCAACAGGACGGCGCTACGTGCCACACAGCCGAAGCTACACTCGATGTTTGGCGCCCTGTTTTTGAAGATAGCATTATCAGCCGCAGAGTTAATGTCGTTTGGCCACCTCGGAGCTGCGATTAGACACCGTTGGACTATTATTTGTGGGGTGCCCTCAAAGATAAGTGTTACGCCAACAAGCCAGAGACAATTGACCCTTTAAAGGACAATATTCGTGAAGCCATTGGTGAAACACAGCTGCAGACAATCGATAATGTGCTTAAAAATTGGACCGAGGCAGCCATTTGGATGAAATTATTTTCCATTATTAACCGGAAGGATTGTACTTTCAAATAAAAAAAGAAATTTGAGATAATATTCAGTAGTTTTTTTTTTTTATAGCATTTTCAAAAAAAAAAAGTTATTTGGCGGACCATTTATTACTTACATAATTATAAATTATAACAAAAACATTTTTGTATTGTCTCAAAATAAAAGCAACGGTAATTTCTCTTACTTAACAAATATTGAAAGCGATATTTTTTAACAGTACTCTGATGTTCTTTTAAATTCTCGTTATAAAACTTAATGTGAATATACAAATAAGAGTGTTTTAGTAAAATGCTAATCGTGACAGACGCAAAGCAAAAAAAATATAATTCATATAAATTTGAAAATAAAAATAATGAGAAAAACCCAAATAAAAATTTTAAGGAAAAATGGGTTTTCTAATAGAGCAACTGCTGGACAAATTGGTAGATATGAATTCTTTGTTCTAAGATTTGTCAACATTATGAACAAAACTATATCTGCTTCCAAAAATAATAAGAGAAATACAAAGTTATCGCACCGACAAATAAATCTTATTAAAGAAGAGACCACAAAAAATAAACTTTATGCTTCCCAAATTGTTGCAAAATTGAGTCTTCCTGTTGGAAAGCGACGAGTCCAATAAATTTTGTCACTCGACTAGAACATTAGACGGAAAAAGTCGGCGAAACAACCACCATTATCTTGCACTCATTTTTGTGACAGGGTCACGTGATGGTCACAGTTTTTATTGGCATGTTTTACAAAAGGCAAATATTCGTAAAATGAGTCGAAACTTTAGTGGTGGCAGTGTTATGGTATGGGGTGGTTTTAGTTACTTTGGAAAACTAAAACTATGCTTTATTTCAACAATGATGAGATCCGAAACATACTCGTATGTTGAAATGCTAGAGGATGTCGCAATTGGTTATTTGAAGGAAAACTCACAACAAAATTTTACACATCAACAGGACAATGCGAGAATTCACGTATCTAAGGTTTCAAATGACTTCTTTTCGCAAATTTAAATCACACTTTTAGACCGGCCAGCTATAAGTTCGGACTTGAAAGCAACAATAAGCTTCTGGGGAATATTGTCAAGGATAGATTATGCTAATAGTAAGCAGTACGATAGCTAATAAAATTAAAAATATAAATTCACCAAGCGTGGCTAGACGTTAAAATGGATACTCTCAAGAACTTGACAGAATATTTTATGTCATAAAAAATAAAGGAGGAATAGCAAAATATTAATGCTAAAATACAACAAAAAAACTATGTGTGTCCGATCACAGGGGAGATGTGTAAACCTAGCAATTAAAGATTTTTTTTTAAGTTGGAGTATTTATGCTTTCAGCATATTTTTTTTTTTTTTCAATTTGGATTTGTTATGCATTAGCCTAGTTCAATTAGCTGTTATACTTGTGTGTTGTTATATTTGTGATTGTATTATACTTTCTGGTTGTTGAATTAGTTGTTATACTTTGATATTGTTATATTTGTAATAGTGTTATTCTTGAGGGTTGTTGAATTAGCTGCAATAATTTTATTGCACCAATGCACTCATAACTCACATCATTTTTGTCTTACTCTATTTTTGTGATTGTATTGTGAAATAGATTTTCCCCCCTGAGCGTTTAGATCTTAACACATCAAAAATTAATTAAAAATGAATAACAATAACATTGGCCTACAAATTTACAAAAAAAAATGTTTTATACAAGTGGTCAAATGGAAGAAGATCTATTTCGATTTTTTGTTTCCAGTACTTTGGAGAGAGTCAAGTAACCACCAAACCGATTGTTATTTCTGTTTAGCAAAAGTTGCTGGATTCAATGTGAAAAATCGAAAAAATATTACTTACGCGAATGTCTCATCGGTTTCCAAACCAGTTCAACGTCCACCAAATGTTCCATTACCAGTCATTCCCAGTGATATGAGCAGTGAGTCCAAAACATCTTTCACTAGCAGTCGTGGTTTGTATGAGGCCGATGATGCAAGCCATTTAGTGACTCACGCTGAGCTGAATGATCTAATTCGGGATTTACATTTAACGAAGCAAGACGCAGAATTACTATATTCATGCATGCAGCAATGGAAACATCTTGCAGTTGGGACAAAAGTAACTATCTATAGAGATAAAAGCTTGGAATTGGCTGCATATTTTGAAAAGAAACACTCTATTCTGTACTGTACTGATGTCTTAGGTTTATTTCAAAAAATGAACCAGCCATATGACAAAACTGATTGGAAATTATTTATTGATGACTCTAAGTACAGTTTAAAGGCTCTTCTTTTGCACAATGGGAATGGAAAACCATCCATACCAATTGCTCGTGCCATTAATACAAAGGAAAATTACGAATCAATGACTGAAATTTTGACATTACTCAAATACAATGATCATAAATGGAAGATCTGTACTGTACCTTAAGGTGTGATTGAAATTTCTTTGTATATATAGCAGGCATGGGCAAATGCTGCCCAAGAACGAATTTTATGCGGCCCCATATAAATTTAAAAAAAATTACAAAATTTAATTTAGATTTAATTCAAAAAAAAAAAAATCAAAACATTAATACCAAAATTTCAAAGTATTGTTCAAAACTAGCATTAATAGGAGTATAAATTTTCAATAGGCCCACAAAAATAATACAAACTATTTGAATGTAACGTCTGTTAGCATGCTTCATTTTTTCTATTAGAAGCATGTACAAAAAAAATGCATTTTAAAAATTGTATGTTTGCAAAACACACCCATGATTTGAAATGCAAACGACGGATCATAATAATTTTTCTCTCTCGTTTTTTGTAGTTCATTATTTTCAGGGTTGTCAACTTTAAAATATCAAAAAGCACTAAACCGACAAAAAACGCATAATTTGAAGAAAACACTATATTTTCCATTTTTTATTTTTGCTTTTTTTTTCAGTAAAAGCCCTGTTGTCCTGAATGCTTGGGGATGAGAGCAGTCCCGATAATTAAATGTTTCATTAAAACTAGAAATTTTTTATCTTTTGGAACAGAAATCATTAAATTTTTTATACATATTGTACCAACCACTTCATAAAAATTTTTTCACAAAAGCATGTTTTGAAAAATAATTCAATTGAACTTTAAAATTTTATTTAAAAAATTTCTAAAATTGGCAAATTGGACGATTTTTTAATTATATCTCATGTTCATTTTATTGAAATTAACTGGTAATACTCAACATATATCGGTCCCGCTTTTTACTTTTACGGAATTAATATGGCATCAACGAGCAATAAAAAACGTAAGATAGGTGATGAAAACAGAAAATTCCAGTCCGAATGGACACACAAATTCTGATTTGTTGAAAATAAGGACATACCTATGTGCCTCATTTCCAAATTACTGTACCACATAACAAACTTTACAATTTAATTAGACATCTTGAAAAATTTTACTCACAATTTGCCAAAGATTATCCCCTTAATACTAATCTTAGAGAGACTAAACTGAAGGCATTGCAGTCAAATATTGCAAAAGAACAGAACATTATTTCGTCTTTTAGCCATGGAAATGACGGATCACTTGAAGCAAGTTACATAATAGCTTGGGATATTGCCCGTGATAAACGTCTTTATGGGGAAGCAGAGTTAAGAAAACACACTATGAAGAAGGTTATGAGCATTCTCGACCCTGATAACAAAAAGCTGCATAAAGCGATAGATCAGATTTCTTTATCACGGCGCACAACCGAGAGTGGGATTGGAGATATCAGCACTTTTATTGAAGCAAGTTTAAAAAACGAGATCTGTATCAGTTGAATTTAATATCACTGAAGAAATGTTAGACCTTGTAGCTCTTTCTGAAACAACGCGAGGCATTGATGTAAAAAATGCGCTTTTCGAAGTAATTAACAAATTTGAATTGCCACGAGATAAAAGACCTCGAATGTAAAAAATTTTAATTTTTCCTCTTTTAAAATTGAACGTAAATAATATACAAGACGATAAGCTGGAAGAATACATAAATAATTTAAAACAATTTCATGAAAATTTTGAATGTAGATTTGAGGATCTCAAACAACTTCAAGCAACATTCTCAGTTTTTGTTAACCCGTTTTTGTGATGTCCTAAATGATGAATTTTTATTATCCGATATAATTCTTGGAAAACCAGATGTTGGAAAATTGGAGTTGTTAGAAATGAAGGATGATATTGTATTGAAAATGCATCACAAATCAACTTTTCAAGTTGGATTTTGGAAACTTGTTAACGAAACCCAATATCCATAATTGAAAAAAGGTGCTGCTCGTTTATTTTCAATGTTTGGCACAATGAATCTCTATACTCCGCCATGAAAAATGTTAAAAACAAAAATCGTTCACATTTAACAAATCAAGGTGCTGCTCGTTTATTTTCAATGTTTGGCACAATGAATCTCTATACTCCGCCATGAAAAATGTTAAAAACAAAAATCGTTCACGTTTAACAAATCAACATCTTACGGAACTCATTCGGACAACTTTGACAAACTACACACTTGATATTAAAGAAATAATCAAAAATTCTTCCTAATTTCTTTTTTATTTTTTGTTACCTATATTTTTATTTTATTTTTATATAATTCCTTTTTTTATTTTATTTAAAATGAAATTTGATCTCAAAAATTTTAAAAATATAACATTATTTTTATAAATACTAATAATATTTCATTATAAAATTTATTTGTAATGTGTATGAAAAGAATTAATAAATTTTATGTTTGTTTAAAAATTGTTTTTTTTTGCTTTTTTGTTTGAAAATGAATATTTGTACAGAAATAAACTAGTGCGGCCCACCGTTAGTAGGTGAAATTCCAAATTTGGACCAACAAGCCATTTACGTGCCCACCCCTGATATATAGTAAAGACCATCGTAAGTAACTGTAAATTAGTCTGTTTAAGGTCATTATTTTGTTGACTGGTATGCAAGGAGGTTTCACAAAATATTGTTGTTTCCTTTGTCTATGGGATAGTCGCGCTACATGTCATCATTACTTCAGAACAGAGTGGCCAACAAGAACTGAGTATTCACTAGGTAAAAAAAACGTTTCAAATAAACCATTAATTGATCCAAATGACGTTCTTCTTCCGCTGGTGCACATAAAATTTAAGAACTTTGTCAAGGTCCTGGATAAAGATGGTGCAGCATTTAAATATTTTTTAGCGGTTTTTCCGAAAATTTCATATGCTAAAATCAAAGGAGGCATATTTGTTGGCCTTCAGATCAAGAAGCTATTGAATGATGACAATTTTTCATAAAGTTTATTGGAGAAAGAATATGCAGCCTGGAAATCTTTCAAGACCATCATGGGCAGTTTTCTTGAAAACAATAAGAGTGAAAACTACAGATAAGTTGTTGCAGAATTATTGTAAAATTATCACGAATTAGGTACACGAATGTCACTCAAAACGTATTTTCTCCATTGGCATTTAGATTTTTTTTGCCAGAACAAGGGAAGCGTGCTCACCAAGATCTAATGAAAATTTAAAGAAATTATCAAGGATATTGGGACAAAAGCATGCTGGACTCTAATACGTGAAACCGAACCAACAAAAAAAAACGACGTTCCATTTAATTTTGAAAATCATCGATTTTTAAATATACTAATGATTTTTTATGTAAAAAACGAATAAAAACATTTTCTCTATATCTCGAAAACGTGACGTGATTGAGAAAAACCAATTACATATTCGAATTCAACCCACCAAATTACCTAGGAAAGATATTTGATTGCTCCGGTCTAAAACTTTGTTTGCTAGTGTTATCAGTACAATATTCCCCATAGCATAGTGCCTGGGAAATTTTTAGTAAAAATAAAGTTAGATCCATAGTTTACACTGGTGTGGAGAGTATAAATATGTTGTTCTGATTACTTTTTCAAATGTGAATTAAATTTCTTCATTAAGTTCGTAATGGTTCCTGAATTATAAATAAAAAATTCGAATCAAGTATAAAATTTAACACAATAAGAACATATAAAATAAAATTTTTTAATAAAAAAAAATAGTTAGTCATTCAGGAAAAATATATTTTAAAGCTGTTTTCTACCTTAATGCTTCATTATTTGGCTTTTATAAGTGGCAAAACAAAATGGTACACAAAATAAAAAATATATAAAAATCAAACTTCAAAACAATTTCCACCTAATTTTATTATCATATTTATAACTCAGGAACTAATAAAAACCCAACCATTAAATTTAGTACAAGCATATGGCATACAATCAGCAATAACCTATTTTTTTCTTTAATATCAAAAATAACTCTTTTTAAGATATTTTGCATTACAAAATTTTTAATCACGGCATAGTGATGTTTGACCTTTCGCATATAAAATTTAGGATTATATCATTGTAAAGGATGATTCAATACCTCTCAAAGGTAACCTCGGCTAGAATTATAGGTTAACAATATTTAAAGATACACGCATAGTTTATTTCTAGATTACTTGGGTGAGTTTTTTATATTTTTTTGTTTTTTTTACTTTCGCGGAGCTATATTTTAGGAACTAGATCAAAAATTTTTAAGGTTTGTTATATTAGTAAGACAAAAAATGATTATGCCAAATTATCTCACTTTAAAATGTTAATTTTCTTCATTGATTTAAAATATTTTTGATTTATTGAAAAATTAAAAAAAAAAAAATCTACTACAATAACGGCCATCTACTCACATAAAGGGAACCAAGGGCTATCTACCATAAAAACACGATTTGAACAAAATTTTAACTGCCGAAATTTCCGAACAAAAAATTAGAGAAAAAAGCCTGAGTGGATAAATAATTTCAGTGAATGAAGTAAATTTTTGTAGCAAATAAATGGCCTATTTGATAACTAACTAAATTTTCACCATATTATGAGCTTCTGAAAAATCGACTTTTAAATTTTATAAGCAGATCAAATTAAGATTCCTTTAAGTCTCTGTATGATATTAAATCGAAATAAAGCAATTTCCTATCGACATAATTCTAAAGAACTTAACTTCTGAAGAGCCAAAACAAAACATTTTTGACACCAACATTATTATTAATCTTTGAAATATAATTTTATTGCAATAACGCGTAATTTTTTTACAATAAAAAAACAATCTTAATCACATTTAACAAAGAGCCTAAGCACATATTCACACAAACAGAAGACATACATGCAGAAAAAATAAGCCTTGAAATGATTTATTAAGCTAATAAACATACCTCGTAACGTTTATCACTGTCAATATTGGGTAATTTTTCAATAAACTCTTCCAACATATTCGAATGTAGTGTAAAGATTTATTTACAGCATGTTGTAGTTCGAAGGCGACGAAGAAGAAGTAGATTTAAACAGAAATAAAATTCACAGAACTGTGCTGTATCAGCCACCTGTTGCTTTGTAACAGTAATTTATGTACACATTACTTTGTGTAGGTGGTTGGGTTGAAGGAGGAGGAGTGGGTGTAATCGTAAGAATAACAAAATAAAAAAAATAAAATAAATTTTTTTTTTCAAATGTCAATGTATACGTCACAACTACCAAGATGTAATGTCAAACACACGACCACATGCCAAGGCAAATGAGACGTTATTTAAATGTCAACTTGTCACTGGTTAATCATGAACACTTTTACAAAGACACATTATCAATACCGAACACAACATCAGCACAACATAATTTTTATTCCAAGTGTTGACAGGAAGTGAATAATGTAAACTTAATAAAAGGAAGTAATTTTTTGTAGTAACACACACTTTAAGAAACATTTACTATAGAGTTCTGAATTAGAGTAAAAGAGTGGCTGGTGTAGAGGATAAAAACTTGAAAAGAACACAACGAAAAAATAGTAACCAAAACTAAAAATCACAGAAGTATGACAGATTTTTTTTTTTTTTTTTTTGCTTTTAAGCCTTTATAAAAGTGCCCACTACCACAGCACAAAACAAACTGAAGCTCTATAGTTTAAACACCACATTCTAGTGATGTTAATAATGATGATAATGATGATGTTGAGGACGACAACGACAACGGCGTTGATGCTTGTATTAATGTCTTCGATATTCGTTCTTTTTTGTGTGTGTGTTGTTCGTATATACTATAGCAGGACTTTGGCAAAAGATATAGCCATTCACAAACATAGTTTTATAAATTTAACCCTCTTATGTATCGATAATGCAGCCATAAACAATATCGTGATGTTGGACTAACATGCTTATGTAATCCATCATTTAAAAGCAAAAACATTCTTTTATTTGTGGATAATTAGCAATTTATATAATATCAATAATATAATTTTGACTTACCTCAAATATTAGTGCAAGAGTTATAAAAACAAAAACAAAAAAAGATTAGTTTACAAAGCCAAGTGAATTATTGTTGATGCGTAAACATCTATACGCGCAGGGGGGTAAATTTCTATTTCACAATACAATCACAAAAACAGCGTAACATGTGAGCTCACATGTTACGCTGTGAGCCGTAAGACAAATCGGTGTGACTTATGATTGTATTGGTGAAATAATTATGATATAAAATTGTTTCAGCTAATTCAACAACCCTTTGCTGTAAACCGACGAAAACTTCACAATATAACATATACATGATTCAACAACCCCACAAGTATAACCAGAGTCCCTGCAGTTGTTTGCTATAAGAGATGCATAGATGACGCTTTCTGTTTGATTTTAAAAAAGTGACCGAAAAAATCTTTAATTACTAGATGTTTATACATCTCCCCTGTGATCGGACTCACATGATATATTTTTTTTTAATAACAGAATTGCTTAATTTAATTTTCGACTCAGAATCACTTTCTGAGTCGATTTAGCGATATCCGTCCGTCTGTCCGTCTGTGTGTCCATCTAAACCTTGCAATCAAACTACAGGTCGCAAATGTGAACGTATTTTGATGAAACTTGGTATGTAAGCTTTTTTTTTTCGGTGCATGTTCAGACATAGTCCCCATTTTTAGATTAGATTGAGAAGGCTCTACGCACTGCGACCAGTTTGATCTTTTGTGCAGCCTATGGTTGTCCTAAAGATTAAGGCTTCTTAAAAAGCCAATTACCCAATTTGGCTTTAGATTCCATATGTCCCGGGGGGATACAGTGTATCCTCCAAGTGCACGGATTCTCTTGCCACTTAGTTTTGGACATTCACAGAGAATGTGTTCTGCTGTTTCCAACTCCTGCTCGCAGAACCGACATGTGTCTATAGCAGATTGTCCTTTTTTTTGTAGATGATATCTAAGAATCCCGTCAAGGTCCTTAACTCCTTCTTATCAAGGGTAAGTAATCTTTCCGAATGAACAATGGATGGAGTTATAAATCTTTTAGCGTGCCGTTGACCTGGACTTTTGTCCAAGTGTTCGGCAATGTGTGATTTTCTCCACTCCCTCATTTTTTTCTTTTATGGTCCCACTGGAATACAACAGAAAGGTTCCAGACCGATGAAAGGACGACGGGTTCCTCGATTAGCTAAGCAATCGGTCCTTTAGTTCTCCACGTGTCCTTCGTGTCCCGGAATCCAGCATAGAGTTAGTCTGTTGCATCTGCCTAATTCGTTTAGCCCTTCGATGCATTCCAAGACCAGTTTAGACGTCTCGCTGTAGGCCCTTATTGCCTTTAGTGCAGCCTGACTGTCGGATAGTATATAAATGAGTGCCCTTTTTGTCTTTCTTCTGAGACATTCAGTCACGCATATATAGATAGCGAAGACCTCCGCTTGAAAAATGGATGGGAATTTATCCATGGGTATGGCACGTTGAAAATTGGGACCAAATATACCCGCACCCGTGTCTCCATTTGATTGTTTTAAGCCATCTGTGAACCACACATGAGACTCCTGCCCCGGTTCCCAGGTCTTACTGGCTCATGCGCTCCGTTCCAATATTATGGTTTCAAATTCTCTGATGAATATCTTATTTGGTAACATTCTGTCATTGACTCTCGCCACCGGGTCGTGGATGAAGAGCCTTGCGATTCTCATGTGACCTTTTAGGTCACCGTCCTTCATGCTACCAAAATCCTGAAGTCGTACGGTACTCATGCACGCTTCTTCGATGATCGAAATATACAAAGGTGTAATGTTAAGCATGATACCGATGGCATCGGTTAGACACGTTCTGTTTGCCCCAGTGAGACCAATACAGGGTATGCGGTACACCTTGTTCAGGATAGCTTTCGCATTAGTTTGTTCAACCTTTGGCCACCACGCAAGAGCAGAATAGGTAACCAATAGTTTAAAATGACCAGTAAATCATGTGGGGCTTTAAACCCCACGTTCTACCAAATAGTCTTTGACAGGCATATAAAGCCCTGGTGGCCTTTTTGGTAACTTGATCTAAGCGGTTGTTCCATGTGAGGGATTTATTGAGGGTGACCCCAAGATACTTGACCTCGTCCGAGAACCCTATTGTCAAGCCGTTCAGACTTGGTTCCACAAGGTTGAGCTTCCTTCGTTTAGTGAAGGGTATCAGTATGGTTTTTGATGGGTTCACAGATAACCCTTTTCTCTGACACCAATTGAGGGTATAATTCATTGTTACTATCATTGTGACAACATTATGGGTTCACAGATAACCCTTTTCTCTGACACCAATTGAGGGTATAATTCATTGTTACTATCATTGTGACAACATTATGGACAGCTGATCCCGTGGATTTACCATGTTGGTATACAAACTGTATTTCATGAATAGGTTTGCGTGCCAGGTAAGTGTCCCTGATATGATGGTCCAGGACTTTTTCCATTGCCTTTAGGAAAAAAACAACTTAGACTAATCGGTCTATACGATTTAGGTAGCTGTTCAGATTTTCTGCCTACTTTGGGTATAAATACTACCTTTACTTCTCTCCATGTCGATGGCACAAAGCCATGTAGAAGATAAGATTTAAAAAGTCTAGTCAGTTGTGGGATGATGATATCCATCCCTTCCTGTAGTAGACATGGATATATACCATCCGGCCCAGGCCATTTAATGGGGAGAAACTATTTAACGCCCATCTGACCCGATTCTTCTGAAAAATGTTGTCCGCTAAACGTATGTTTCTTTTAGTCAGGAAGGGTATCCCGACGACTGGGGGGACCTGTTAATGGGGACAGATCCTGGAAAGTGTGTTGCCAACAGAAGTTCACAGGTTTCTTCCGGAGATTCAGTGTATGAACCATTTGGTCTCTTTAAGGTATATAGACCATTTGTGTGATCCTGAGAGAGGGCCTTTTGAAGTCGTATAGCTTTTGGAATGTCGTTGATCTTCTCACAATAGCTCTGCCTTTTGGATTTACGTAGTTCCTTGTTGTATTCAGTGAGGGCTATTTTACAGGTATTCCAGTCACTATTAGTCATTAGCCTTATTGAATAATCTTCGAGCATTACAAATGGCACCTATAAAATCGATTTAAATTGCCATATGATCCAAATTATTCTATAGATTTCGGTCAAATTGTGTTGGTTTGTGTTTATTACACCCATTAATCAATAGTCCAAAAAGAAAGAAACTACGACTACTGCCATTGATATATACAAGGCACTAAAAAATTATTTATTTGAAGCAAAAATACCAATTAAAAATATTATATCTTGTGCTGCAGAGGGCGCTCCTGTTATGATGGGCAAGAAAAATGGGTGTGTAAAATTAATGAAGGATGCCAATCCCGAAATGTTGCTTGTGCATTGTGTTATTCATAGAGAAAATTTAGCTTCCGCCTGCTATAAAAGCTAATGCCATATGTGAACGATCTTCAAAAATTTTTGTGAGAAAAAATATTAGCAAACTTGTAAGACTATTGCTTCACACCAAGGTGAGATAGCTGTCACAGGGGAATTGTTTGAGAAGATTCATGGAACTCTTCGATATTCTGAAAGAGTTTTTGAATGACAAACCTGAAATTGAACAGTTACAAACAGTTGATGGAAAAGTATATTTAACAGATATATTTGAAAAGTTAAATATATTAAACAAACAACTGCAAAGAGCAAGTAAGACACTTGTTGATGCGAATGCGAAAATATTTGGCTTCATAACTTTCTTCAACTACGCGAAAAGAATGTCTCAGCCAAAAAATTTTATCAGTTTTACTTGCTAAGTATGTGAGATGCAACTGATACTGCTGTACTTATTATTACAAATCACCTCCGTAAGATGGCCTGTGATTTGAACGAGAGATTTTCTGATTTAAAAGAGATTGATTTTCCATGTTGGATAACTCCACCAATGGTGGCAAATTTAAATGATGTCACCATGCAATACCAAGAAGAACTCTGTGAAATGCAAAATGATGAATCAATTAAATCTTTATTTGATGTAAAAGGGGCAATGGCATGGCTTTGCGACAAGACATTGGAAAAGTATGCAAATGCAACGTGTTTTGCTCGAAAATCGCTGTTGCCATTCTCATCATCATATTTAGTGGAATGCTTCGCTACACCCTCCCCCTGCCCCCAACGAATCGTTATGAGAGGGCTTACGCAAAGTCCCAAGGCTCTCACTAATACAGTTATTCAGATATATCACATTTAATATTAAGTTTGTGTAGGGGTGCCACGAGCATTTGTCCACTCCCGCTCATTTTTTTTGTCTGACTCCTCACGTTAATAATAGATGACCTGAGACATATTTGCAAAGCTTTCTCTATCATATTAATATAAATGATATTTAAAATTTACTTTGTATGGGAGGTGCCACGCCCGCTAAAAATATTTTAAGAAATTACAGCCTCTGGCACTCCAATATCCGCTGTAAGACCATGTGAAAATTTCAGGAAGGTCAGATGAGTAGTTACAGAGATTACCTCCTACAAACAAACAAACACATATTACCTCTTTATTATGTTAGTATAGATTATTAGCATAGATTTTTTATTTTTTTCATTCGGTACAACTATTATCAGATTTTTCGGCGTTCCTACCCTGGAGCAAGGTACATGTAGCTGCCCATGAGAAGAAGATGGATTATCCAAATTAGATCTGGCAACACTTAACTATTGGCCTTGAACTTAGAACATCATTTGGCAATTTTTCTTTTTAGCGATTTTTGATTTTGCCCATTTTCGATTTTGAAGATTTTTGTTTTTGGGCGATTTTTATTTTTCGCGATTTTTGGATTTGGCAATTTTTGATTTTGGCGATAAATTTTCCACGACAAATCATATTGATAACTAATAAACTTGTCAAAAGACTGTCGCTTTCGTGGTGCTTCATATATTTTACATAGGAGGTGCCACGCCCACTAATCCCATCCCGCCCAATTTTTATTGGACTACTCACATTAATATCTGATGGACTCGTGCAAAATGTCGAGTCTTCGCCTTTTCTAGTACACCAGTTGTATGATATTAGATATCTACTTTGCATGGGCGGTGCTACGCCCACTGCTCCGATCACGCCCAATTTTTTGTTCGACTAATCACACAAAGAACCTATGGGCTCACGCAAAGCCACAAAGCTCTTTCTTTTACAGTACTCCAGGCATATGGCATTTTATATTTACTTTGTATGGCCGATGCCATGCCTATTGTTCCGATACTGCTCATTTTGTGTCCGACTACTCACATTAATAATAGGTGACATCAGGCAAATTTGAAAAGCTCTCTCTATCACAGTACTCGAGATATATAATATTGAACTATTACTTGTATGGGAGGTACCACGCCCACTTAACCGATCCCGCCCATTTCCGGCGTAGCTACTAATGTTACCAATAGGTGACCTCACACAAATTTGCAAAGCTCTCTCCCTATCATAGTACTCAATATATGTATATGATATTAAAAACTACTTTGTGTGGGAGGTGCCACGCCAACTAAAAATATTTAAAAAATTACAGCCTATAGCACTTCCCATATCCGCAGTAAGACTCTGTGAAAATTTCAGGAAGATCAGATGGTTAGTTACGGAGATTACCTCCTACAAACAAACAAACAAACACACATTACCTCTTTATTATATTAGTATAGATTATATTTTTTCAGAATAAGGGAGCATTCAAAATCTTTGAGTTGTTGTAGTGGGGCATGAATGAAAAAATGTTGAGAAACACTGGTCTAGACAGACTATAATTTTCTTACTTGTTTTTATATTTCTTTGTTGGAAATAATGTTTTTAAAATTTTTTATATAAAACAAGTAAGATAATTATAGTCGATTTAGACCGACTATACGACTCAGAAAGTAATTCTGTGATTAAATGAATCATGATTTCAACTTCCGTTTCAGTTTTTTGCATCTAAATATTTCAAACCATTCCAGTCTGGAACTTTGTGTCTTCAGTCCTTCATTGGGCTTAACTTTCGAACCATATAGTCGGAGCACTGAGCTAATCGGGATGCCTTTCTACCGTATGGAGCTATTTCTATTTTCTTGGCCTTACAAACTCAAACTCTCCTGATACTTTCTAATAGCATTGAAAACAGTTTGTCGGCAGACCTTTCATATTTCGGCCAACTTTTTGTAGGACCAAGTTGGCATTTGGTGAAAGTCGAATAAAAACGTGCCTTGCACTGTGAAATCAATTATTGATTCAAT
Organism: Cordilura impudica; assembly: GCA_963682025.1. NCBI lineage: Eukaryota > Metazoa > Arthropoda > Insecta > Diptera > Scathophagidae > Cordilura > Cordilura impudica. Next base: position 54,804,738 of record OY821519.1, read on the forward strand.
TTCTATCGGCCATATGTTGAACGCTATTGAAATTGGTGAAAATCGGTTCATGTTCAGATCTAGTCCCCAGACAAATTACCCTTAATAAATTTGTTTGGTGGTGGTAATCGATTTCACTGTGCAATCAAATTACAGGTGGTAAATATGAATATATATTGATGAAATTTGGTATTAGAGCTTCTAGCGGCCATAGGATGAACACTACTGAAATTGAAAATCGGTTGATGTTCAGACCTACTCCCCATACAATTGACCGCTATGAGATCGACTTAAATTGCCATAATAATCAGATTATCATACAAATCTCGGTCAAATTGGGTTTGTGTATGTTTATTACATCCATTTACTAGTAGTCCAAAATAAACCATATAGGAAAATTCTTAGACACAGCCCTCATATTAAGCTGCTTCCCGATCTTCACTTAAATCTATCAAAAACAAAAATATTCCACAGATGTTTCTCAAAGTTGGTTTGTATATCGTTTTGCAAAAAATAACTGACATTACCAAATATGGTCAGGATCGGCCAATTTTTCGACCTAGTCCCCATATAAATATAGCATCCGATATGAACTTTTTCATATCCGAAGGCAAAAAATTAATAAGAATGCAACTCAAATTAGGTTTATGCTTATTTTCTATATCTAATTAGTTGGACCTAAAAGATAGTGTCTCTAAACGCATGATATAGGGTATCGTATAGTCGGCCTAGACTGACTCTTATTTTCTTGTTTTATTTTCAATCTTTGCAAAAATATGCATGAAACGGAGAAAATAGCACTTTTGTATTTTGCATAAGTGCTCCTGCGCTAATTATTTTCTCTTGATTTATTTTCTTTTTTAAAAATTTGCAATGTTACTTCAAATTCTAAATGGTTACAACTTCTGAAATTTTATTGCACTAACTTTGTTTTTCCTTGAAGAAATATTATAAATATTTAAGTTTTAAATTATTTTGATAAGCTTTTTTTTACGATAATATGCGACCATTGTGGGCGGAGAAGAAAGTGTATATTGCACACAAAAAACAGGTTTGTTGTAGCTACAAAATTTATTGCCAACCGAATTTCGATGAAGATAATAACCGAATTTTGAGTTGATTGCAATTACAATTCTATTTTATTAACAGTAAATGTTTTATCACAATAGAAAGTGATTGGTAGCTATAAAATGTCTGTTGATACAATCGAAAAGTTCTTAAACTTCAGAACAAGTCGGTTGGCGAATTTTTTTTTGTGTGTGTAATTCATCTTATATATTAAAATAATTTATGAATAAACTTTGCATTCAAGATTTTTTTCAATATTTTTCTTCTCTCAAACCTCTATAACTAGAGTTATAATTAACGTAGGCTGTTGATATAGGTCTAAGAACACTCAGTGGATCAAGCTCCTTCTTTTGAGCTATTAACTGCTTAAATTCGTTGGGTTTGAGGAAAGTTATGCGTGGAGAATCAACTTTACTTTTACTGTACGTTAACTTATCTTGGCAAATTCGTTGGGTTTGAGGAAAGTTATGCGTGGACAATCAACTTTACTTTTACTGTACGTTAACTTCTCTTGGCAAATTTTGGTATTATATTATAAAAATTAATATAATATAATATAATGCTGCGGAGCAGCAGGGGTCCTCTAGTATATATTTTGTGCTTTTTAATTTTTCTTTAAAAGTAAATAACAAATATACAAAATTTGCTAACCGAAGCAGGATTTCCATCTATTTCTGAACGAATCTACTCAAGCGACTTAAAAATAATACCCAAATTATTTAACTCTAACAACCACATCTTGTTCAAACACGTTAAAAATGCTATCAAATATAAACGTATATATAAGAAGAAATCCCCCATCCACAGGTGTGTCGAATATGCTAGGGAATTAATACCAACTGTACAGCCAATGTTAATGTACGGTAAATATGAACCTTGGTGGCTCTTAAAAGAGTCCTCATTTATTCTTGATCTTCAAAAACACGAAAAACAATCAACCAACCATGTAATATATCAACAACTTTTTAACTCCATATTCCATTCTAATACATATAATAATTGGAATTTTATATTCACAGATGGATCAAAAGCACTAACATATACTTCGTTTGGAGTAGTCAATCATAACCTTTCAGTTATTTATAATGGTCTCCTGGAGGAGCATTGTAGTATTTTTACAGCAGAAGCCATGGCTATCAAACTTGCAGCTGAATATTCATCAAAACAAAAAGGCCGCTACGTCATATGCACGGATAGCAAATCCACTATATCAGCAATTCTCAATACAAAAAACATAGAACGTACAGTAGCAGAGATCCGTAATCTTTTGATAAACTTTCCCAACAAACTACGGATTATGTGGGTTCCTGGCCACGTTGGCATAAAGGGTAATGAAGCAGCAGACAAAGCTGCCTGCTTTGCCTCACGAGCTCCACTTTTAACTTTTCACTCTCAGGAGAATAAAGATTTAAAACTTATTATTGAAAATCACCTTGAAGATGAAAAATCTAGTACCTGGGAAAAATATAATCATAGATATAGATCTATCAATATTAAGGGAATCAAAATTACATACCCAACATCCTGCACCCGACAAGAATCGCTAGTCTTCTCAAGACTAAGGCTTGGTCATACTAAAATCACCCATCAGCACTTGTTAAATAAGAAAAGTGCACCCTACTGTAACAGCTGCAATACACCACAATCTATAAACCATATATTAGATCAATGTCAAAATTACACTACAGAAAGAATAGCTACATTTGGACAAACCCTACCAAGCTCATTGCTAATAAATCCAACGCATGTAAACGTCACTAGCATTTATTATTTCATTAAAAAATGTAAATTTTTAAATATGATTTAAAAGAATTCTATATTGTATATTTGTAAATACTAGTATATTTATTATACACCCTATACATAAATAGAAAAAAATTTAACGTCGGAGTCGAAGGCCTTAGTTGCTAGCACTCTATATCTTTTTATTATATAGTAACATTTATTGTATTATATAATGCTAATAAAAATAAAAATAAAAATAAATAAAATAAAATTATAAATTAATGCTATAGTTAATTATAGATTGGAAATGGGCCATTTCAAGACGTGGTTGCTGCATTCAATAAAAAATCCAAATTCCATTAAATAAACTGACTATGAAAATTTAAAAAAAAAAAAGAAATAAGTAAAAAAGCCTTTGCCTTTGTGAATATAAAATTCAATCATCACAAATTCTATCACAACAACGAATATGTACATGAATACTACAACAAGGCATCCATTTATATTTTAAAGTTGAAGTCCCAACAACAGATGTTCTGCGGAAAAATATGTCATAAGTAAAATTCTATTAATGGCCATATTTTTTGTATGGGTTGATTGACAGAATATAACGTTTACACGGTTCCTATTTAGCTATCTGTTCCACAAAATGGGTTAACGATACAATTATACTTATTATACACTCTCCAATAAACATCTTGTTGGAATATTGAGAGCATCGTTATTCGAACGAACAAATAAACCCAAAAGAGTACTCGTCGTATTGGCTCATCAGGCATATACAAAAAAAAACCCAACAAAAACAACAACAACAATCGTTCATACAATCCTTTTCCTGTACAAAGAAAAAGCACGTGCTTCATATCCGTTTTGAATTAAAAGAGAATAAATATATTATTTTGCCATTGTTGTTGTTGTTATGTTTTTCGTTATAGCATGCATAAATGTTTGCCATATTCGTAACACATACATAATACATTTGCTTAACGAAGTTCCACCGCTGCTGTCGTTTCTCGCTTCCCTTGGAATTCACTTCAAATACTCAAGAATTTCTCTTGTACAGTATAAGAATGGTATTCCTACATTTCGTGACCTCACGAACCATTCACTTTAATAGCATCACTGATTTTTAGGTTAAAAAAAATGTTTCAAGTTTTTTTTTTTGTTGTTGAAATGGCATGTGACGTAGCAACTTTATAAGGAAGTCTTAAGTACATTGAAAACATATTGTGCTTCGATTGCAATGACGCATTTTCTATGGTTCATTTAATATGTTATAAGTTAATCCTGTTTTTTTGCTTTTGATCTGCAAACATGAAGTTTAAAAGAATTTCACAGTAATTAGGATGGTATTTTCTGATAAATAATTTAAAAAACTTCAAAAACTATCAGGTATTTTGTGACGAAATTTAAATTTGTAACCAAATACAAATCTTAAAATATACAAGGGTTTAAATATATTATCACAAAAGAATCTACAGGTAAAATTCAGAGTCAGAGTTCTATAACTATAACAAATACATACAAACCTGAATATTTAGTATAAAAATATTCATATATTCGAGAAGTACATGCATTTGAATATGAATACATTAACATAGTTTTGTTGCAGAAATGTTTTATTGTTTGCAATTCAACGTAAGCTGAGCTATTGTATAGTGCTATAACACTATAGAGGATTTTGAACTCTAAAACAATTGTGGAAATTGCAGACGAAATTTTTGATGTTAGGGATTACAACATATAAATAAATTTCTAAAATAGTGGGATAAATAACACAACAATGATAAAGCGACAGAGAACGTACATATATATATGTATATATCTATAATACTAATAGGCTAGGCGATTTTTTGTGACCGATATTTTGTTCTACCGTTTTATCCAGATTTTGACCAAACGTTTATTATTTGAAAGGTATTTCTTTTTAACCATTTTGCAGATTTACCGATTTTTAAATTTGTTCATTCATTTTGAGTAAATTGCATTTAAATTTATTATTATATTATATTATTATATTATTATATTATTATATTATTATATTATTATATTATTATATTATTATATTATTATATTATTATATTATTATATTATTATATTATTATATTATTATATTATTATATTATTATATTATTATATTATTATTATATTATTATACATATAGTTTTATTAAATTTGTTAATGTGTTTGTTAATGAGTTTGTTAACTTCATTCACAATAATGATAAGCCATAAAAGTGTTGGTTTGTGAATTGGCTAAGTTGAAAAATAATGCTGCCTAGAAATTGCACTCGAATTTCGAGCGCTGGAATCTGCTATTATTTGTATTTGTATATCTAGAGACAGATGTCGGTGAATATCGGCCATTTTGTTTCTATCGTTCTGATAACAAGTTGTAGAAAAGGTCGAAAACGACGATGAATAAGTCGTACTGCTTGAAGGAAGTTCTTTTTCATATTCCTTTTTCTTCAAAAAGATTTTAAAAAAGTATATAAAAATTACCTTTTATTAAAAAGTACCTTTTATTAAAAAAAAAGTACTTTTATTAAAAAAGTAAGTTTTATTAAAAAAAAGTATCTTTTTAAAAAACCGAGATTCACAAACTTGTAGGAAAAACACGATGTTAGCATTAATTGTCAGTTCGTTTATACTACATTCCATTGTGATGTAACCTTAAATATTTAAATTGTTTTCCTTTCCGAAGCAGGCAATAAAGCGTGGTAAATGAACATGGTATAATTAATATAAGTTAAAAAAGTCAAATTTTATTAAAAAATCCTTTTAATAAAAAAGTACCTTTTAATGAAAAAGTACCTATTAATAAAAAAGTACCTTTTAATAAAAAAGTACCTTTTAATAAAAAAAAGTACCCCTTTAATAAAAAAAGTACCTTTTAATGAAAAAGTAGCTTCTAATAATAGATAAGTATCTTTTAATAAAAAAGTACCTTTTAATAAAAAAGTACCTTTTAATAAAAATTACCTTTTAATAAAAGAGTACCTTTTGATAAAAAAAAGTACCTTTTAATAAAAAAAAGTACCTTTTAATAAAAAAAGTACATTTTAATAAAAAAGTACCTATTATTAAAAACAACCTTTCATTATAAAAACCCTTCATTAAAGAAGTACTTTTCGGTAAAAGATTACCTTTTATAAAAAGTACTTTTTTAAAAAAGGTAACTATTTATATAAAGTTACCTTTTATTCTAAAAGTGCCTTATATTAAAAAAAGTACCTTTGATTAAAAAAGCACCTTTGACTTAAAAAGTACCTTCTGTTAAAAAGTATCTTTTGTTAAAAAAGTAATTATTATTTTAAAAAAGTATTTTTTATTAAAAAGCATTTATCATAAAAAAGTACCTTTCATTAAAAAGCATTTATCATAAAAAAGTACTTTTTGTTGAAAAAGTACCTTATATTAAAAAATTAACCGTAATTAAAAAAGTACATTTGATTAATAAGTTCCTTACATTAAAAAAGTACCTTTTATTAAAAAAGTACCTTTATTAAAAAGGTAACTTTTAATAATTAATTCCTTTTATAAAAAAGTACCTTTATTTAAAAATGACTTTTATTAAAAAGTGTTTCTTATTAAAAAGTACATTTTATTCAAAGTGTACCTTTCAATCAAAAAATATATTTTATTGAAAAAGTACATTTTATTATATAATTACATTTATTATAAATGGTATTTTTATTAGAAAAAGTACCTTTTATTAAAAAAGTACCTTTCTTTAAAATATACCTTGTATTAAAGAAATACCTTTTCTTAAAAAATTACATTTTATTAAAAAAAAATTACTTTTATTAAAAAGGTATATTTTACAAAAAAGGTACCTTTGAGTAAAAAAATTAATTCTTCGTAAAAAAGTAAATTTTCTTAAGAATGTACTTTTTATTAAAAAAAAATAGCCTTTGTTAAAAATAAGTACATTTTTGTTCAACAAGTACCTTATATTAAAAAAAAATATCTTCTATTAAAAAAGTGCCTCTCATCCAAAAAGTGATTTTTATAAAAAAAAGGGGAAAAAACAAAAAGAATATGTTTTAATTACTTAAAAAGGTGACCAAGTAAGCTTTACCAAAAATCATTAAATATAATACACCACTGGTCTTTAGGCAACATAATAAAAAAAATACATTTTATGAAAAAAATACCTTTTATAAAAAAAGTACATTTTATTAAATAATTATCTTCTTTTATTAAAAAATTTCCTTTTATCTAAAGAAAGTATCGGTATAATACTTTTTACTGAAAGGGGTAAGATTTTTTAAAAATTTACTTTTTTTATAAAGGTGACTTTTTGATAATAAAGTACTTTTATTAAAAAAGTACCTTTATTTAAAAATAACTTTTATTTGAAGAGACTTTCTATTAAAAAAAAAATAGCTCTTATTAAAAAATTAAATTTTATTCCAAACGTACCTTTCATTCAAAAAATTACTTTTATTGAAAAAGTACATTTTATTAAATAAGTACATATATTGAGAATGGTATTTTTATTTAAAAAATACCTTTAATTGAAGTCGTACCTTTCATTAAAATATACCTTTTATTAAAGAAATTTATATATTAAGAAGTACCATTTATTAAAAAATTTCCTTTTATTAGAAAATCACATCTTATTAAAATAAAGGGTCCGCCAAATAACTTTTTTTTTGAAAATGCTATAAAAAAAACTACTGAATATTATCTCAAATTTCTTTTTTATTTGAAAGTACAATTCTTCCGGTTAATAATGGAAAATAATTTCATTCAAATGGCTGCCGCGGCTGACCATGCAGTAGCCTACATGATCGGTCCAATTTTTAAGCACATTATCGATTGTGTGCAGCTGTATTTCACCAATGGCTTCACGAATATTGTCCTTTAAAGCGTCAATTGTCTCTGGCTTGTTGGCGTAAAACTTATCTGTGAGGGCACCCCAAAAATAATAGTCCAACGGTGTCAAATCACAGCTCCGAGGTGGCCAAACGACATCAGCTCTGCGGCTGATAATGCGATCTTCAAAAACAGGGCGCAAAACATCGAGTGTAGCTTCGGCTGTGTGGCACGTAGCGCCGTCCTGTTGAAACCAAATGTTGCCAATATCCTCCTCTTCAATTTTTGTGAGCAAAAATTCGTTCAACATGGCCCGATAACGATCGCCATTGACTGTAACGGCCACTCCTTGCTCATTTTCGAAGAAAAATGGCCCAATTATGCCTCTGGACCAAAATCCGCACCAAACAGTGACTCGTTTTGGGTGTATCGGCTTTTCAATGTATGCGTGCGGGTTTTCTGTGCCCCAAATGCGACAATTTTGCTTGTTTACATACCCGCCAAGATCAAAATGAGCTTCATCTGAAAAAATTATATTTTTTTGGCAAAATCGGCATCTTCTGTAAGTCGATCGCAGGCCCACTTAGCGAAGCGAAAACGCATTGGATGGTCAGTTGGCTGCAACTCCTGAACGAATTGGACTTTGTATGGCGTCATACCAAGGTCTTTATGCAAAATTCGTCTCAATGATGCCTCCGAAATGTCCAGTTCTTGAGAACGACGGTGAATTGATGTTGATGGCGCTTCACGCACACTTTCTGCCACAGCAACAATATTCTTGGGTGTACGCACTGTTTTTGGCTTTTCACGCTTTGGTTTATCGATGAAGATGCCAGTTTCTTTCATTTTTTGCAGATAACGAACATACGGAGCTGACGGTGCTTCTCTTCTTCCAAAATCCGTACGGAATTTTTGCACACATTCTGCAACATTACCATGATTTTCAAAATAATGTCGCAATATTTCCCAGCGTTGTTCAAGCGTATACACAACCATATTCGTTCAGCGGAAGGACAAAACTAATTATCTGTCAAATCAGACATGACCTAAGTGTTACCATTCACGAAGTAAGCACTAGTTGAAAAAAAAAACGTTAGATGGCGGACCCTTTATTACCTCTGGGTTGAACTTGAATTAGCCTATCACCCATGTAATCAAACACAGCTTGATTAAATATAGTTTGTATCTGAGTTTTACAGTCAATAATCGAAATTAATAAAATAATAGATTTTTTCTTTGCAGAGTTTTTTAACTTTTCCGTAAAGGTGAAAATTTCATTGTTAAATATTGCCATATGTCTCAAAATGAACTAAAAACAAGCAAGAAAATTATAGTCGGTCTAGACCGACTATACGATACCCTATACCAGCGTTTAGAGACCCTATCTCTTAGGCCCAACTAACTGGATATAGGAAATAAGCATATACCAAATTTGAGTGGGATTCATATTAATTTTTTTGGCTGAAGATATGAAAAAGTTCATATCGGATTATATATCTATATGGGGACTAGGCGCAAAAATGGACCGATCCTGACCATGTTTATTAAAGTCTCTTGTATTTTGCAAAAATATATACAAACAAAATTTGAGAAGAATCAGTGCAATATTTTTGTTTTTATAGATTTATGTAGGTGAAGATCGGGAAGCAGCTCTATATGGGGCCTATGACTAAGGGATCATTTTTGGACTACTGATTAATGGATGTAATAAATATATACAAACCCAATTTGACTAAGATTTATATGATAATTTGGATCTTATGGCAATTTATGTTGATTTCATAGGGGTCATTTGTATGGGAGCAAGGTCTGAACATGGACCGATTCTCTCCAATTTCAATAGCATTCATCCTATGTCCGATGAATGCTTATGTGCCAAATTTCATTAAAATATATTCATATTTGCGACCTGCAGCTTGATTACAAGGTTTACATGGACACACAGACGGACGGACGGACGGACGGACGGACGGACGGACATAGTTAAATCGATTCAAAAAGTGAATCTGATTCGATCGGTATAATAAAAGATGGGTCTAGGTCAAATATTTTCGGTTGTTACAAACAGCAGAACAAAGTTATTATACCCAAACCACATAGTGGTATAGGGTATAAAAAGTACATTTAATTAAAATGCCCCAGACCAATTTTGTGCCAAAAAAACTAGGTCGTGAAATTTGACGGAAATTTTTTCAACTTTAAGAAATTAATTAAAGTCATAATTTTTTGTTGGTCTCTATTCCTATGAACACTCAGACATGAAGTGTTGTTTTATTACCACGTTTTTAACCTATTGCGCCATGAGAATTTTTTTTTTTGATAAAATTTTTGAAAATTCATTTTTTAAGTTTTAAAAAATTTTCTTAAACAAAATTTCAAAAAATGGATCCGGCACTCTATCTGCAGCCAAAAAAGTTAATAAAAATCCCACTCAAATTTGGTTTTTGCTTATTTTCTATGTCCAGTTAGTTGGGCCTAAGAGATAGGGTTTCTAAACGCATGGTATAGGGTATCGTATAGTCGGTCTAGACCGACTATAATTTTCTTACTTGTTTTTATATTATGGCAATTTAACTCGATGTCATAGGGGTCAATTTTTGTGAACCAAAATTCGTTCAACATGGCCCGATAACGATCGCCGTTGACTGTAACGGCCACTCCTTGCTCATTTTCGAAGAAAAATGGCCCAATTATGCTTCTGGACCAAAATCCGCAACAAACAGTGACTCGTTTTGGGTGTATCGGCTTTTCAATGTATGCGTGCGGGTTTTCTGTGCCCCAAATGCGACAATTTTGCTTGTTTACATACCCGCCAAGATCAAAATGAGCTTCATCTGAAAAGATGATTTTTTTTGGCAAAATCGGCATCTTCTGTAAGTCGATCACAGGCCCACTTAGCGAAGAGAAAACACATTGGATGGTCAGTTGGCTTCAACTCCTGAACCAATTGGACTTTGTATGGCGTCATACCAAGGTCTTTATGCAAAATTCGTCTCAATGATGCCTCCGAAATGTTAAATTCTTGAGAACGACGGTGAATTGATGTTGATGGCGCTTCACGCACACTTTCTGCCACAGCAGCAATATTCTCGGGTGTACGCACTGTTTTTGGCTTTTCACGCTTTGGCTTATCGATGAGGATGCCAGTTTCTTTCACTTTTTTCACAAGATAACGAACATACGGAGCTGACGGTGCTTCTCTTCTTCCAAAATCCGTACGCAATTTTCGCACACATTCTGCAACATTAACATGATTTTAAAAATAATGTCGCAATATTTCCCAGCGTTGTTCAAGCGTATACACAACCATATTCGTTCAGTGGAAGGATAAAATTAATTATTTGTCAAATCAGTCATGAGCTAAGTGTTACCATTCACGAAATAAGCACTAGTTGAAAAAAAAAACGTTAGATGGCGGACCCTTTAATACCGTTAAAAACAGAAAAAAAGGTGTCTTTATTAAAAAAAATACCTTTTAGAAAGTCTTCTTCTTTATATGCAAATCCGTTATTTGGATGTAAGCAACCATACAAATAAAATTTTAAAAAAGTTGGATAACATATACACAAAAAAAATATTCGCCAACCGAATTGCTGTAAAGTGGAACAACCATATTTTCGATTGTATCAACAGAAATTTAATAGCATCTGCAAATTTTCTATTATGATAAAATATTTACTGTTAAGACAATAGAATTGTAATCATAGTGAACCAGAAATTCGGTTATTAGCATTATCGCAATTCGGTTGGCAATAAATTCGAGTCACAATGAATCTATCTTCCGTGTGTATGTACACAATTTTGAAAAATTATAAAGTATAATAAATTTTATAACAGTTCCGAAATTAATCAGTTCTCTACTTTTGGCTGCATATATGAGATTTAGTTCATCAAGATAGATAACTTGTCAATTTTTTAATATTTTTCAACCAGGAAAATTCCTTTCTGCCTTTCACGCCTCTTTTACCTTTGAGAATTTTTTAAAGACAGTTTTGTTTATCGTATTGTCATTATGTGTCCTCAATTCGTGATTTTCTATATTTGATAGTGTTAGTTAGTTGTCGCACCAGGTTCCTTCTCTTCAATACTTCACTGTTTGAGGTGCATCCAGTCCAAGGTATTTTCAATATACGCCTCTATATTCACATACTTCTACCGCATATGTCTAGTGCTGATAATCAAGCATTTTGTTTTTTTTAATGTTGATTCTCAGGCCATATGTTTCACTTGCGCAGGTAAGTTTGTCGAGCAACTTCTGTGGGCCAGTTATAGTGCTTGCCATCGTATGGTGTCGTCAGCATATCGTATGATATTGATGAACATATGCTTTCTCCTTCAATTGATTCTCAAATTTTTTCTCTGAATACACGATGGTACATACCCCTGCCTTAGTCCTTTAGTGATGGCAATTTCTTCAGTGAGCTCACTATTGATTTCAATTCGTGCTGACTGGTTCCTGTAGTGATTTTTTGAAATCGTCTTTCCTTCTCGTCAGATCCAATGGATGTTAAAGTTTCCATGAGCTTGTCAGTATCAAAGGCTTTCTCATAGTCCATAACGCAGAGGAAGGCATCCTTCTGGACATTCCGTCAGTTTTGAGTAAGAATCTGAATACCAAGTAGCGTTTCTCGGATACCCCTTCTCTCATGTATTATTCTGACAAATATTTTTAGCACATGGCGCATTAGTCTAATCAGTCCATTTTCATTGCATTCCCTTGCAGTGTTCTTCTTCTTCGGTATGGTAATTAATATTGATTTAAGGCACTTGGTTGGGTATACGCCTGTGTCGTAAATGTAGTTAAAAAGTGTCACAAGTGTAAGCGTATTATCACCATCTATGATTTTAAAAACTTCAGAGCGGATTTTATTTGGACCTGATATGGTTTTGCCATTTAGCGATTTGATTACATATTTCGTGTTTTACATATAGGGGTCTCTGCATTACAGTCATAACGTATCAGTAAATAGTTTCGCAACATTATCTCTCCAAAAGCGTTTTTAATCCAACATCTCGAATACAGCCGCGTTATTGTCGTTAAACAGAATTGCTGCAAATGTCCTCTTATATACTCCGGTGGCTTCCTTCCTTCCTTCGTGTAAATTTGCCAGTATTTTGACTTCATTTCATTGACGGTGAAGTAGTGCAATGCCGAATCTCTTGTTCAACTATCAGTAGATTTCGTAATTTTGATTTTTGTGTTTGCTTCGTTCCAGTCGAATTACTCGAATTTCATCTGTCATCTATTCTTCTTGTTTCGTTTCTGCTTCTAGTGTATCCTTCGTAGTCGTGTCTGTAAAATTTTTAATATTATTCCACAAATTTTCGACATCCACTCTATCGATATCTTCGAGTTTATTATTATACGTTTCTTCACTTCTTCTTTTACTGATGGATCGCTCAGTTTTCCAAACTATAGAAAATTAGATGCGGACATTTGATACCAGGTATATCTTGTTCCTCGCATCGTCTCCTCTACTGTCCTGTGATGATTTCCATGTGTATAGTATTCTAGGGTGTAAGCAAAAAAGGGTATATGTAAATTTCACTTTATATTCTTAGCAGAATTGCACAAGTCTGTCTTCCCCCTCATTTCGTTCTCTCAATACATATTTCCCGGTAACATTTATTACTTCATCCTGACTGGCTTTCACGTTAAAGTCGCCCATTACAATTATTATTTCATGTGCATCCGGTATTTTCAATAATTTCCCAATATTATTGTATGAAAAAAACCAAGTATGAAAATTATTGTCGGTCTAGACGGACTTTACGATACCCTATACCATTCGTTAGAGACCCTATCTCTTAGGTCCAACTAATTAGATATAGAAAATAAGCACAAATTAAATTTCAGTTGCATTGTAATGTTTTTTTTTACCTTCGGATATAAAAAGTTCATATCGGATACAATACTTATGTGGTGAATAGGTCCAGAAATAGTCCTATCCTGGCCATATTTTGTAAAGTCACTTCTCTTTTGCAAAAACGTGTACAAAATAAATTTGAGAAAAGTCTGTGTAATATTTTTGTTTTTTGATAGATTTAAGTAAAGATCGGGAATCAGCTTCATATGGGGGCTATGACTAAGAATTGTCCTATAGGGTTTATTTTTGAACTACTGATAAATAGATGTAATAAACTTACACAAACCCAATTTTACCGCGGTCTATATGATAATTTGGATATTATCTCAATTTAAGTCGATCTCATAGCTTTCATTTGATTGGGAACTATGTCTGAACATGTGGTGATGTTCACGAATTTTTATAACGTTCAACGTATGGCCGATAAAAGCTTATATGCTAAATTTCATCAAACTAAGTATATTCATATTTGCGACCTGTAATTTGATTAAAAGGTTTATATGGACAGTGTCCATATATTAATATTGTGCTATATTTTACCGATTTTTAGGATTTGATGATTATAATGAGTGTATAATTGGACGTCATTAACCCATTTGGACTTGGGGCCACATATGACCCCAAGCTACTATAAGACGATTAAGTCAAAGAATTCAAATATTTTGCAAATACTGCTGAATTTTGGATCATTTAAGCCTAGGAGCACATAAGGGTAAGTTTTCGTATAATATAGCACGATTTTATTTCTTAAGCCGTAGTAAGAGTCTCATCTAATTTACTAGAACAATTAATTTTTTTTTAAATATGCCAAAATTCAAAGCTTGGCCTCGGCAAGGAAAGAGTTAACGTTGTTCGATTTCTTCCAAATTTTTAGCATGGGAGAATTGCACATTTGGTTATTATAGTTTAGGCGTCACATATAAAAATTCAACAGCACTTACAAAATATTTGAATTTTTTTAATAAATTGTCTTTTATTAGCTTGGGGTCATATGTGACCCGAAGACCAAAAGGGATAATGGGGTCATATATATTTTTTTCTGAAACCCTAGGCTATTAAGATAATATATAACATTTAAAAGTAGAGAACTGGTAAATTTTTGATACAAAGTATTTAGAAAGAGTACGTTTTCTGAATATTCAGAAAAAACTAATTTTTCTCGAAATCCGCAAAAAAAATTCCTTGTAAAAAAAATTCTGGCACAAGAATTTACTTAATTATTCACACAGTTAATCTCTTACATATATTTAAAAGAACCTTAGAGTGCCGGATCCATTTTTTGAAATTTTGTTTAAGAAAATTTTTTAAAACTTAAAAAATGAATTTTCAAAAATTTTATCAAAAAAAAAAATTCTCATGGCGCAATAGGTTAAAAACGTGGTAATAAAACAACACTTCATGTCTGAGTGTTCATAGGAATAGAGACCAACAAAAAATTATGACTTTAATTAATTTCTTAAAGTTGAAAAAATTTCCGTCAAATTTCACGACCTAGTTTTTTTGGCACAAAATTGGTCTGGGGCATTTTAATTAAATGTACTTTTTATACCCTATACCACTATGTGGTTTGGGTATAATAACTTTGTGCTGCTGTTTGTAACAACCGAAAATATTTGACCTAGACCCATCTTTTATTATACCGATCGAATCAGAATCACTTTTTGAATCGATTTAACTATGTCCGTCCGTCCGTCCGTCCGTCCGTCCGTCCGTCCGTCCGTCTGTGTGTCCATGTAAACCTTGTAATCAAGCTGCAGGTCGCAAATATGAATATATTTTAATGAAATTTGGCACATAAGCATTCATCGGACATAGGATGAATGCTATTGAAATTGGAGAGAATCGGTCCATGTTCAGACCTTGCTCCCATACAAATGATCCCTATAAAATCGATATAAATTGCCATAAGATCCAAATTGTCGTATAGATCTTAGTCAAATTGGGTTTGTATGTGTTTATTACATCCATTAATGAATAGTCCAAAAACGGTCCCCATGGAATAACTCTTGGTCATAGGCCCCATATAGAGCTGCTTCCCGATCTTCACTTAAATATATCAAAAAACAAAAATATTGCGCTGATTCATCTCAAATTTTGTTTGTATATATTTTGGCAAAATACAAGACACTTCACCAACCATGGTCAGGATCGGTCCATTTTCGGACCTAGTCCCCATATAGACATAGCATCCGATATGAATAAAAATGCCACTCAAATTTAGTTTATGCTTATTTTCTATATCCAATTAGTTGAGCCTAACAGATAGGGTCTCTAAACGCATGGTATAGGGTATCGTATAATCGGTCTAGACCGACTCTAATTTTCTTACTTGTTATTTAAAATTTTAGTGAGTTCGATCGTGACTGTCATGATAGACGGACATTTAGCGGAAAATATAAATATTTCTTACACATTCGGTGCATATTTATTTGTTGTAACGCATACTGTCGTTATAGTTATATTCTTTTTATTTATTTTTTTTTTTTTTTAACAAAAGCAAGAGAAATAGACTCTACAAAAAAAAAAACAACACCTAAAAAATAATGAGTGAGTTTAATGATCTAAACTCAGAATCAAACAAGTAAGAAAATTATAGTCGGTCTAGACCGACTATACGATACCCTATACCATGCGTTTAGAAACCCTATCTCTTAGGCCCAACTAACTGGACATAGAAGATATGCAAAACCCAAATTTGAGTGGGATTTTTATTAATTTTTTTGGCTGCAGACATAAAAAAGTTCATATCGGATGCTATATCTATAAAGGGGCTAGGTCCAAAAATTGACCGATCCTGATCATGTTTGGTAAAGTCTCTTGTATTTTGCAAAAATATGTACAAACAAAATTTGAGAAGAATCAGTGTAATATTTTTGTTTTTTAATAGATTTAACTGAAGATCGGGAAGCAGCTCTATATGGGGTCAAAGGGATCATTTTTGGACTACTCATTAGTGGATGTAATGAACGCATACAAACCCAATTTGAGTAAGATCTATATGACAATTTGGACCTTATGGCAATTTATGTCGATTTCATATGGGTAATTTGTATGGGGGCTAGGTCTGAACATGGACCGATTCTCACCAATTTCAATAGCGTTCATCCCATGGCCGATAAAAGCTTATATACCAAATTTCATCAAAATATATTCATATTTGCGACCTGCAGTTTGATTACAAACTTTACATGGACACACAGACGGACGGACGGACGGACGGACGGACGGACGGACATTGTTAAATCAACTCAGAAAATGATTCTGATTCGATCGGTATAATTAAAGATGGGTCTAGGTCAAATATTTTTGGTTGTTACAAACAGCAGCACAAAGTCATTATACCCAAACCACATAGTGGTATAGGGTATAAAAATGACTTTAACAACATAAATAGTGCATTCAAACAACAAAATTATAAAATAGAGCATACACGAAAAAGAAAAAGCAATACACAAAGTGAAAAAATGTCTAAGCTACAAAAAAACAACTATTATGCAATTCTAGACAATGACAAAGATTGTAGTGAAGAACATTTAACAAAATTTGAAAAACATGTGCAAGAGCATGAACAACCAACAACTTCTAAAAGCTCTTCTTCAAATGTCTCTACAAGTAGAGCGAATAATGCAAACAGTGAAAACTCAACAAATAATAAAAACAAAAATAATAACAAAAAAGTGCCACCTCTAAATATCTACGATGTGGAACCTAATGAACTTATCGATTTCATAAAGAACGGTTTAAATATATATGAATTTAAAATAAAAGAATTCAACAATAAGAAACTGTCGTTATTTATGTCTTCAATGAATGACTATATTAGAGTAAAAGCTTACTTACAAAAAACGAAAACTCAATTTTTTACCTTTACGCCAAAAAACTTAAAAACAAAAACCTATCTCTTAAAGGGCCTCAGTGCGAATACCGATCCTGATGAAATTTTTGAGGAACTAAGTAAATTCCAAAACGAAAATTTAAAATTTGAAAAGGTAAACAAATTTACTACAAAAAATGCTTTAAAAGCTGGATATGATCTCCCAATTTATTTAGTTCAAATAAGTGGGGAAAGCAAAATTAAAGAATTAAAATCAATTAGCGGACTAATGTATCGTTGCGTTCGATGGGAAGCCTTGAGAAAACCAGAAATTCCTCAGTGTAGGAATTGTCAAAGCTTTTTTCACAGCGCTTCAAACTGTTTTTTGCCACATAGATGTGTTAAATGCAATGAAACACACGATATTGGAAAATGTGCCCAAGTTAAGGTATGTGAAAATGAAAGGGAAAAACTATTTTGCGTATTATGCAACAAATATGGACATCCTGCTTCACATAAAGGTTGCGAAAAATATAAAGAGCTTCAGCAAAGACTACGTGCCAGAAAACAATTCTTATCACAAGCAAGAGCAAATAATTCAACAAATGTTAACCCTAATATGACATATGCTAATATTTTAAAGAACAACACTCCTCAGAATGGAAATAACATCAACCCAATCCAACACGTATTGGAAGAACTAAATAATGCTATGAAAAATCTATCAAACCAAGTAATTAATTTACACAAACAACTTCAAATACAAACATCTAGAATAGATACAATTTTCTCGATGTTAGAAGCTTAATTCATTAAAATGGAGCAAATTATTGTAAAAAAACTTAATATAATCGAAATAAATGTAAATTCTTTAATAAAATTAAGTAGAAGGTATGATTTAAGTAATTTTATAAATATATATAATCCAGACTTAGTATTGTTAAATGAAACAAAACTGAATTCCAAACACAAAGTTAATTTTGAACATTATAATGTGATACCAAAGGATAGGGCAGATTCTATAAAGGGAGGTGGAACAGCAATTTTAATCAAAAACGAAATTAAATATAAAGATTTCACAAATAGCATTAAAAGTTCCTTTAAATGTCTTGAGACATGTATTGCAAAAATACCACTTGTTGGAAACAAATCATTATATGTTGTATCAGTATACTATCCGTCGGGCAACAACAACGCTCATTTAAAAACTGACTTAAATCATCTGTTCGAATCTTTAAACTTACAAGATCCTAATAATTTTTATATAATCTCAGGAGATTTTAATTGTAAACACTCTAACTGGGGCAACTCTTCCAATAATCCTAAAGGAAACATTCTTAACGAATGGTTATCTGATAATGAAATTAGATTCAGGTGTAGCTTATACGCTTCTGTAACACCTTCATACCCTCGTTGTGGTTCATTTTTAGACCTATGTTTAGCGGACTCTCGTCTATCTATACATAAAGAGAACAACTCATTAAATTGCCTCAAAACCATCGATTATGATAGTGACCATAATGCGTTACAAATTTTTATTCTAAATAAAGAAAATCACCACCCGCTTTCCTTTTTTAAACAACCTCCAGATTCTAAATTAAATTATAAAAAACTAATTGGAAACAATTTAGAAATAAGATACTAAATGAGTTTATTAATATTGAACCAGTACCAAATAACAGGAATCTTACAAATTCCGAAATCGATTTCTATTTGTGCAAATTAAATGAACTTATTATAAATATAACAGAAAAAACTGTCCCCAAATTTTATAAATGTGACACAACTGAAAAATATATAAGTCCAATCATAAAAAAATTACAAATGGAGAAAAGTAAAATTCTTACTATTATTAAAAAACATAACAGATTAGAAGATATTCGTACGCCTATGGAAATAATTTATTTTAAAGCTAAATTAAAATTAATTAAAAAATTAATCAATGATAACTTCGTTATCGCTACAAATAAACATTTCAAAGACAAACTTACAAGTATTAACCCCAAGAATACATCATCTATGTTTACTGAAGCTAAGAAACAATTTAGAACGACACAGTCATTGGATATTAATATGTTGAAAATTTGTAAAGAGGACGAAATGTTGCTAAGAAATGCTGGTATTAATTCTGATGAAATAGAGAAAGAAACCGATAATTTTGTTGTAAGAGATCATGATCAAATTTTAAATTTAATTGGGGCGTTCTTCGAATCTGTACACTCATTTAAAGAAATTGATTCCGAAAACAGAGTACATGTCGAATTTAATAATTGTTTCTCTAGATTTTTACAAATGAAAATCGAGCATGAATGCAATGCATCAACTATTACCACTTTTAGTGACAACAATAAAGCCAATGGATTAAATGAATCTCTCAATGAGGAAATTTTTGTAACAAGAGCTACAATAACTTATATTTTCAGTAACTTAAGAAAAAAATTGTCATCTGGAATTGATAATATTCCAAATATCATATTAGGAAACATTCCCGAAAACATAATTTTTGAATATTGCACCCTTTTCAATAACATGCTCAACAATTCGTACTTCCCTCGTACATGGAAAGTTGCAAAAGTAATTGTTTTACCAAAAAAAGATAAGGACAGTAGCAATCCTAAAAACTTGCGTGCAATAAGTTTACTGCCGAACATTAGTAAAATTTTCGAAATTTGCATTAATAACAATATAATAAAATATTGCGAAAAGAAATATTTAACTAATAACAGACAATTTGGATTTAAATTCAAACATTCTACAATCCATGCAATACATATGCTTGTTTCAAATGTACATTGCAATTTAAATAAATCGTTATGCACAGGTGCTTGTCTAATTGACTTCGAAAAAGCTTTCGACAGTATTTGGATCCCTGGCTTAATATACAAATTATTCAAGTATAAATTCCCTCTTCATTTAATTATACTCTTACATAATATGCTAAATAACAAATCATTTTTAATTTGTAATAAGAAAAAAATTAGTACAAAGAAATTTTTAATAGTAAATGGTTTGCAACAAGGTACAGTCAATTCGCCAATTCTTTTTAATTTGTATATTTATGATCTCTTAAACAAAATTGACAGTATTATTGCGTTTGCTGATGATATTATTATCTATCATGCCGATAACAAAATTGAGAATATTAATGGAAAATTACAAAATTATTTTCAAACTGTTGAAGAATATGCTAGTGATTGGCAAATGAAAATTAACACCAATAAATGTGAAACTATACTTTTTCGTCCCCCAACAGGAAAATGCAATCACAATATTAAAAATAATTGGAAATCCTTTGGTATAAAATCCATGCAAAATATAACCATTCCAAATAAACAAATAGTTAAATATTTAGGTATTCACTTGGATAAATTTTTGTATTTCAATAACCATATAATTTCCAAATAATAAAAGCAAGAAATGCTTTCTTTATGTATAAAAAGTTATTTTTCTCAAAACACATTAAATCAAAGGTTAAAATTCTTTTGTACCAGTCATTAATACGGCCTATCCTAACATATGGTTGCCAAATATGGTTTAACATATCGCCATCCTATATGGAAAAATTTAGAATCTTTGAAAGAAAATGTTTGAGGGCCTGTACATCCCTCTATAGATCTTCAAACAGTAATTATCTCAAATATATATCAAACAAAAAGCTATATTATGCTGCAGAAATAAGTAGAATTGATAATTTTATCATACACTTAATAAGAAATCATATTAACAAAAGCTTGAAATGCCATTAAAATAATTTAATTGTGGCTCCTTATTACGCCAGCGATGAATATAACGGGTGATTTTTTTGAGGTTAGGATTTTCATGCATTAGTATTTGACAGATCACGTGGGATTTCAGACATGGTGTCAAAGAGAAAGATGCTCAGTATGCTTTGACATTTCATCATGAATAGACTTACTAACGAGCAACGCTTGCAAATCATTGAATTTTATTACCAAAATCAGTGTTCGGTTCGAAATGTGTTTCGCGCTTTACGTCCGATTTATGGTCTACATAATCGACCAAGTGAGCAAACAATTAATGCGATTGTGACCAAGTTTCGCACTCAGTTTACTTTATTGGACATTAAACCAACCACACGAATGCGTACAGTGCGTACAGAAGAGAATATTGCGTCTGTTTCTGAGAGTGTTACTGAAGACCGTGAAATGTCGATTCGTCGCCGTTCGCAGCAATTGGGTTTGTGTTATTCGACCACATGGAAGATTTTACGCAAAGATCTTGGTGTAAAACCGTATAAAATACAGCTCGTGCAAGAACTGAAGCCGAACGATCTGCCACAACGTCTAATTTTCAGTGAATGGGCCCTAGAAAAGTTGGCAGAAAATCCGCTTTTTTATCGACAAATTTTGTTCAGCGATGAGGCTCATTTCTGGTTGAATGGCTTCGTAAATAAGCAAAATTGCCGTATTTGGAGTGAAGAGCAACCAGAAGCCGTTCAAGAACTGCCCATGCATCCCGAAAAATGCACTGTTTGGTGTGGTTTGTACGCTGGTGGAATCATTGGACCGTATTTTTTCAAAGATGCTGTTGGACGCAACGTTACGGTGAATGGCGATCGCTATCGTTCGATGCTAACAAACTTTTTGTTGCCAAAAATGGAAGAACTGAACTTGGTTGACATGTGGTTTCAACAAGATGGCGCTACATGCCACACAGCTCGCGATTCTATGGCCATTTTGAGGGAAAACTTCGGAGAACAATTCATCTCAAGAAATGGACCGGTAAGTTGGCCACCAAGATCATGCGATTTGACGCCTTTAGACTATTTTTTGTGGGGCTACGTCAAGTCTAAAGTCTACAGAAATAAGCCAGCAACTATTCCAGCTTTGGAAGACAACATTTCCGAAGAAATTCGGGCTATTCCGGCCGAAATGCTCGAAAAAGTTGCCCAAAATTGGACTTTCCGAATGGACCACCTAAGACGCAGCCGCGGTCAACATTTAAATGAAATTATCTTCAAAAAGTAAATGTCATGGACCAATCTAACGTTTCAAATAAGGAACCGATGAGATTTTGCAAATTTTATGCGTTTTTTTTTAAAAAAAAGTTATCAAGCTCTTAAAAAATCACCCGTTATATATTCAACTTTACAAAGTGGATATGTACCACCTGAGGCCTTCTTATACCTCGATAGTAAAGGTTATATACAAAATGAAACAGGTATACCTATACTGTACCACATATACAGACGAGCCAATATAAAAGCTGTATATACCAATCAACTTACAAATGACAATTGCAGATTTGATACTAGCATTTACTTACGAGATAAAAATATAATCCCAAATCTAAACAAAAGAAAATACAGGTGGCTTAATGAATAGTTTTACAACTTTCAACATTTTTATCCTTTGACTACAGTTTTATCCTATCTACTATAAAAGTAAATTTTTTTCTCTAATTTTTTTCATTACATATCATTTATATTATCTACAAATACTCTTAAGTTGTCTAAAGACCATAAACAATTAAAAAAAAAAATTAAATATTTTATTAATATATATATATGTAATATACTTGAGCACCCGAATATGGGACTATGTATAACAAAATGTAAATATACACTATTTGTTTATTTTTAGTTTCATTATATTAATTATGCTTAAATAAACGTTATAAAAAAAAAAAAAAAAAAAATTTTTAAATTTTAGTATATCCGACAAAGTTTAAAATATCAACACAAACTCAGATCGGTGTATGGATTTAAATAGAGGGAACTACTTATGGATGTATATTTTTAATATTCCTAGAATTACAGATTTCTTTGTTTAAGGATTTTTAAGTTACTTGGCAATCCTGTTTTACACTTCTTAAACTGAACTAGTTTAACAAAATTTCTTTCAGAATAATACCCCACCACTGCTGATACGCGCACGAAAGCTCACACAATAAAACTATGGTGCTGCAATTTATTGTTATGTTTTTTTTTTCTGCTCCAGACAAATACCAAAAAATTTTAGTTATGGTGCACAAACACCAGTTTGAAGCATGACAACAATGGCGGAAATATTCATAGACATTCATATACATTTTGTACATGTATTCATGCATAAACATGAACATTGTAGATACTAATGATATTATTATATTTAAAAAAATGTGTTCCATAAACAAGCAAATGTGTTGCTCTCATGTCGTTGTAATTTGTTCAAAAACACATTCGAATATGAGTTTAATGCAAAAATTACTACAAAACCAAGCAAACTGTGTACGCGGATGCTTATGCTGATGCAGGTTCACCTTCGTACCATTGTATTGCTGTTGTTTGCTCCTGTCGCTAACACTTTTGCGGTAAATTAATGGTTTATCATTTGTAGTCGTTTTTTGTTTTTGTTCTCATTTCAATACCTTTAACGTATTCATAGAACTAAGTGTCATTGGTTTTCACTTAGTATATACATATGTTCCAACAATATTGTGGTATAAAAAACAAAAATTTACAAGCTTGTAGAAAAAATACGATTCTAGCATTAAATATCAGTTTGTTTATACTACACCCCATTGAGATATAAACTTAAATATTTAAATTGTAAAATTAAGGAAAGATTATCCAAATTTGTTTTCCTTTCTTAAGCAGGCAATAAAGCGTAGGAAAATAACTTAGTATAATTAATGCAAGTTAATTATCCCATTTATTTTTTTAGTGAGAGTGAACTACCACCAACCGTTGGAAATTCCTTGTCGAGAAAGCAACACAGCAAGATATGATGTGGACAAGGAATAGAGTGACGATGCATGGGACGTTGTTTTCTTCTTTCGAATTTATCTTAGATTCAACATTTGCATTTGGCATATAAGGAGGATCGTGTTTCTTTTGCAGGATGCCATATCAACTGAACAGTTTGAATATCAATAAAAATTAAAATTATTATCAAATTTGAAATTTTATTAACACAATTATTTTTTTAAGCATCACATATATGAAATATTTATTTGAAAATATCACTATACTTTGTATACTTAATACCAAATGCGGAATAATTTCAAATGTGTTATTATTTTCATAAAATGATAGAAAATGAAATGAAAAAGATTTTTTTTTTAATTTTTCAAAATTCTTTATTATTGCAAATTTGATATAATTCTATTCAAATGTAATGCGCCTAAGGCACCCATTGGAAAACGAAAAACACTAAGTTGTGTATGCGGTTTTGCGTGTAAGCGATTTTATATTTTTATGATTTTGCTTTTTGCAATTTTACGTTTTGCGATTTTGAGTTTTTGTGATTTTATGTCTTTGGAATTTTGCGATTTCACTTTTATGCTTTTTTAAGATTTGTGTTTTTCTTTAGCGTTTTAATATTTGGCGTCCTTGCGATTTTTAAACTCTTTCTTTTAATTCATACTCTCTGTCTGTCTGTCTGTCTGTTCAACCCCATTCCCCCTTTTCCAATTGATCTGAAACTTGGCCTATAGGCTTGTTGTGATTACAGAATAATTTTGGGCTAGTCACGCATAGTCACGGAGTGATCTAAATGCCATTTCCACTCATCCGATCGATCTGAAACTGTGTGCTGTGAAAAAAATATTAACTTTGACTTAGTTACGCACAGTCACACATGGTCACGCACAGTCACGGAGTGATTTAAAACGGATTTCCCCTCATCTAATCAATCTGAAACTTGGCCCATAGACTTGTTGTGACCAAAGCTTAATTTTAAGATAGTCACGCAAAGTCACGCACAGTCACGGAGAGATTCAAAACTCATATGCAATTTTACGTTTTTATGATTTTTGTTTTGGCGATTTTGCGTTTTTTGCAATTAAAAATGTTCATGATTTCACGTTCTTGCTATTTCATAGTTTTGCGATTTCGCATTTTACCGATTTTGCATTTTTGAGATTTTGGAATTTTACATTTTTATGATTTTGCACTTTTGTAATTTTGCACTTTTGTAATTTCTCTTTTTTACAATTTTGAGTTTTTGCGATTTTACATCTTTGCAATTTTGCTATTTAACATGATTTTGGTGTGATTTAAAAATTTTCCCTTTTTTTCGATTTAGCATTTTTGCAACTTTGAGTTCTTGCAATTTTTCGTTTTTGCGATTTTGCATTTTCACTTTAATGAGTTTTTTGCAATTCAAAATTTTTATGATTTTGCCTTTAGGCAGTTTTACATTTTTATGATTTTGCACTTTTGTAATTTTTCTTTTTTGCGATTTTGAGTTTTTGCGATTTTATGACTTTGCAATTCTGCTATTTCACTTATATGTACTTTAAAGATTTTCCGTTTTTTCGATTTAGCACTTTTGCAACTTTGGGTTCTTCCGATTTTCCGTGTTTGCGATTTTGCGTTTTTACTTTTTTTTTCTATTTTGATTTTTTGTAATTTAAAGTTTTTCAATTTAGTTTGATTTTTTGTAATTTTAAGTTTTTCAATTTTGGTGTTCAAAATTTTGCGTTTTAGCGAATTTGCGTATTTGCAATTAACGTTTTTTGCGATTTTGCGTTATTGTGACTTTCAGTTTTTGTTATGATTTTGCATTTTTGCGTTTTAGCTATTTTTAAATTTTGCAATTTAAATATTTGCATTTTAAAGAATTTGCATTTTAAAATTTTTAATTGTTGAGTTTTTCCAATTATACGGTTTTGCGATTTAGCGTTTTGGTAATTTTCAAATTTTGCAATTTTACGTTTTTGCGAATTTGAGTTTTTGCGATTTTGTGTTTTTGTGATATTAAATTTTTACATTTTAGAGAATTTGCCTTTTCAAGATTTTGAGTTTTTTAGTTTTTCCAATTATATGGTTTTGCAATTTTGTGTTTTTGCGATTTTACGTCTTTGCAATTTTGCTATTTTACTTGATTGTGGTGTGATTTAAAAATGTTTCCCTTTTTTCGGTTTAGCATTTTTGCAATTTTGGGTTCTTGCAATTTTACGTTTTTGCGATATTTCAATTTTACTTTAATGAGTTTTTTGCAATTCAAAATATTTATGATTTTGCCTTTCTGCAGTTTTACATTTTCTATGATTTTGCACTTTTGTAATTTTGCACTTTTATAAATTTTCGTTTTTGTGATTTTGATTTTTTGCGATTTTATGACTTTGCAATATTGCTATTTCACTTATATATGCTTTAAAGATGTTCCGTTTTTTCGTTTTGCACTATTGCAACTTTGGGTTCTTCCGATTTTACGTTTTTGCGATTTTACGTTTCACTTTTATGCATTTCGATTTAGTGTTTTTTCAATTTTGAGTTTTCGTAATTTTAAGTTTTTTTAATTTAGGTTTTCGATATTTTTCATTTCAGCGAATTTGCGTATTTGCAATTAACGTTTTTTGCGATTTTACGTTAATGTGACTTTCAGTTTTTGTTATGATTTTGCATTTTTGTTTTTAAGCTATTTTTAAATTTTGCAATTTTACGCTTTTGCAAATTTAAATTTTTGCGATTTTGTGTTTTTGCGAAGTTTTATATTTTGCATTTTAGAGAATTTGCATTTTCAAGATTTTGAGTTTTTGAGTTTTTCTAACTATATGCTTTTCGATTTTGCGTTTTGGTGATTTTAAAATTTTGCAATTTTACGTTTTTGCAAATTTGAGTTTTTGCGATTTTGTGTTTTTGTAATATTAAATTTTTACATTTTAGATTTAGCATTTTCAAGATTTTTAGTTTTCTCAATTATATGGTTTTGCAATTTTGTGATTTTGCGACTTTGAGTGTGTATTATTTTGCGTTTCTATGATTTTGCATTTATTTTATTGATTTTGTGATGATTTTGCGTTCTTGTGTTTTTGCAATTAAGCGCTAATATGATTTTGCGTTATTGCAATTTTGCTTTAATAAAAAAAAATCGATTTTACGTACATTAAAAAAAAAAGTATGCGTTAGACATTCAAGGAATCAGCGATTCACTGATGAGCGTATCTGAGGTCCTTTTTGTCCTCAGATAATATAGTATTAGCGATATTCTAACAGGTAAAAATATATCATATCTGCTAGCAATATTTTGCGTAGATCCCGGTTTGAACCGAATTAAAGTTCAAGCATTTTCTATGTCGCTTCATTCTAATGGAGCATAACACTAAATCCAAATTAACGAAATATAGGTGAAACATGCCTGGAAGATATGCTCTTGGCCATTATAGCTCTTTCTGATGGCCAAGAAAGATACATAAATACTTATAGTACAAACTTTACGTAACAGATTTTAAGAGCTTTGGTTTTTACTTTAGTAAGTTAAATTATTTCATTTTCTATTTTAAGTTTACTACATCCTAACAAAATATTTTAAAGTATTTTAATTCAAAATTCATAATTGTACAATTAAAGCGGGAATTCCACAAGGTATACCGTATTCACATCAGACATGCCTATACTAGAAAAAAATAACAGTTGCAACATATGCTGACGATACAGCTTTAATAGCAACAAGTGATGAACCAGATATTGCCTCAGCAACGATCCAAACTCAACTTAACGACATTGGATTATGGCTACAGAAATGGAATAATAAAGTTAACTAGCAGATTCCAGCCCCTCGAAATTCGAGCGCAAATTCTAGGAAATTGTATTTTTTCATTACATAAAGACCCTAAAATTGTGCTAATCATTTATAGCCAATTCACAAATCAACACAAAAAACAAACTCATTTTTATTACAAACAAATTAAAAAATTTAATAGACACATAGCATTGTATAATTTTATGTATGTATTAGTAGCAACTTTAAATGCAATTTACTCAAAATAGAGGAAAAAATTTTAAAATCTGTAAATTTGCAAAACGGCTAAAAAGAAATACCTTTCAAATAATATACGTTTGGTCAAAATCGGGATAAAACGGTGGAACAAAACATCAGTCACAAGAAATCGCCTAGCCTATTTATATTATAGATACCCAAAAATTTACTCATGTAACGTTTACCTTAAGAAAAGGAGATTGTCCAGTACTTACATTTAATCAAAGATGAAAGTGAGGAAATAAATAAACCGAAACGGAGCCATATATTAGAGTTACCTTATAGAAAATTATATCTTATTTTAAAAATTTTTAAATAATTTTACTGGATTACTGTACAGATTATGTTAAGTTTATTTATATTTAGCAAATTTGCTTATTGTTGTATAAAAACAGATTGTAAAATAAAAGAATTAAAAAAAAGATTGTAATTAAAGGCACTTTATCCACTTTATCCTACCAGAATATATTTATTTCTCCACATATGCTCCTTATTGACTATCTTTTTCATGATTATGTTGTTGTAAATAAATACAATATTTAATACAATGTCCGTAAACATAACGAAGTTTATCATTAATTATAAATCATACGTCTTATTGACCATTTTTATATTTAATGAAAAATACAATGCAGAGTAAAACTGACACTGTAATCTTCACACTCTTTGAGGGTATTTGCCACATATGTCTGTATGATTCATTGCTGAACTGAAAAAACAATACTATTGCTGTGAAAGATGGTCTTATCTTGTTATTCAACTTTTGTTCACTTTTGTACAGTCCTGTGTACTTGTATCATATAAAGTTGAATGACATGACATTTGTAGGCCACTTAGAAAAATTGCCCCAGGGATAAATATATATTTTATTTTTATTTTCTGGCAGGAAAAAAGAAACGAACAAAATATCGATTAATTTTTCCAAGTTTGTTATTAGTAATTAAGAGCTTAATTTATATTTTTGCCATTCAAATGACTATAATCTTTAAAGAAAAGCAGTTAACGGATGAATTTAATATATCTGTACATTCAAAAAATGATTAGGCGAAAATCTATGATTATTTGCGTGGTCCAACAAAGTTGTAGTCAGATTAAGGCCTACTGTGTGAGTTCCGGAGAAGGGTCTAAGGTCCAACAAAACCGGCTGGTTTTACAAAATAGACTTAAAGAAAAATATATTAAGTCTCTCCTGTGTTCCAAAAATAAATACAAACAAAATTAACGTCAAATATGCTCTATTAGCATTTTTGGTGTGCCAAATTAATGAAAAATGTTGATATTCATTAAATTTTCAGCATATTGTTTATATGGTTTTTTGGCTATAACTCGTCGACTAATTGATATTATTTCAATCTGTAAACGCCAACTTATTGCTAGAGAGCTGTGCAACAATTAAAATTTTTAGAAAAATTGATTTAGAAAATTTTTGTGGTGCTTATGAAGCAAAATGTTGGAAAAATTATTTTTTTTTCATGCTTTTTGAAAATATTTTCCACAAAACTAAGTTTTTTTGCTTTCTGTTTGATCTATGATATGCTTCTCAGTTTCTTCCATAAATTTCATTTGAAAAGAAAATGGTCTTAGTCGATAATTTGCGTTAAAAATCCCAAAACCATTAAATAAATAGCGATTTAGGTAGAAGTAATTAAAAAGGGAAGTTCCAAGAATTAGGAATTAGTAAAACAACTTTTTTGTTTTCAACCACCGCACAAGTAGCGATTTTTGAAAGCAGTCATTAAAGGACTTTTGGGTAAAGAACGTAAAGACAACTACAGGCAATCTGTTGCAAACATGTTGGCAGCTTTCGATGAAATTGGGGTTAATATGTCGTACAAAATTCATCTCTTGCATCAGCATCTTGATCAACTCGCTCAAAAGTTGTCAACTGAATCTGATGAGCAAGGCGAACGTTATCACCAAACTGCGCTTCCATCTGAAATAAAGTAACTATAGAGTGTGCATATTTTGAATTCCTAGATTTTTCTAATATCTTTGTCAGAGTGCACAATTTAAACATGTTAACGATTGAAAACTATTTTCGTTTCAGGTACAGAGGACAGAAATCTCCAGATGCAATACTCGCTGAAATTTGTTGGTGGTATAAAAACACCTTTGAAGAAGGGGAAGAAGAGGAAGAAGGGGAAGACGAAGATGAAATTCCAGAATATCTGTTGGACGAAATTATCGACCTTTCTGATGATGATGACGATGACCAAGATATTAGAGAGAAAAGTGATGTTGATCGACAGCCGCCTGCTAAACGGCAACTGGCCAAATCATTAATTTTATTTATAATTTTTTTTACTTAAAACTTCTCATAACTAACATTTCAATAATATATTTTTGTCCACATCGTTATAATTTTTTTTTTTCAAGGTTTCTTCAAAACCAACACTGAACAAAATTGGTACATAAAAAATGAGAAGTAAATTAATATTAAGCTGAAAAACGCAAGTTTTGTATTATGATTGTTTTCTTTTCAAATGAAATTTATTGAAGAAACTGAGAAGCATATTATAGATCAAACAGAAAGCAAAAGAGACTTAGTTTTGTGGAAAATATTTTCAAAAAGCATGAAAAAAAAATAATTTTTCCAACATTTTGCTTCATAAGCACCACAAAAATTTTTTAAATCAATTTTTTAAAAAAATTTTAATTGTTACGCAGGTCTCTAGCCATAATTTGGCTTTTACAGTTAGTCGACGAGTTATAGCCCAGAAACCATATAAAGAATATGCTGAAAATCGGCATTTAACTGCAAAGTTCGAAGGTCGATTAAAAAAAAATTTCGAACTAACATAAACAAACGCCGCGATACAGGTCTTCTAATTTAGCCTCTATTTTCACCCCTCACTTTCAGAATCGACCTAACTTTTGCTAACCTGAATTTGTTCCACAGTGCTATTGTAGTGTTTGTGTCTGTTGTTTAACAAGTCGCTGAGTTTGGTGCGGAAATACAGCGTAAATCAAACCGTTTAAACTTATTTTATAGAAAAATAATTAAAATATTTATTATCCAAGAGGCAAGTTGACAAAAACTAATGAAAACAAGTAAGAAAATTATAGTCGGTCTACCCCGACTATACGATACCTTATACCATGGTTTAGAGACCCTATCTCTTCGGTCCAACTAATTGGATATAGCAAATAAGCATAAACCAAATTTGAGTGGCATTTTTATAAATTTTTTTCGCTGCAGATATGAAAAAGTTCATATCGGATACTATATTTATATGGGACTAGGTCGAAAAATGGACCGATCCTGACCATATTTGGTAAAGTCACTTATACTTTGAAAAAATATATACAAACCAAATTTGAGAAAAATTTATGCAATATTTTTGTTTTTTGATAGATTTAAGTGAAGATCGGGAAGCAGCTTCATGTGGGGGCTATGACTAAGAATGGTCCTATATGGGTTATTTTTGGACTGCTGATGAATGAATGCAATAAACATACACAAACTCAAATCGACCGAGAGCTATATGATAATTTCGAACTTATGGCAATTTTTGTCGATTTCATAGGGGTCATTTGTATTGGGGCTAGGTCTGAACTAGGTCACCAATTTCAATAGCGTTTATCCCATGGCCAATGGAAGCTTATATGTCAAATTTCATCAAAATGTATTCATATTTGCGACCTGTAGTTTGATTACAAGCTTTACATGGACACACAGACGGACGGACGGACGGACGGACGGACATTGCTATTTCGACTCAAAAAGTGATTCTGAGTCGATCGGTATAATAAAAGATGGGTCTAGGACGAATATTTTTGGTTGTTACAAACAGCAGCACTAAGTCATTATACCCTGATCATATAGTGGTATGGGGTATAATTATGTTATGTTTTTATACCATATACCACTATGTGGTTTGGGTATAATGACTTTGTGCTGCTGTTTGTATTTACCAAAAATATTTGACCTAGACCCATGTTTTATTATACCGATCGAATCAGAATCACTAACTGATTCGATTTAACGATGTCCGTCCGTCCGTCCGTCTGTGTGTCCATGTAAAGCTTCTAATCCAACTGCAGGTCGCAAATATGAATATATTTTGATAAAATTTGGTATTTAATCTTTTATCGACCATGGGATGAACGCTGTTGTAATTGGTGAGAATCGGTCCATGTTCAGACCTAGCCCCCTACAAATGACCCCTATGAAATCAACATAAATTGCCATAAGATCTAAATTGCTTTTATTACATCCATTTATTAGTTGTCCAAAAATAAACCCCATATGGCAATTTTTTTCATAGCCCCCATATAAAGCTGTTTCCCGATTTTCACTTAAATTTATCAAAAAACAAAAATATTGCACTAATTTTTCTCAAATTTGGTTTGTATATATTTTTTCAAAATATAAGTGAGTTAACCAAATATGGTCGGGATCGGTCATATAAATATAGCATCTGATATGAACTTTTTCATATCTGCGGCCAAAAAAATTAATAACAGTGCCAATCAAATTTGGTTTATGCTTATTTTCTATATCCAATTAGTTGGCCCGAAGAGATAAAACCAATTTAGTTGGTATGGCTCCAATATACAAATTTTTTTGTAATATCAATACGAAACCGTTGAGAGTAGAAAAATGTGGGACGTATATCTTTGATGGCATTGACTTACTGTTGTATTTTATTCAGTAAGAAAATTAAAAGTTGATAAAGAATTTCACCATGAGGAGAACTGAAATCTCATTCTAAAATAGAAAAAAAATATTTCCTTTTAGCTGTCCACGAGATTAATAGATTTTTAAATTTAAAGATTTTTAAATTTAAAGTTGGTACTAACATAAATAAAACAAGTAAGAAAACAAGTAAGAAAATTATAGTCGGTCTAGACCGACTATACGATACCCTATACCATGGTTTAGAGACCCCATCTCTTCGGTCCAACTAATTGAATATAGAAAATTAGCATAAGCCAAATTTGAGTGGCATTGTTATTAATTTTTTTGGCTGCAGATATGAAAAGTTCATATCGGGTGCTATATTTACATGGGGACTAGGTCGAAAAATGGACCGATCCTGACTATATTTGGCACAGTCACTTATATTTTGAAAAAATATATACAAACCAAATTTGAGAAAAATCTGTGCTATAATTTTGTTTTTTGATAGTTTTTAGTAAAGATCGGGCAGCAGCTCTATATGGAGCCTATGACTAAGAGTTGTCCCATAGGCATCATTTTTGGACTACTCATTAATGAATGTAATAAATGCATACAAACCCAATTTGAGTAGGGTCTATATGACAATTTGGAACTTATGGCAATTTATGTCTATTTCATAGGGGTCATTTGTATGGTCTGAACATGGACCGAATTTCACCAATTTCAATAGCGTTCATCCTATGGCCGATAAAAGCTTATATACCAAATTTCATCAAAATATATTCATATTTGCGACCTGTAGTCTGATTACAAGGTTTACATGGACACACAGACGGACGGACGGACATCGTCAAATCGAATCAATTAGTGATTCTGATTCGATCGGTATAATAAAAGATGGGTCTAGGTCAAATATTTTTGGTAGTAACAAACAGCAGCACAAAGTCATTATACCCAAACCACATAGTGGTATAGGCTATAAATATATGTGATGGTTTTTAAAAACTCTTAGAGCATTTCTGATGTCCTTTTCCACCTCATTAGTAGAAAAATTTCATATAGAAACAATCTATTCAATTACATAACAATTATCACAATGTTCAATAAATCGCTGATGAAGGCTGAAATTTTAGAAACCGGTCCGATTAAGAATACAGTGTAGTTATGAATTTTTAAAATATATGCTTTCTTCTTCTCTACCACGTACCATTTAAATAAAATTAAAAATTAAATATGTCTGAAATATAACTCAAAATCTAACAACAATAATTATTTAATTTATGTTTTTGTTTCTCGTGGGCTACTTACTGGCCAGCATTTAGTATGAAAATAAAATAAAATAAATCATGAACTCTACTTTTGATAAAATAATTTTGTTTTATTTTTTTTTTTTTCATACTAAATGCTGACCATTAAGTAGCCCACAACAAACAAAAACATTGATAAATAATAACCGGTCATAAACAATTCAATAATTATTTAATTTCAGTTGATACAATCAAAATTAAAATGTTCAAACTTTAGAACAATTTGGTTCGTGATTTTATTTATGAATAAATAATAAAAAAAATTTTGAAAATCCTTTTTTTTACTAATACTAAACAACTTCATCGCCAAAGAGAGCTAGATTTAAGTGAAGATCGGGAAACAGATCTATATGGGGCCCATGACTAAGAATTGTCCTATAGGGATTATTTTTGTACTACTGATTAACGGATATAATAAACACATACAAACCCAATTTGACTGAGATCTATATGATAATTTGGATCTTATGGCAATTTATGTCGATTTCATGGGGTTCATTTGTATGGGGACTAGGTCTGAACATGGACCGAATTTCAACAAATTTCAACAGCGTTCATCCTATTGCCGATAAAAGCTTATATACCAAATTTCATTAAAATATACTCACATTTGCGACCTGTAGTCTGATTACAAGGTTTACATGGACACACAGACAGACGGACGGACGGACGGACATCACTAAATCGACTCAGAAAGTGATTATGAGTCGATCGGTATAATAAAAGATGGGTCTAGGTCAAATATAAAAATACCCAAATATTTGTAATTTTGTGCGGCCTTATACAGAGAAAGCACAACATCGGAAGAATAGATTAAAACATAACCCAAACAATATGATGGATAATGAGATTCCGAGTATTCTGTAAAACTAATACGCCATTTGCAATTGCAATTTTTCTAGCCATACCGAGAGGACTGACATACCTACAACCCCCCCTACTGCAATAGAAGTAATGAACGCTATACGCGCCCTAAAACAGCACAAGGCTCCAGGACCTGACAACATCAACCCAGAGCTTCTCATAGCAGACCCCGAAACAAGTGCCTTTTTGCTTCAGAATATGGTACAACGTCTATGGGATAGTACGGAACTCACTGATGAACTGAAAGAGGGCCTAATCATCATACCAAAGATATGTGATCTCACGGAATGCAAAAATTGGAGAGGAATTATACTTCTAAGCATGATCAAAAAGATAATTGCTAACATTATCCAAAAAAGAATTGCTGACTCCCTCGATAAAGAGCTTCGTTGCGAACAGGCTGGATTTAGAGCTCAAAAATCCTGTATAGACCATATAAATAGCCTTCGCATTATAATTGAGCAATCAATGAAATGGGGATCCCCTCTTTATCTGGGCTTTATCGACAGACTTGCCCATACTGCCATTTGGAAAGCACTCACATGTAAAGGCGTACCGAGGAAAATTATTGAGATCATGCAGGAATTATACAGGAACGCAAACTGCCGTTTACTCCATCAAAATTCTATAAGCGATAAGGTTTCTGTTAAAATTGGCGTGCGACAGGACTGCATCTTATCTCCGTTACTCTTTAACTTAGTGCTAGACATTGTTATGGGAAATGCAACGCTCAACAACAAAGGCATATCGTGGGGACTAGGAGGACGGCTGGTTGACCTAGACTATGCTGACGATATATGCCTTCTCACGCATAGTTACTCAGACACGTTGGAAACCCTAAAAAGGGTAGAGACTGAAGCCGCAAGGGTAGGTCTGAAAATAAATATATCCAAGACCAAAGTAATGGGAATAAACGCCACATGCAACAGACCATTCTTCATCCAAGACATCCAACTCCAGGATGTGCACTTCTTTTGGTACCTGGGTAGCATCGTAACATCGAACGGAGGCTCGTCTGAGGACGTCTCAAATCGTATCATGAAAGCCCGTCAGGCACCCGGTCAACTCAGCACAGTGTGGAAATCACCGTCAATCTCCGTCCGCACAAAAATCAACATATTCAATGCTTGTGTGAAATCTGTACTCCTTTATGGGTGCGAAACGTGGGATATGGCTATCAAGGATATTAACGCATTACAAGTCTTCATCAACAAATGCCTAAGAAGAATATTGAGAATTTTCTGGCCCAACAGGATATCAAATACACAGCTCTGGGCACGCACCCATCAAAACCGAATCCAAATGGAAATACTGAAAAGGAAATGGCGTTGGATTGGCCATGCTTTACGTAGACCACCTGGTGATGTCACCCGCAGCTCAATGGAATGGAACCTACAAGGCAGTAGAAGAAGAGGTCGGCATGCACACACTTGGCGTAGGCAACTACACCTAGAGGCTACTAGAGCAGGCAAAAGTTGGAGTGAAATCAGGAACCTAGCATCAAATAGAAATGATTGGAGAAACTTTGTTCAGGCCCTATGCTCCTTATAGGAACTAAAGGATCAAATATATATAATACACCATTTTGAATGTTAGGAATGCCTAACTCTGGCACCAAATATTTTATCCAAAATTGTAAATTTTCCGGATACTTGAACATAAATCGAGAAGCATTGAATGTAAAACGAGTCAATGATTAATATTTTGAATTTTTAATAGTGTTTTTGTATTGCTCTTGTTGTCTGTGGTTCTTAAGTAATTGAGGCGTATTAACCATAAACATCATCATCAACTTTTAATAGAATTTGGGCTTGTGGGCAATTATAAAGGTGCCACTTGAAGGCCATTATATGTTTATAGGTCATATTGTGATAATCATCTTTAAAGGAACCCTGTATTATATCCTTATATATACGGTTTTCGGCTAGCAGCTCATCTTGCAGATGTTCACTCTCTACCATACCAAAGAGAAATATTACTCTTAGCAGCAAATCCGATATTTGTTGACCTAAGCTGCCCCATGTTTTTCTTATCATTTGACGTTTTTCATAGTTTTTTGGAGCTGAATGTATTAAGATTAAGACTTCTATGTGATTGCCACAAACTGGTTGAGTTATGAGATATTGAAAGTTATTTGAATCTATTAATTTTTTAAAATCGTTCGTTGTCAGCCCGTGATGACGTTGGTTTATTTACTGAAACATCCGTTGTTAGGCCAGTGAGGTCTAAAGTTTCTGTCGATTTTTTAAAATCTATTTTTCGGATTGGATTTGAAAGTAAATTTCCATCAATTCCTCCTTCGGCTTTATCTTCATTTGTCATATAGTTTTTACTACCACTTAAATATCCAGACTTTCTTATAATCTTTTCGAACATACTAGAACTGCCTTTCCTAAAGAATTGTATGGAAATTAAATGTTCCGTCCACAATTTTATGTTAACTAGTATTGCCCAGCACTCGAAATTCGAGTGCAAATTCAAGGAAATAATATTTTTTCAATTTAAATGGTGGGTGGTAAAGAAGAAGAAAGCATATATTACAAAAATTCATAATTGCACTGTATTCTTAATCGGACCGGTTTCTGGCATTTCAGCCTTCATCAGCGATTTATTGAACATTGTGATAATTGTTATGTTTTTAATTGAATAGATTGTTTCTATATGAAAACTTTTCTACTTAGGGCGGCCGTGAGGTTTGAACCATGAACCTTCACACACACTCGTACTTGCACTTTTTGGTCAGCGCTTTAACACACTCACCTAAAGTCAGGCCTACGAGCAGTGTGGTTAGATTCAGTTTTCTACCATACAGCTTTACTTTGTATTAATTTCAGAAGATACAACTCTGTCCAAACAAACAATCGTTATTTTTGAATTTTTTGAATATTTACACTTCTAATTTCCACTATTCTCATTCATTAAATTTTTGTCTTCCAATGTTTTTTTAATATATATATATATAAAAATTTATGAATATTTAAATGAGCCTAAAGGTATGTTAATCAATTTTAGTAATTCACAATTCAACGCAGAGCGTCTGATATATAATTTAAATCATTCGCATTAACAGGGTGTAACGAATTATTATAAATATTTTATTTTATTTTATTTAATATATTTTTAAGACAAATTAAACATAAATTTTATCATTCTCAGCCTCTCCTCCATATAAACTATAACTGTACCAATTTTCACACTCCTCCATGCCCACATATTGCTTAAAAAGAGAACTAAACATTTACCTTTACGTATTAATATATCGATAATATTTTTTTTATTTATAATCACAAACAAAAGCAACAATTTTCTATAAATTCGCTCACATCTTCAGTTTTGAAAATTTTACACCCTTCTATAGTGATTAATAAAAAATTTTGTGAGTTTAAAATATATCAAAATTCACTTCACATGCAGTGCAGTGGACTTCACATATTAATAAAATTCCTTGCTTTAATCGTTGTTTCGTTTACTGCAATAAAAATAAATAATCAAATAAATAAAACTACTTAAAGGTTTATTATTTTATTTTCTAAAACGCTTTATCACATACAAAACTTATTCCAAAAGTTAAAGTAAGACAAACAATAAGATCATGCCCAACCGAATATGTGCTTACTGCTGAAAGCGGACAACTTGACTTTGGCGGTTAAGTTTGCTTTTCACAATCCAATTAACCACCAAACAATTTCTTTCTAGGTCCAAATTGTGTTGTGGCTGTGGTATTAGTGGACATAAATAATCTAACCAACCCATAAAAACAAAGTTTTTATTAAAACTCTTTCTGTCCTTATGCATATGAGTTTTAAATCTCTCCGGGACTATGCATGACTTTGCGTGTCTATTTTAAAATTAATCTTTGGTCACAACAAGTCTATGGACAAAGTTTGAGATCGATCGGATGAGGGGAAATGGGGCTTAAATCACTTCGTGACTGTGCGTGACTGTGCGTGACTATCTTAAAATTAATCTTTGGCCACAACAAGTCTATAAACAAAGTTTCAGATCAATCGTATGAGTGGAAGTGAGGTTTTAATGTCTCCGTGACTATGCGTGACAATGCGTGATTATGCGTGACTATGTCAAAGTTAATCTTTTCTCACAGCAAGTCTATCGACCAAGTTTCAGATCGCTCGGATAAGGGGAAATGGGTTTTAAATCACTCCGTGACTGTGCGTGACTATGTCGAAGTTAATCTTTTTTCACAGCAAGTGTGTGGTCCAAGTTTCAGATCGATCGGATGAAGGGAAATGAGATTTAGATCACTCCGTGACTGTGCGTGACTATGTGTGACTATGCGTGACTACCCCAAAATTAATCTATAGTCACAAGAAGACTATGATCCAAATTTCAGATCAACTCGACGAGGCGGAATGGGGTTGCCCCACCGCAGACAGACAGACAGACAAAGAGTATGAGTTAAAAACAAGTAAAAAAAACAAGTAAAAAAAATTACAGTCGGTCTGGACCGACTATACGACACCCTATACCATGGTTTAGAGACCCTATCTTTCGGTCCAACTAATTCGATATAGAAAATAAGCATAAACCAAACTTGAGTGGCATTTTTATTAATATCTTTGGCTGCAGATATGAAAAAGTTCATAGCGGATGCTATATTTAAATGGGGACTAGGTCGAAAAATGGACCGATCCTGACCATATTTGGTAAAGTCACTTATATATAGAAAAAATATATGTACGAACCAAATTTGAGAAAAATCTGTGCAATATTTTTGTTTTTTGATAGATTTAAGTGAAGATCGGGAAGCAGCTCTATATGGGGCCTATGATTTAAAATTGTCCTATAGGGATTATTTTTGGTTTACTGATTAATGGATGTAATAAACACATACAAACCCAATTTGACTGAGATATGATATGATAATTTGGATCTTATGGCAATTTATGTCGATTTCATAGGGGTCATTTGTATAAGGACTAGATCTAAACATGGACCGATTTTCACCAATTTCAATAGCGTTCATTCTATGGCCGATAAAAGCTTATATACCAAATTTCATCAAAATATATTCATATTTGCGACCTGTAGTTTGATTAAATGGTTTACATGGACACACAGACGCACAGTGGCTGAAAATCATTTTTCATTGGCCAAAATTCTGTAACTTTTGAACCGATCAAAATATTTTAGTACTGTTTTTTTTAATAGATAGATAGATAGTTGATCTTGACTCAGTGTGAATTTCATTTAAATTGATTGAGTACTTTTTAAGGAATTCTAGGTCAAAGTTTAACTTTTGATTTTTTTTAACTTTTAGCGTGATATATGTTTTTTTTAATTTATTTTTATTTATTAGAAAGTGTCATATTTGGAGTTAAATAATTATTATAAACATTTTTTGTAATAATGAAATTTTTTTAATGCTTACACTCAAAAAAATTTTTACACTCAAAAAAATTTTTACACGCAACAAAATAGTAAAATTCACTAGAAATTTAACTAGTATTACTAAAAAATTAAAAATGTTTGCTATCAAATTTGCAATTTGCTTACACTCAAGGAATATTATTATTACTACAGAAAAATTTATTAGTGTTTGCTGCCTAATTTGTTACACTAGCTAAATAAATCTGCTAAACATTAGCGCAATGATTCTAATTTTTTTTTTTTTTAATTTTGATATGAAAATATGGGTTCTTATTTTTTGAATCTTTCTTATCTATTAAAACATTGCATTCATATGTGGGAAACCTTTTAAGAATAAAAACTGCAATAGATTTAAATAGCATTTGTAACAATGGTAGGTTCTGTTTATTATTATTTTTTACTAATACTATGTTTTTCGTACTTAAATAACAATGAAAGGCAATTATAATTATTATTCATTAGACTCAAATATTGATTGCAAATATTCCATATTTTGTTCTGTGCTATTTCTGTTCTTTAGTAGTTTTTTGGCTTCTTCATCTAAATCCCGATGTTCCACTTTCCATTGATTTCGAATACTGGAGATGAACGGATCTGACGTTGCCAATAATATATTAAATAGATCTTCATTTGTGGAATTTCGTGACATTTTTCTAGTATTGTGCTGTCTATAAAATCTGTAATCCTTGTTCCTTTTTTCCTGAGCCTCCTCTGATAGATCTCCAAGTGGCACCAAATGATATTTAATGACATCTTCTCCATGATAAAGGATTTTGTGGACTGTTGCAGACATATTTCTCCATGGGTAGTTGGTTGTATATATTTTTGCAGTTTCCTTAGCATAATCTCCAAATTTTCTAGAGTCAATTTCTTCATTGCACGCAAGTACTTCTAGGATTATTTTAAATCTGAAAATAAGGTTTAAATCCACTCCTGTTATTTCAGATGCTGTTTCTGGATCTGAAAAGAATCTTCTTGCGGTATTGCCATCATTTGTATTGCCTGACCCTTGTTTTGGCTGATCTATAATCAATCCAAATTTGCGATATTCATCTTGAACATGTTTCTTTTTTGAACTTCTTAACTCTTTGTTGGTTTCGTTGTTTCTTATTGATCCTGAAGGCCCGAAATCCAAATCATAACTGATTTTTAGTATGTGTTCCATAAGTCGTATTCTTGCATGTAGTGGTGATAATCCAAATTCGAAGGCATCGGTATTATCGAATGATTTTGTCGGGACTTGGTTTAATTGGCTTGATGTTACTTGGCATATAATGCAGCTGGATGCAGCCTTCGTGTTAGTCAAAGCCTGACCTACTTTTCCATCTATCATTGTCAGCACTAATTGGTAGCTTACTTCAATTTGCTGCCCATCTAACTGTAATTGTAATGGCTGTAGTGTTGCTATTTGGGCCTTGATATCACTAACTTCTTTGTTAATGGCATCATGACTTTCTTTTTTGAATTCAAATTTGATTGGCCTGCAGTATTTCGTAGAAGATGGTGTCTCATTTTTCCAAATATCCATTGTTTGCGTTGTACTACTCGAAGGCTCCGAATCTTCCAAAATCTTTTTCAATCGCAATGGTACAAATGATACCATGAACATATCTGAGTCCGAAATATTTTCACATACAACTTGTTTGTATTGTTTTTGTCCCGAAGAACCATCACATCCCCATTTACAAAATAGAATTAACTTTGTGTTTCCATATTTCTTTAACTCAGTTCCTGTTATTGATTGTAGCAAGCGTTTGGCTGTGTGATGAAGTAAAGATTGTAGTTGTACTTCTGCCGAAATTGGTGTGATTGTAATAGTGTCCTTTGATGGCAAACAGTCTATTTTAGCAGCTGTTATGTGATGATATGCTGGATACATATTTGAGCCTTTTTCAATCGCACGCAATCTGAGCTGAATATATTGGTGTTTTGTTAATTTCAAATCCAGAAATAATGCTAATGCCTCCTCATTTGTGAACTGTTTTGCATCGCTCGGAGTTGGTATACTTTTAAGAATTCGCTTTGTTCTCACTGGACTAGCATTACAAGTTTTTTCAATGATATCCACTTTTGTTAATTGGTTTTGTGCTCGTAATTGATGTAGAAAAGATTCTTTTATATTTGTAGAACCAATTTCCTCGTTAAAATTTTTAAGTTTCCGCCTCTTAGATCTATCGCTGCAGTTGTCCAATGATTTGCGTGGTCTTCCAGCCTTATCTAGCTTTGCTGTTTCTCCACCAACATTAAGTTGGCCTTCTAACCAGTTTGCACTTTTATTATAAAACTTTTGTTTACAGTAGTTAACTTCTTTCAATCGTTTTTTTAGTACTTTGACGAAATTAGATAATTGCTCTTGTATTTCGGTACTAGACGAATTTAAGTTTAATTTTATTTTAACGTAACTAAGAACATCTTCCTGGTTTTTGTTTCGAAAATACTCTTCGGCCAGTTCTTTATAACTAAAGTTCTCCATATTTTTCTCAATATTTTTATTTGCGTCTGTTATCACTTTTTTATCACTTTTTATCACTTGCGAATATACGTCCGTACACTTGAAGTATTAACTTATTATTGAGTAATCCCTTATAGAATCCGTCATTTTATACATTTTTAGGTACATGTTATTCACACATTGATCTTTAATTTCATAGCAGGTAGTACTTAAATTGAACAAAACTGCACTTGTTATCCAGACTTCAATATCAGGTAAAACTAATTAGTTTCTCGCCAATATGGGGTGGTTTTTTATCTTTAGTGGTTTAGTGCCGCGATTATTGACAAACTTATAAAATTGTTTATGACTTTGGTTGACCCTTAAATTTGACAACAGGTAAATTAAGAAAGAGATCATTTGTTTACTGTAGAACCTATTGTGATCATTTTATGACTTATTTTTTTGCTGATCAAAACAAAGCCAATAAACCCTTTCGCAGGTATTTTATTTAATTATTTTACTTTTACGTAGTCTAAAGTAAAAAAACAAAATTTTTTTTAGAGTAATTTTTTTAGAGTAATTTCATTAAAATGAAAAAAGTGTTCTACCGGGGGCTCGTGGGGGGTGCAAAAGTATATATAGGGTTAAACAGGATACATTCGCCTTTCTCCGGGTGGTATACGTTTCTTGTTCCCTTACTTCCTTTAGAAGTTCTATTCCACTAAAGTTTAAATTTGAGAAAAATATAGTGGTTTCATAAATATTTCATAACGTCCCTAATATCAAACGTTAGAACTGTGACTACTTACAAAAACTAAAGACTATAATCCTACTAACATTATAAAAAAGACCGCAGGCCAATATCGATGATAGCTTGCGAGTAGTAACCATTTATTTTTGATAAAAAACAAAAAAAAAACACCTTTTGCTGAATTAAAAAAAACAGTTGAGTTTGACAGCATGCCACGCCCACAATTATCAATAGTTTAACCTAATTTTTTGGCTACCTTAATCTGGATATATAAGCTACAAAAAGGAGTAAAAATTTTAAAAATCGATGACAAAAAAAAATTTGACTTTTGGCCAATGAAATCAAAATTTGAGCCACAGTGTGGCGGTCTAGAGCGACTATAATTTTTTTTACTTGTTATTAATTTTTTTGGCAGCAGATATGAGAAAGTTCATATTGGATGCTATATTTATATGGGGAGTAGGTCGAAAAATGGCCCGATCCTGACCATATTTGATAAAGTCACTTATATTTAGAAAAAATATATACGAACCAAATTTGAGAAAAATCTGTGCAATATTTTTGTTTTTTGATAGATTTAAGTGAAGATCGGGAAGCAGCTCTATATGGGGCCTATGATTTAAAATTGTCCTATAGGGATTATTTTTGGATTACTGATTAATGGATGTAATAAACACATACAAACCCAATTTGACTGAGATCTATATGATAATTTGGATCTTATGGCAATTTATGTCGATTTCATAGGGGTCATTTGTATAAGGACTAGGTCTAAACATGGACCGATTTTCACCAATTTCAATAGCGTTCATTCTATGGCCGATAAAAGCTTATATACCAAATTTCATCAAAATATATTCATATTTGCGACCTGTAGTTTGATTACATGGTTTACATGGACACACAGACGGACGAACAGATGGACGGACATCGGTAAAGTGATTCTGAGTCGATCGGTACAATAAAAGATGGGTCTAGGTCAAATATTTTTGATAACTACATACAGCAGCACAAAGTCATTATACCCAAACCACATGGTGGTATAGGGTATAAAAAGGTATGTTTTCTCAAATAAAATTAAATTTTGATAGAAATATTGATAATGCCAAAGATATGAATTGGCACTCACCTCATTATCACGGGTATTAGCTAATCATCTTATCATACT
This sequence comes from Cordilura impudica, assembly GCA_963682025.1. Lineage (NCBI taxonomy): Eukaryota > Metazoa > Arthropoda > Insecta > Diptera > Scathophagidae > Cordilura > Cordilura impudica. The sequence goes on from OY821519.1 coordinate 54,849,253, forward strand.
TGTTCCATTTATGGTCACAAGAATATGTCGATATTTTGAGGAATCTTGATATATATCCACAAATAATATTTTCATAAAGAAAATATTTCATACAACAGTTTTGTACCTGGCTGCTCTAATCTGGAACGTCAAAACCTTGAGAAAAATGTAATTAAAAAAAAAATTAAAAGGAAATGATAAAGTCTTTATCATAAAGAACACTTCAAATAACACATAAATCGAAGTAAATTAAATGTAAACAATAAAACAGTTAATGGCACTTCAAATGATTTTACGAGCATGGTCTAAATTAAAGATATGTTACTTTTTATACCCTATACAACTCTATGGTCGGGGCATAATAAGTTTGTGCTGGAGGTAAATCGTCGCATTCGATATCGAGTAAAATCAATCGAAATTTCATATTTTAGTTTATTATTTAAAGAAGACGGACAGTCTTCAGACCTCGTTTCACTATTTTTTTTACTATTAACTACGGATCATAACTCTTTAGCTGTGATAGAGTGAAATTAGTGTTAGTATTTTATTTTGTAAAATAAAAAAATAATTTCGATCGAAAAATTTCGATATCGAATGCGACGATTCGACCCTTGATGTTCGAAACTGCCGATTTAGCAATGTTTGTCTGTCTGTCTGTGTTTTTTCCTTTTTTGTCCGAGAGATTTAAATCTTGCATAAGATTCGTGAATATTCCTTTTCGTTGTATGTCGGATTCCTACCAACTACAACCTTCGTCCTTTTTTCCCTGCGGGAGTACCTGTTAAGGTGTTATCGCGGGGCATGGTAGACTTAGCTAATCACCATAGCTACTTCCCTTATTTACTTTCCATGCAACTGTTCTACTCTCAAAGTGTAATGCACAACCTAAATAAAATCACTCACCTTATTCCGGTTTTTCTCGGATCTTAATATTATTTCTAAAATATTCGCATGTTGTATATATAAACATAATCACCCCTGTTCTTGAAACCACTATCACAAAAAAAAACTCGTAAATGAAAAAATTCTTAAATCTACGAGTTTTTTGCTGTTCTCTAATTTCAATAAGAATATTTTTTCTCGTTTTAATTCACATAGAAAAGGCTTTGTGAAATCAAAACAAATGCCCGTTTTTCTACTAAGCAGGTCTTAAGAGATAAAGAAAACTAATTGATATTTAAACTCTAACATGTTTTTTATTGAACCTTGTCATTATTTTAAAAAATTAGACATTAATTTTATGAAAAAAACGATTTTAAAAAACGTCTACATTTTGCGCTGATTAAAAAAAAAAACTCGTAATAAGTGGTCGATGTTAATAAAACACACTTTTTGCGATGATGCTGTTCTATAACTATAATAAAAACTTTTTATTTACATAATCTATTTTCCATTATAATTTTTTCAATTATAAAATAGATTCTTTATGCACTAATTATTGCAAATAAAGGAATTAAAAAAAAAATTTTTCATCAAATCACATATTTTTTTTTTTTTTTTTTTGCATACGTTCGAAACAGTAGTGATGCCAGTCAAATCCTATTTATTTGAATATCGAATTTTTTTTTGGTGATGCCTAACTTTTTAAAAATAGAAAAGTCATATTTAATTGAATGAAATTGAAGAACAAAACAATTAAATGAACAAATAAGTTGTTATTTTAAAAGAAAATATTTTTCTTTATACTTTTTCTATAAACTTAAGAAAAAACATGCACAAAATATTTAAAAGTTTTTTGTGAAACTGAATAAAGAACCATATGGCACCTCGGTTTCTAGATAACATATGTTCTTAATTCAAACATATGGTTCTTAACTCGCACATATGTTTCCATTAAATAAATAAAAAAAAGTGGTTTCAAGAAACCCAAAATTTCAATTTCATGTGATTTTAAATTCACTCTTATTCAAATAACAACGTTTCAAGAACAGGGCTGAATATATTCCACGTCCTATAAGTCTTCTGAACGCCCAGGGCACATAGGAGTATCAACGTGTCCAAATATGTTTCGGTGGCTCCTGTAAGAACCTCCCCATGACGTCTATTCATCCATCTCTGTATATTGGGTATAATTTGGAATGTTCAAGGACCATTTAAACTCTGTTACCATCTAGTCTGCCATTGAAGCACTGCTCTTTTAGATTCCGCTCTATGTATTTCAGACATTGATACATTTGTATTATTCCTTTTCGAAATATAAAATCTCTGAGCTTCGCTTGCCAGTAAATCTATCGGCATCATTCCCGCCCGCTTTACACACACTGATGACATCAATGCAAGTGACCACACAGGTGCTGCATATAGTGTTTTTCAGCCACACCCTAATGGGATTTTTCTATTTGGATCTAATTTTATATATTTTTTTTATATATGTTGCCACTATTTCATGTACTGATCACGATTAGATTACTCAAATTGCATAGGGTTACCACATGCGTAGTAATGTGAGAATCTTTATTTGACCCCCTTCTTTAAATGCATTTTTTATATTTCTTGAGGAGGTATCGTTATGATATTCCATGATATCCTCAAGGATACATTTTAGAATAGATTAGTGCACATTTTAAGTTTTTTTTTTTACATTTTAGGGTTTTTCAAATTCTAGTCATATTCGTAACATCTGGGTCTGGCCAGATCCGTAACATTTTCTTAATATTTTAATAGATTTTGGAACTTTTTCTTCACAAAATTTGAAAAAATTACGTCCAACAAAGTAAATAATCCTTTTTAAAATTTTTTTTTTTTTAACTGATAAAACTAAGTGAGCTTTGAATTGCAAGAATATTTATTTGAACTACAATGAACATGAGCTCTAATCAAAACAATCAGTTCATTTGAAATTATGATTCAAAAGTGGTTGTGCATAATTCGTGATTTGCTGATTTTTATACCCTATACCACTATGTGGTTTGGGTATAATGACTTTGTGCTGCTGTTTGTAACAACCAAAAATATTCGTCCTAGACCCATCTTTAATTATACCGATCGACTCAGAATCACTCTTTGAGTCGAAATAGCAATGTCCGTCCGTCCGTCCGTCCGTTCGTTCGTCTGAGTGTCCATGTAAAGCTTGTAATCAAACTACAGGTTGCAAATATGAATATATTTTAATGAAATTTGGTATATAAGCTTTCATCGGCCATGGTATGAACGCTATTGAAATTGGTGAGAATCGGTCCATGTGCAGACCTAGTCCCCATACAAATGACCACTATGAAATCGACATAAATTGCCATAACTTCAAAATTATCATATAGATCTCAGTCAAATTGGGTTTGTATGTGTTTATTACATCCATTTATCAGTAGTTAAAAAAATAATCATTATAGGAAAATTCTTAGTCATAGGCTCCATATAGAGCTGCTTCCCGATCTTCACTTAAATCTATCAAAAAAAAAAACTATTGCACAGATTTTTCTCAAATTTGGTTTGTGTATATTTTTTCACAGTATAAGTGACTTTACCAAATAAGGTCAGGATCGGTCCATATTTCGACCTAGTCTCCATATAAATATAGTATCCGATATGAACTTTTTCATATCTGCAGCGAAAAAAATTAATAAAAATGCCACACAAATTTGGTTTAGGCTTAATTGCTATATCCAATTAGTTGGACCGAACAGATAGGGTCTCTAAACGCATGGTATAGGGTATCGTATAGTCGGTCTAGACCGACTATAATTTTCTTACTTGTTTTGGACTGGAGATAGAGGATAACTATGACATAGATGAATCTGAAGATGATATTCAACCAGAAGTCCAAGCACAGTCAGACAGAAATCACATAGACCGAACTTCATATTTTTACGGAAAAGATGGCTCAAAGTGCCACCTGTAGCCGCTCTTATCTGCACCCATAACATTATGCGATTTACTAGAGGTCTTGCACAAAAAATTCAATTCCAATTGACGTATTTAAGAAATTTTTTACCTCCAACATCGTATTTAATAAAGGGTTTTTCAATAAGAGCGCTACAAAAGTTTTTTTAAATAAGACAAAAACGGTTTTGGATATCAATGAAATTCTTTATTCGTGTGAAAGTACGTTCGATGCCATTATGTATGGAAATCGGCCTCTTTTGCATGACCACCACGGGCACGCTTGCAGAAGTCCAGACGCTGAACCCAATTTTCGACGTTTTTCAAGCATAAATCGGCCGATTCTGCTGCAATTTCACGTTCAATATTCGTACGAAGTTCATCAATCGTCGCTGGCTTGTTGGCATAGACCATAGACTTGACGTAGCCCCACAGGAAATAGTCCAACGGCGTCAAATCGCACGACCGAGGCGGCCAATCAACTGGACCATTTCGTGAGATAACACGTTCTCGAAACTTGGTTTCCAATAAATTGATTGTGACATTCGCTGTCTGGCTTGGGGCCAAAAATATTCGGTTATCATTGAACGGTAGCGATTCCCATTCACAGTAACGTGCCGGTCTTGATCATCACGGAAGAAGTACGGCCCAATGACGCCGCCGGCCCATAAACCGCACCAAACCGTAATTTTTTCGGGATGCAATGATGACTCATGGAGTACGTGTGGATTGCTGCCTGACCAATAACGCATATTTTGTTTATTGACGAAGCCATTCAGCCAGAAATGAGCCTCATCGCTGAAGATGATTTTTCGATGAAAATCCGAATCATTTTCAAGTTGTTGCTCAGCCCAATTCACGAACATACGACGCTTCTGGTGGTCAAGCGGCTTCAGTTCTTGCGTCAATTTGATCTTGTTAGGATGTAGGCCAAGATCTTTTCGCAAAATTCGCCACAACGACGTCACAGAGACGCCCAACGGTTGAGAACGACGTGTGAGAGACACATTTGGGCTTTCTTCAACTGAAGCCTCAGCGGCAGCAATATTCTCGACACTACGGGCACTTCTTTGTCTCACTGGCACGGGAACATTTTGTATTGTGCCTGTGGATTCAAAATTTTCCACTAGACGCTCAATCGTTGATCTGCTAGGACAATTATGACGACCATAAATTGGACGTAACGCTCTTAACGTTGAGGCCACTGACTCCGAATTTCGGTAGTAAATTGTAATAATTTCGACTCGTTGTTGGCTTGTATATCTTTCCATAATGAAATGGCAAACCTTACTGAAGAGAAATGTCAAAAGAGCGACAAGAAATATGGCGTCGTTTGCTGTCCCTGTCTCTCTACTTTTGTAGCGTCCCTGTTGAAAAACCCTTTATTTTAAATGCCACAAATCCGTATGCCAACGATTCGATATGCAAGTGGAATCAAAATAACCCAGACAAGAACAAAGTGTGGAAGGCATTTACAGAAGATGAGTTAGATAAAAGCCATAACAATATGCGGCATGCATCTGTCCTCTGGAAAACAACAAGTCTACCAATTTTTAGGGCGACAATGTCGTTTTTCCTCTCTTTATTGCGTTATATCCGATTTGATGATGGCCGTAGCAATTAGTGACATTTGGAACATCTTATATGAGAACCTGGAAAAAAAATTACCGGCCACATAGCAACAGCACCATTAATGAGCAATTATTTGCAATCGCGGCCGCATAAAATTTACCCAGTATATTCCCTCAAAGCCTGCTATGTATGGCATTAAAATATGGTGGGCGTATGATGCCAAGACGCATTACACACTGCGCGGCATTATATACACTGGTATATGCGATTAGCTTCAAGATATGCTCTTTCCGGTCAGAAAATTATAACGGATAATTTTTTTACGACATTAAAAAGATGTAAAAGGTTGACAAATATTGGTTTGGATTTTGTTAGTACTGTTCTGAGTAACCAGACATGTATTCCACCTGAAATGAAAAAACACAGCTCCCGGCCAATTCTTTCTCTGAATTTGGATGTTTTGAAAATGATATTGCTATATGCTCATACATATGTTCCGAAAAAAATTAAGTCGTTAATATTCTCTCTACTGCTCATTATAATAAGAATGTGGTTGGTGTACTAAAGAAACCGGAAGCGTATGCAATGGACCAAATGTTAGGGTATTATACCACTAAAAGGCGCACAAAGAGATGGAATTTAGCTTTCTTTTCAATATGATAGCGGATATGAAACTGGCAAGCTATATTATTTGTTAAGAAGTAGATGGCTTCAAAAATACAGATGGTCGCAGAAATTTCCTGTTTTCTCTATCTGAATCACTAGTTCGTCCTTAAATAGAGAAACGTTGCACCAATTCACAAGTTCTACAGTCGATCAGCTATTGAATCATTCCTCATCCGACCTTTTTTGTTAAGTTTTTATTTTAGAGAGCTACAACAAATGTTACTACCTTAAGCGAAGCCAAAGTTATGGAGAAGAGTCGAGACTGTCAATTATGTAATCCATGTGATAAAATACGTCGCAAAACTCGATTCTTTTGTGAAAAATGTTTGCAGCCCGTATGTCAGCAACACTCAAAATGCGCCTATACATGTTTCTCATGCATAAATGAGGAGCTCCAAGAATAAACTCAACATTTTCTTTAAGAGTTTTAATTATTTAATTCCTGAGATATTATCATTACCATTATTATGTAACTTTTTTGTTTAGTTATTTAATTAAAATATGTGCATTAGCGCGTCCCGATTTCGTTTTTTTTTTTCGAATTTGAAAATGCTTGCCCCCCAAAAGATGGGGATTTAGGAGCCTTTTACAGGAAAAACAGCAAAAAAATCTTTGGACAAAAAACCAGATGGCTACCGGATCCTAAAGATTGCAATCCTAGTGCATTTTGAAAAAAAAAATATTTTTGATTTTCAAAAAATGAATTGCAAAAGTTGCGCAATACAGAGTACATTCCGGGAAAAATATTAATAAAATTTCCGTAGAGCAATTTTAGTGCAGCGTTGCATCTTAAATATGGAAAGTGAGTATATATTTATTTCTTTCTTTCTTTCAAGCTAAATTAGTCTCAAAAGCTGTGCGCTAGACCAGAAAAGCTCTATCACATTTTTTGAAACAGTTTTAGCTAATATCCTCTAGTTTGCGCAGCTTTTGAGACTAATTTAGCTTGAAAGAAAGAAAGAAAAAAAATATAAACTCACTTTCCATCTTTAAAATGCAACGCTGCACCAAAATAGCTCTACGGAAATTTTATTAATATTTTTTCGGGAAAGTATTCTGTATTACGCTTCTTTGGGCGTAATTTTTTTGAAAATCAAAAATATTTTTTTTTTTCAAAATGCACTAGGATTGCAATCTTTAGGAGCCATCTGGTTTTTTGTTAAAAAATTTTTTTGCTATTTTTACCGTAAAAGGGTCCTACATCCCCATCATTTTCGGGTGGCAAGCTTAAAAAAGAAATTCGGGACACGCTAATGTGCATACATATATTATTTTGAATAATAAATAATTTTCTAAACACAAAATCTTTATATTTACTTTTTTAGTTCTTTTATAAAGTCCTATAGTTATGTGACGGGTCTGGCTAGACCCTGGTGTTATGAACGTGACAAATCAATGTGGTGTAAACATAAGCGTTAACAGTTTTAACCAACTCTTTTTTTAGAAATGAGGAATTTTTTTAAGTATTTGCATTAAAAAATGTTCCAATATGAAGAAATTGGCCTATGAAGTGGAAACCTGGCCCTTAATATGTATTTTTAAGTACAAAGGGCTTGGAACAACATTTTATAGAAAAACATTTGACGATGGCAGATGCAAGTTTTTATATTTTAGTAGTTATTATGAAATAATCTGCTGTATTTAGGGTTTTTTGGAGAAGAGTGTGGTTTTAATAAAACTCTTTTTCGTTTCACAAATAAAAAAATATATATATATAAGCTAAAAGCTAAAGCTATGTGGCCAATGTTACCAACGTCGATTTTATACCAGAGTATCTAATCTGGTATAAAATCGACATTGGCCACATAGCTTTAGCTTTTAGCTTTTGCACAGTTGGGCAGTTTTATAGATAAACAAATTTCCTTGTTGTGTTTTATAAAACTTCGCATCAGGCAATGCTGATGTATGTATTTGTTCAATGAATATTTAGCACAGACAGTTACCATTGAAACAGTTTGGCAGTCTTTGGTTGCTTAATACACTGGCTTAATAAATAAAAACAAAATTTTTTCCAAGTTTTTTTTTTTTTGATTTTATTTTGAAAATTAATTAGTTTCAAACTTTTCACATAAGAAAAACAAAAAGAATATTTAAACAATTTAATATAAATGTATATTATGTGGTAAAGACATATAAAACATTTCTTCATCTGTGTTTAATTTGGTTTTTTCTTACGATTTTTTTTTTGATAAATGTTGCACATAAAATTATTAATTAAATTATTAATTTCTTTTTTTGATTGAATATTTTACAAATAAAATTCCATTTAACATATAAAATATAGACACATACAATACAATATAATGGCAATAATTCCAACGACACTAAATTATTTAATAAATATATATATATTTTTTTTTTAATTTATCATTTTATTTGTTGGTTGATTTAGCAGCTAATTTTCAGTAAATTAATTTTGTAATAATTATTAATTTCAAATATTAATTCTACTCAAAATAGTTAATAATTTTTCTTAAGTTATTAAACAAAATTTTTTAATAAAATAAAATTTAAGTAAAATAATTATTCTAGCTAGCTATTTTCATAAATTTTTTTCAAATATTTTTTTCTTCAATAAAATTATATTTAAAAAATTAGTTCTTCTTAGCTTTTTATGAGTATAGTAGGGATCCTGGCATTATTGATGCCTGGATAACGAAATCCCGGAATTTTGAAAGAATATTTTTTTTAGTATCACAAATAATAATCTCGTCAACTCTTTAAAAAAAATTCAAATATTAAACTGATTTTGTTGAAAATATGGTTATGATTCTTATAAAAGAGGAAATTAAAAAAGTTTTTAAAAAAATTATTAAGGCGATTCCATGATATCGTATGAAAGACTGTAGTAAACCTTCACATTTTCATTGTACAAAAATGAAACGATGTCCTGATTGAACATCAACTAAATAGGATAATGATGATTTTTACTCACAGCTTGTAACAAAGCGTATCTCTTTAAAGAGGGTCTTAATTGCAAACTATTTACAAACAAGTTTATCCAAAAATAATTGTGTAATAAAAATCATGGACGTTCTGATTTTTCTTTTTAGTACTTTTAATAAATAAATTATTTAATCTTCATTGTTTTTTTAACACAATTGCAACTTAAACGATTAAAAATTAAAATAACAGTAATTATGAAATAATATAGCTTTTTCTTTGGTTATTTGAATTATTTTTGATATGTACATGAAATTTTTATTTTTTTTATTAATTTTTTCTGTACTTATAATAAAAACATGTTTGAAAATGTAAAAGTAAATAAATAAATATCATATTCCATAAATGAAAACGTAATGGAATGGTAAAAATGTGTATTAGAAATTCAAAAGAAATTCAAACTTTTTCATATAAATTTTAAGCCAATCTTTATTTTTCGAAAAATTTCGTAAATTAAAAGCAGATGACATTTTATATTTAAAAGAGAAATAACAAAAAAAATTTATTGAAAAATAAACGTAAAAAAGTGACGAATACCGAAAACTACCGTAAACCCCCAAAAATGCCGAAATCCCGGCATTTGCAAATATTAGTTTCATTTGGCATCCCTAATGCGTACGTTAATTAACACGTTTACAATATTTCTACAAAACACCACACAATTTTGCACTTCAAAATAATTTTATGGCATCGAATTAACTAAATTGTTTTTTTTTTTTTAGGTGAAATAATTTGTTTACAAATGAAATTTTTTTGGGTGAGAACATGATTTTAGACGAGTAAGAGTATGAACAAACCCAACGCGGTGCAGAAGGTTTTTCCGTTGGGGTAAAAAAAATTTCCAAACAAAACGGACTATTTCGACGGCAAAAATTGTGAACTTCATTGTTTGCATTTCGACTATATCATTTTTTTTATAAAATAGCGTATAAGTTTTCTTTTTTAAATTGTTTAAAAATTAATATTTTCTTTTTTCTTTAAAATCTATTTGATTTACATAAGTGGAATTAAATTTAAATTTGCACTTTATTTTCGAAATAATTTCTATTTTTCTTTTTTTTTTTTAATAAATACCATAAAAATCAAAAACATATGTTTTTTGTTTACAAAATTACTATTCACCACAATATTAGAGAGAAATGCGAGTTGAAAAATGATACTATATCAGAGAAACTCCGCAATCAATATAAAGTAGATTGTTGCAGTGCAGGGAAACTCAGCTATTTTTTAAGTAAATTATATGCGTTGATTCTTTCACTTATGTTATGTTATGTTAAAAAAAAGACATTATTTTTTTCCACCAGACGCTACAACTCATAAAATCGTAAAACTAAAACTGAACATAAACCCCAAAAACAACAAATAGTAATGATGTCGCAAAGAAGTCAACAAAGAATTCAATTCAAGAATACGAAAAATTTCACGAATTCTTCATTGAATTAATTTAGTAGGAAGCTTTAATATCCAAAAAAAAAAAAACTTGATACTGAGATCATCACATTATATGTAGTTGAAAAGATTTTATAATCAAAAAATGTATATATACACTATTTTCTGCAGTGCTTTGACAAGAGAGAGAATATTTTTAACGTCTTTCTATCTGCTCAGTAAATTACGTGTCTTTTCACCGCAAATTACTTAGATTATTGAGCCCAAAATCTCTTTAAAACGTAACTAGGCATATAATTGCTACAAAAAGTATCCGTACGCTTAAATATGAAAATTTTAAATATTATAAAAAACTAGCTCGAAATCGAGTGCAAACCCTCGAAAATCGAGTGCAAATTCTAGAAAATTTTATTTTTCATTTAATAAATAATATTTGTTGGACACACAGAAGATATATAAATGGGTTTGTTAACAATAATTTTAATAAACATACACACAGTACGTGTTTAATGTATCTGTTAGTAGCAACTTTAAAAAATCATTACTCCAAAAAAGTTTTCCAGACGGTGCAAATCTGTAAATCTGCTGGACACCTAAAAAGAAATACCTTTCAAATGAGGTATGTTTGGTCGAAATCGGTTATTAACTACAATTTTATATCGGTCACAAGAAATCGTCTTACCTATTAATATTATAGATTTTAATAAAATATTTTGAATTACGAGCTTTTTACTATTGACACATTGGGAATTTAAATTTTTTTAAAAAAAGTTTACGAAGCGTTTCTACAACACAAAAAAAAATGCAGTATGGTAACTATAAGTGCCAGAAAAAGTATTCGTACATTTACAAATTATGCAACGACGTACAGTTCTGTTACATTGATTTTATTTTAGCAGAAGACAAACCTGTTTGCATAAAGGTCATTTGAAATAATTATATTTCTTTTTGAAACTATATTTGGGGGACTAACTAGAAAGTGAAGCGAATGCAAATACTACAACTATTTGTTCACATAGCCAATCCTTTCCAAATAGCAACCTCAACCACTGTCCACCCTGGAGCCTAACTGTGCTCTGGAGGAGATTTTTCGTTCCAACAGGATAATGATCCGAAACATATAGCGCACAATTCAAGCTGTTGTTGCTCCACAATACTAGAAATCAGTGGAAATCACCACCCCGATGAGCCGATCGTAACAGAATTTTTGTGGGATTTACTGGAGCGCATAAAATAACCTCAAAGGATACGTAAAAAAGGATATTTTGCGTGAATGGGGTGAAAAGGTAAAGGGGATACTTTAAAGTTGATTAAGTCGGTGCCAAATCGGCTCACAGAGGTCCTAAAGCGCAAAGAATATCCTAGTTTTAGTTTTTTTTTTTTTTTTTGTATTATTATTTAAAATGTACGAATACTTTTTCTTATAAAAGTGAGAAAGACGTTTTTTAATCACACTTAAAATCCAGTCACGGTGGTAGACTCAGATTTTATTCCGAGGTAATCATTGAAATGGTAATTAGCTTATCGAAAATCGTAGTTTAACATGCTGGAGGAGCAGGAGTAATTGTAACTGGATTTTAAGTGTGACAAAATAAAATCATGTTCTCCATTTTTTTGTAGGTTTGCCTCAGTTTTACTCGAAAACTAGTTCTTTACTTATTTTATTATCTACATAATTATCTACATATTCGCTCAGCAGCCTAAATGTGCGTACAAAGAAGCACCAAAAGTTTATAAGTTAAAAAAAAGTCCAATAAAATAAATACAAATTTGTTTAAACCATTCCAAAATATTATCTAATATCCCTCTTTATTATTTATCGTAATTTTCTATTGTAAGTGCTATTTGTGCGTACAAAATATAAAACGGTACTTCCCCATAGTTTAAAATATTAAATCCAGCAGCTAACATTTGTTTAGAGTTGTATAATTGATAGTAGTATAATCTGTACATTTTTTTAGAAAATATTTGAAAAGAATTGTAATGGGTCAAAAGAGTAAAGAAATTGATGACGGAGAAAGAAAAATTGTTGCTAAACTATGGAAAGAAGGAAAAAATCTACGGCAAATTGCAAAAACTGTAGGAAGAACTCATTCCTCTGTGCAAAGAGTTGTGAACAACTTTAAAAAGAGTGGAGTATTTGTGTCCAGCCCGCGTTCTGGTTGTCCACGAAACAATCTATCGTTCGGTTTGACCAACAGAATACCAGATTAACCGCAGCCAAAATATGCCAAAATATAAAGGCACAATTTAATAAGAAAATTAATAAGGATACTGTTCATAGAACTTTGAAAACTGCTAATTTCCGCAGTCTTAGAGCTCATAGAAAGCCCATGGTTAACCGACAGAAGCGAATTGCCTTTGTCAAACAATTTATTAGCAAGCCAAGAGAGTTCTGACAAAAGGGACTTTTGAATGATGAAAGTTTAGCATTTTTGCAATAGAAGGCAGACAGCTGGTGTGGAGAAAACCAAGGAAAGCGCTCGATCCTAAAAATTTAAAACCAACAGTAAAGCACGGTGTAGGTGGTTGTATAGCTTGGAGGTGCCTGTGTTACCGAGGAGAAGGCAATTTAATATTTATACCTTCTATTATGGATACTAAAGTCTACCTAGACATATTGAAGGAGAATTTGAAGCCAAGCATTGAAAAATTAGCGGTGGATACCGATTACATATTTCGGCAAAACAACGACCCGAAACACACGTCTCACAATTCGAAGCTTTGGCCACTGTACAATGTCCCGAAACAGCTTAAGACACCTCCACAGTCACCAAAATCCCACATTGAGCATTTGTTGGACTTGTTGGAACGCCGGATTCATCTGCATTTAATTATTTCCAAAGAAATGTTAAAGGAAACAATGATACAGAATAAACATCAAAATTGGTACATTCGATGCCAAAACGTCTAGCTGAGGTTCTCCAAAGCAAAGGCTATCCAACCTCATATTGAGTTTAAAAAAAAAATATTTTTTAAGAAAATATATACACAAAATATTCTTGTGTACGCAAACGGTACGTTCGTAAATGCGGTTTTTTATGCAAACAATTGACAGTGCTGCCGCAAATTTTTGCAATTATGGCATCATTTTAATTTCTGATGCAATAGTGCGCAAAGCTTAAAAATAAAATTAAACATTGGTGCAGAATGGAAGAGTAAGTAGTGCATTTATAATATTAATAGCCTACGCGATTTGTTATTACCGATGTTTTGTTCTACCATTTTATCCCAATTTTGACCAAACGTATATTATTTGGAATATATTTCTTTTTAGCTGTTCACCAGATTTATAAATTTTTAATTTTTTTGCTTTATTTTGAGTAAATCGCATATAAAGTTGCTACTAACACATACATAAAATTATACAAATGCCATGTGTGTGTTTATTAAATTTGTTAATGTGTCTGTTAATGAGTTTGTTTTCTTCATTCACAATAATAATAAACCAAAATAGTGTTGGTTTGTGAATTGGCTAAGTTGAAAAATAAAGTTGCCTAGAAATTGTACTCGAATTTCGAGCGCTGGAATCTGCTAGTTATATAAAAATTGTTTATAATAATTTAAATAAAAATAAATTAATAAAAAGAAGATCGAGACATTCGAAAATGACTATGGAACACATATCGTTTTATTATTTCAAAGTATTTTTTTATTTTAGGAGTCCGCCTTCTTTTTCGTTTTAATTCATTTTTTTAAAAACAAAAAGTTTTTCTAATGATTGAGTTTGAAATTTTTTATCTTTATAAAAAAAAATAATAAAATTAAAAGTCTTTCTTTTAACTCTTTTTTTTATTAAAAGTTAACAAAAAGTTGTGATTTTTAGAATCAAGATTTTCAATAATATTTGTTAATGTTATTGTAAAAAGTAAATTCTGTCCAATTGTTAAGCAGTAGCAAAGCATCTGCAACAGCTGATCACGCATCACAACAAAACTTGGCATATCTGCCGCAATGATGCACAAATTTACTGAATTCACGTACGTACTGTGAATTATTATTTTTGTTTTTATTAATAATTAGAATTTAATATTAAAGGAAAAGAGTAACGAAACAATTAAAATTGAATTTATTCATTTATTTAGTAGCATTGTTTATTTTTAATTCAAATACTTTATATTTGTTTGTACGCACATTTACTCGTACTAGCAGATTCCAGCCGTCGAAATTTAAGCGCAAATTCTAAGAAATTTTATTTTTTCATTAAATAAAGACCCTAAAAGTATGCTAATCAATTACATATAGTCAATTCACGAATCAACACAAAAAACCAACTCATTTTTATTACAAACACATTAACAAATTTAGTAAACACACACATAGTATTGTATAATTTTATGTATGTGTTAGTAGCAACTTTAAATGCAATTTAATCAAAATGAAGGAAAAAACTTAAAAATCTGTAAATCTACAGAACGGCTAAAAAGAAATACCTTTCAAGTAATATACGTTTGGTAAAAATCGGGAAAAAAAATGGTAGAACATAAAATCAGTCACAAGAAATCGCCTAGCCTATTAATATTATAGATGCTGCTGAGTGCAATTTCTGGTCTTATGCTGCTTGCACCTGGTAGTTCAGAGATCATTGGTTCTAATCTCCGCTCGCCTTTTTTTTTTAAATTTATTTAATTAACACTTAAGACCCTCGTGCTAATAATTACTTATTCCTATTTTATCATAAGCTTGTACGTAATTATATGAAATTTCGAGTGTAATAATATTTCAGAAAATTGACAAATTAAAAGCAGTGAAGACTTTAGAGTTTGCATTATACGCAACATTAGTTGGGAAATATTTTCTGGGTACGTACACATTTCGTGACACGCATTTATCGTTAGATTAAATTGTAGACCCCACGCCCCGTCCGCTTAAGTGTGGTGCAAAATATTTGATAATCGTTTATTACGTTTTTAACACGATTTTTTTTTTTTGTAAAAATGTTTTTAAAATATGTTTTTCGAACGAAATTTTTTTCAATAAATATTTACTATTTGTAACTAATACTAGATGCAGCCAACCATTACATTACAATATGTATGTTTGTATAGATCCTGATAAGAAATATCGCCTATTCATTGATAAATTAATTAAAAATTAAAAAAAAAAAATAATGTGATAAAGGCAAACTTTTTTAAAATCAACATTGAAGGCACGTTTAGTTGAAATACACAAAAGCAATCTCGCTAGTTTGCTTTCGTCTAATTGTGCCTTAAATAATAGTTAATGAATATATAATCAATGATAAATATTTGTGTAGATACGTTATTAATTCTATTGCATTAGGACAAACTTTAATAAATTAAAAAAATAAACATTTGCAAATTGTTACAAATTGTAATTTGGTTTAACAGATAATTGTCTTAATCATTTTTATATACACTATCCAGAACTTTGAAAGAATTGTTTAGCTAATTTACAACTCCTTTTTTATGGCAAAAATTTGTCAGTTTCCTAACTGATAGAACTCTAGATATTTGACGATAAATATTTACTTTATATGGGGGATGTGCACTAATCAGACGTGTAACTAATGGACATGCTAACACAAAATTTCAAGAGTCTCGCTGTCATGGAACTCTGTATTTAATGATAAATATTTACTTTGTTTGAGAGGTGCCAGGCCCATTTGGCTTAACTACGCAGATTTATAACTAATAGGCTCTCAAGACTCTCGCATTCACGGTAGTGTAGGCATATAATGATAAATAGTTACTTTGTATGGCAGGTGTCACACTTACTAATCCGATTACGGCCATTGTTGGCTTGACTAGGCATATTTAAAACTTATGATCTCAAAAATGATTTAAATACTCTTGCTGTCAAAGTATTCTAGATATTTGTACAAATATTTACTTTGTATGGAGGTTCCACACCCTCTTATCCGATCAGACCCAATTTTAACTCCACTGAGGATATTTACACTCCAGCTCACTGGTTAGACGCACCTGTATTTCTCGAGTTCAATATGGTCTAACTAGATTAATTCGTTATTATATTTATCCCACTATTTTTTCCAATCAGAATTCGAACATTTCCGAAAAAAATTTGTATCGCATTTTCGATTTATTTGATGCATAACGGAACTTTCGGAGTTTAATGAAATGTCAAACAAATTACATGTGCTTTTAGTTGTTCAATGGAATAGACGCATTAAGGGTTATAGTGAAAAGTGAAAACGTTTTTAGTCAAAGTGGTGGATAACTAATTTTTTAGTTTAAACAAGTAAGAAAATTATAGTCGGTCTAAACCGACTATACGATACCCTATACCATGGTTTAGAGACCGTATCTCTTCGGTCCAACTAATTGGATATAGAAAATAAGCATAAACCAAATTTGAGTGGCATTGTTATTAATTTTTTTGGCTGCAGAGATGAAAAAGTTCATATCGGGTGCTATATTTATATGGCGACTACGTCGAAAAATTGACCGATCCTGACCATATTTGGTAGTCACTTATATTTTGAAAAAATATATACAAACCAAATTTGAAAAAAATCAGTGCAATATTTTTGATTTTTGATAGATTTAAGTGAAGATCGGGAAGCAGCTCTATATGGGGCATATGACTAAGAATGTTCCTATAGGCATTATTTTTGGACTACTGATTAGTGGATATAATAAACATATACAAACCCAATTTGACTGAGATCTATATGATAATTTGGATCTTATCGCGATTTATGTCGATTTCATAGGTGTCATTTGTATGGGGACTAGGTCTGAACATGGATCGAATTTCACCAATTTCAGTTTAATCCCATGGCCGATAAAAGCCTATATACCAAATTTCCTCCAAATATATTCATATTTGCGACCTGTAGTTTGATTACAAAGTTTACATGGACACACAGACGGACAGACGGACGGACGGACATACGGACATCGCTAAATCGACTCAGAAAGTGATTCTGAAAGTGATTCTGAGTCAGAAAGTGATTCTGAGTCGATCGGGGTAATAAAAGATGGGTCTAGATCAAATATTTTTGCTAGTTACAAACAGCAGCACAAAGTCATTATACCCAAACCACATAGTGGTATAGGGTATAAAAATGGGTAAAAATGGGTACAGCGAAAATTCTTTCCGCTCTGAAATGTGAAAAGATTGAATTCTACCATTCAGAAGGCTTGTCTAATAGAAAAATTTCTGAAAAGTTAAGCCGCAGCTCCAGAAATAAATACAAAGGAAGAAAACAGGCTTTAAGTGCCCGAGAAAAGCGCAAAGTTCTAAGACTTGCTTCCAATTCTACCCATTCGACTGCAAAAATAAGACAATTGGCCGGTGTGAAGGCAAACCTTTTAACTGGCAAACAGACAATTTCTAGTGCAAATCACTTTAAATACTCAAAAATGAAGAGAAACCCGCCGCTTGATGCTGTACGCAAGCAGAAACGCCTCCAGTTCGCAAGAAATTACATGGCTCAGACTGTTCAAAGTGAGACACGTGTTAATGATTGGCGAACGGTTGTCTTTTCTAAGAAAATCGTTTTAATTTAGATGGGTCCGACGGTTTCCAGTACTACTTCCATGATCTACGAATAGATGGTGTCATGGTGGTGCGATTACCTTTTATGGCACAGTCGACCTCATTTTTTTGACCGAACCATGAATGGAATTCGCTATAAATCGTTGTGTGAATCCGTTTTTCCGAAAATTAAAGACCTCAACTCTAGGGTCGTAAAATCCTTTATAACCAACCAAAACGTCGATTTAATGTCTTGACTGCCGTGTTCTCCAGACCTAAACATTATCGAAAATGTTTGGGGTTGGATGTCGCGCAAAGTGTTGGGAGGGGGAAGGCAATTCGAAGACAACGAATCCTTAATTGCAGCAATCAAGACAACGTGGCGTGTAATTTCTCTTGACTTCCTTCACACCTTGTACCCTTCCTTAAAAGACAGAATTTTTGAGGTTATCAACACAAACGGTGGCAGTACACATTACTAAAACGTCTCATTTGTTTCAGATTTTATTGTTCACAAGATCAAATAAATAAAATAACTATGTTTTTTTTATGAATATTACTTTTTATATTTGCGCCTATTTCATTGACCTAAAAATTATTTGAAGTGCCTTAAAATAATTTTAAGTTTTTTGTTAAAGAATGAAAAAAAAGCATTAAATAAACTAAGTTTCCGCATACTAGATCTTCTTAATCGTTTGTGGCAAAAATCCTAGGTAGCAATTTGTTAGGGTGCGTCTAACCTTTTGAGCTGGAGTGTATATCTTATACTTCAAAAAATATTTCAAGTCTCCTGCTAGTACTCCAGACATATTATTTACATTTCATGTGAAGTGTCATGGCCTCTTGTCAGATCGCGCCCATTTTTAGGTCGACCAATTTCTAACTACAAAATTTCGATACCATCGATATCATAGTATTCTAGATAGTTGATGATAACTATTTACTTTGTATGGGAGGTGTCATGCCCACTAATCAAAATCAAACCTAACTATACTCGTACCTTAAACCATAATAAGTAATT
This sequence comes from Cordilura impudica, assembly GCA_963682025.1. Lineage (NCBI taxonomy): Eukaryota > Metazoa > Arthropoda > Insecta > Diptera > Scathophagidae > Cordilura > Cordilura impudica. The sequence goes on from OY821519.1 coordinate 54,868,106, forward strand.
TAAAAAAATCTGTTCATTTGTATGGGGGCAAGATCTGAACATGCAACGATTTTCACCGATTTCAATAGCGTTCGTTCTTGAGCCGATCAAAACTTCGTAGTTTCATTCAAATACCGTTAGAATTGCAATCTGTAGTTGGCGAAAAAGTAAACATGGACAGATGGACGAATATCCTTAAATTGACTCAGAAAGTGATGCTGAGACGGTTGATATATTAAAATATATACCCTGATAACTGAGTGGTATGGGGTATAAAAATAATTCTTTCAAAGCTCTGATTCTATCACTATTTAATGCTATTTCTTAATAATTAAAAGTTCAACACTATTCCAATTCGTTTTGTTTTGTTTTCATATTCCTAGAATACTGTGTAATTTTATTTTTCATTTGACTTAAAATTTAACAGATATTTAGCTTGGATTGAATAGTGTGAATTTCATTTTATTGCACATTCTTTTATAAATGCTTATTCATTAAAGATTTGTTTATGATCTAGTTATAACTTTTTTGTTTATTGTTTTACTTATGCTAATTCTTTTAACCCTCTAATGTAAAAGATTGCCAAAAGAATATAATTTACTAAAATTCGAAAAACTTTTATTTTCTTAAGTCTTTTTCTTAGAGAAAAAGTTTCTGGTTTTGATTCTGAAAACTTGTTCCCATGAAAAACCCTTAATTTCCTGAAAGTCTTTTAATTCATAAAAGCGTCATTTTCTGAGGATATTTCCTATTTAGATTCTGAAAATTTTTCCCATATATAAAACACTCAAGATCACATTTTTTTCGTAAAGAAATTTCCCAGATTTAAACCTAAAACCCAAATAATTGTGGATCCAAATTGGTATATAGATTCCTATTCATCCTTAACCCTATTTGGCTATTATCACCTTAACTGAGTGGTAAATAAAAAATTTAAAAGCATCTAAACATTAGAGGGTTAAGAATATTTTTTGATTTTTTTTATATATATATATATTTTTTATACTACTTAAGTTTTCATTTTGAACTTTTTTCAATGATATTGAGTTAAGTGTGATTTTTTTTCAATTTTGCGCACTTTTTTTAATACATACATACATTATATACTCTTATTAGTATTTGTTTATAATTATTTGCACTCTTTATTTTATAAATTATTTTTCAACATGCCCAGACCTCTTCAGGGATGAATTTCCAAATATGGATATGAATGAAAATATGTGTATTGGATTGATATTCGTTAGTATGTTAGTTTTTATGACTAAGAGAGAGTTTTTAGGGTGTCCGTTAAACTTAGAGCGAGTTTTTTCCGTTAAACTTAGAGCGAGTTTTATTGTTAACTATATGTTAACAATAAATTAATCTTTTTATGGTGTTTGTGGTTTATTGTATTATGTTAAATAGTTTAATCTAGTAATGCTGCTTAAAATCTAGTTAGAACTGTCAATATAATAATAAACATAAATTTATGAAAAAATATATAAAATAAAAATTTAAAAATAACTTTTTAAAGTCAATTTTATCCAATTAATAAAATTTTATTTTGATTAATAGTAGTTACAGCAATTTTATTAACTTGAATTGGTGCTAGACGCACTAAGAGGTATTCGTACTGAAAAGCTGGCAAAAAATCAAAATTTTAAATTGCGTTTTAACCCATGAAATAATTTTAATCGCATAGTTAATTGACCACTAAATCATGTTCTAATGATAAAATAACAATATAGTAAATTTTGGGTAGCCAGGATACCGTTAAAGTTGAGGTTTTCCAATTAATTGATATGAAATTTTTTGATGAATCGAAAAAGGCCAATGTTTATGGTCTTTGAGAGTGCAGTAAACGCTTACATAAGTTACGTTTAAGTCAACAAAACGCTTCGTTTTGTACCCTTACTTAAGTTTATTTCCGGTTTTCTTAGGAGCACCTAAAAATTGAGAAGTTAAAAAAATATGCCTGTATATTGAAAGTTTTGTTTATGAGCCCCGTTTAGCCCCGTTTGACCCCATTAAGATAAGGATATAGTTTGTAGTTTGACATATATTGTAACAAAATTTCACAGGTACAGGTTGCACAAACTTGCACTTCGTGGTTTTTGAGGACTTCGAAAAAACGGTTTTTTGCAAGGCAAAAAGCTAATAAAAATTGAACGTGTTATGGTATTTGTCGCAAGGTTGGTAATATAATGGTTTTGGAGGTCGCTGATTTCGAATCTGAAGTCAAAATTTCAAAAATTAAAATGGCGGACACAAAATGGCGAACCATTTTTCTCAAAACTAAGCGCATTTCCACTAAACTTTGTCTTAAGGGGTTTTCCGGGTCGCTGATCTCGAATCTGAAGTCTACATTTCAAAAATCAAAATTGAGGATACAAAATGGCAGACTATTTGTCTTTAAACCAAAATTAAACGCATTCACTTCAAATCTTTTCTTTACGGGTTTTCGGGGCAGCTACTTTTAAACTGAGTTTGAGATTTTGGGGTCACAGTTTTGAATTTTCTAGTTTTTGGGCTTCCTGACCTTTTATTTAGAGAAAAAAAAAATAAAAATTTGTGCTCGTGGAAGCGCGGATATTTTTTTTTTTATTAAAAATTACTAAAGGTGCTATTACACGATGTGTTTTTTACATATGTACTGTCACTTTTTTATCCATATGAAATTCCTCATGTCTGTCAAAATTGTCTTTTACATACGATTCATAATTTTTGCTATCACACGTGCATATGTATTTCCGTATGACATAACCTCTAAATGTAAACAACAGCTGATTTAATTTGTGAATTTACAAAAATTTATTGTTAAAAAAAAGTTATATATGTTTTAGTTGTTAATTAATATTAAACAATTTATTTTTCTTTCGATATTAATCTTCATAATTTACTCTGTTTTTCTTTCGCCACAAGCAGTGTTGTATTTTCATATGTTTGTCATGTCAAAATAGAACCTGTTCTAATTGAAAAATGTACATGTGACTTTCCTCATGTATTGTACATAAACAATGTTTCATATGTATCACACGATGTGTGCAACTTTTGTTGTGGAAAAATTTGACAGTACATAAGTAAAAAACACATCGTCTAACAGCACCTTAAGCAAATTTGTAACTGCACTTCTTCATCGTCTTCCTGCACGTCTACTTCATCATTTTCATCGTCTTCCTCATCGAAACAACCGCAATCATCATCCTCATCGCGATAATCATCATAACTAACATCATCATGTTCTTCCTTCTTTGTGCAATCTATTTTTTGCAACAACTATGTTTCCCTAAATTCCAGTCTTTCATCCATCAATGTCGACGGGGAATTTTTCATAATGTCATACAAACATTGCCGGGAAAATTGGACATATTTTTGGGCAGCTAAGAAAGCGATTTTAACATTTTATATCAAAACTAGCAGATTCCAGCCCTCGAAATTCGAGTGCAAATTCTAGGAAATTTTATTTTTTCATAAAATAAAGACCCTAAAAGTATGCTAATCAATTATAGCCAATTCACAAATGAACACAAAAAACAAACTCATTTTTATTACAAACACATTAACAAATTTAATAAACACACACATAGCATTGTTTAATTTTATGTATGTATATGTTAGTAGCAACTTTAAATGCAATTTACTCAAAATAAAGGAAAAAGTTTAAAAATCTGTAAATCTGCGAATCGGCTGAAAAGAAATACCTTTCAAATAATATACATTTGGTCAAAATCCGGACAAAACGGTAGAACAAAACATCAGCTACAAGAAATCGCCTAGCCTATTAATATTATAGATACCAATTGTCTTGGGTATGCTTACTTGTTAAACGCAGCTCCATAGTAAATTCAGATTAAATTTAAATGAATGAAACGAAATGAAATCGGAAAACCATATGCTTCTTATAAACAAAAATGTCATGAAACCTTTGTATGCTCAGTTTATTTTTAGGTTCATGAACATGTTGCAACATGAAGCTACAATATGAAACACCAAAAATTCACAGTGACAGAAATTTGAACCTAAATGTGTCCCCCATTTTGATTTTTGAAATTTTGACTTCAGATTTGAAATCAGTGACCCCGAAAACCCCTTAAGGCAAAGTTTAGTGTAAATGCGTTTGGTTTTGAGAAAATAGGTTCACCATTTTGTGTCCGCCATTTTGATTTTCGAAATTTTGACTTCAGATTTGAGATCAGCGACCCCGAAAACCCCTTAAGACAAAATTTTTGAAATTTTGACTCCAGATTTGACATCAATGACCCCGAAAACTAAATAGTACACATATTTACGCGTATCGGAAGACCCGTTTATTTATTGCCAGCTTTTAAGTACAAATACCCCATAGTGCGACGTGTAGAAAACCTTTACATATTTACAGGTCAAATTTTTAATTCGAAATTTTTGTGTATTTTTTGTTCAGCATAAATTTATTAAAAATAATAAAAAAGCTGTAAAATATTTTAATATTTTTAATATTTTATTATCCAATATTTCGACAAACTTTGTTGATCATCTTCAGGAAATATTTTTAATAAGATCCTAGAATAATTAATTCGCGGTTTCCCTGTGTAGTACACTTTCCAACTTAAAAAAAAAAAAATTACAAAAAATTTTTTCTTTGTGAAATTTTTAAATTTAAAATCTTTAAATAAACAAAATGATTAACGTAAATTTTAAGAATTATTCGACCTTTGAAATTGAGATAATTTCCCAAAATAAACAAGCTCGAGGTCATGACCTCGAAATTACAAAATTACTAACTATTTTAGTATTCCCATTTTAGTACAAATAAATCTTATAGTACCTTAAACCACCACTCAAAAACAGCACAACTAAATAGATTATTAAAAACCAAACAACTCGCTCTTCGTTTAGTCAAATAGTTTAAAAATTTAAGATTAAATTCGTTAAGGGAAACCCACGATTTTAACTTTGAAGCTAGTTTTTTTTTTTTGTCAGTTAACTGGGTGTATTAGTTAAACCAAGTTTAACCGTGGAATTCGGTTTTTAGAATGTGGTTTAAATCAGGGACGTAACAGTTATAAGAAAAATTACGAAAATGTCTTATTTAACCATTAACATTGATGAATTCAAATAAGGTTATAATTAACCGTTATTGTAATATGTATTTAATTTTGGTTATCGTAACCAATATAGGTAAGAAATATATTTTTTTGGTTATGAATAACAATTATAACAACCAAAAATAAATTTTTGGTTACAAATAACCATTAACTCTGTTGGTTTACGTGATAATTTGTAACAATTTGTACAAATTATCACAAAATTTACTGAATCCTGTTCGTTTTCTTCAAAAACTCAGTAAAAGAGAACAAATGAGAGCGTAAAGTGACAGTTAATTTTTTGAAAACTTGATAGATTTTACTGGATATATGTATTTTTGCCAGTAAGAAATAGCAAGCAAGAAAAACATATGTTTGAAAAACATATGATAGAGTTTTGTGGTAAATAGAGCAAAAATACTACAATTCTATTTTTGTGCAAAAATGTTAAATAATAATTCTGAGGAAATTAACGATAGAAGAAGTAAATATTCACATAATCAGGTTTCATTAATTTTAATTTTTTACAATCAGCTCCTGCCAAAAAAATATGTGTATCTGCCAATTTCTTTCATAATAAATGTTTATTTTCACAAGCAATAGTTTCAGTGAATATTTTTACATGTTAAATAAAATAAAGTCTTTTAATTAAGGTTTATTTCTTTTTCTAATTTAGAGTTTCACTTCTTTTTCACTTTCAAATGTGTTTACAATCAGCTGTTTCTATGAACTTGCAAATTCTTACAAATTGCTGTTCTATTACTACTTTGGATATTTATGTTTTTGAGAACTAAATTTTCTTATTCTCTGAAATTTCGGTATTTACTGGTTTTTACTGGGAAAGTAAACGAACAGGGCTATTATTGAAAGTAATTTTATTTTCTGATTATCGCTACCCGGATATATATCGTATTTTTCATGTAAAGGGTTTGTAGTTTATTATTGAACTACTTTAATTAAACTACTTAAAGTATATTTTTTAATCAACTTTTTAAATTAAATAATATTTTCTTTATAAATTAATAAACCTTTCTTACAAAAGATATTTACCAAATATTTTTAAATTCCTTATCCATCAAACACTTTGAAATTCATCCATTACATCAAAAATGCAATACGTATCCGGGTAGTGATAAACAAAAAATAATATTACTTTCAATAATGGTTACTAGCAGAGCGAGTCCAGCGCTCGAAATTCGAGTGCAATTTCTAGGCAGCTATATTTTTCAACTTAGCCAATTCACAAACCAACACTTTTATTTTATTATTATTGTGAATGAAGATAACAAACTCTTAACATATTTAATAAAACACACATAGCATATGCATAATTTTATGTATGTGTTAGTAGCAAATTTATATGCAATTTACTCAAAATAAAGGAAAAAAAATTGAAAATCTGCAAGTCTGCAAAACGGTTAAAAAGAAATACCATTCAAATAATATACGTTTGGTCAAAATCGGGATAAAACGGTAGAACAAAACTTCGGTCACAAGAAATCGCCTAGCCTATTAATATTATAGATTGGTAACCAAAAATTTTTTTGGTTGTTATAATAGTTATTCACAAAAAAAAAAATATTTCTCACCTATATTGGTTACGATGACCAAAATACTATATACATATGTATCTTACGATAATGGTTAAAAATTCCTTAAAATAAAACGAATTTTAGCGTAACCTTTTCTTCCGAAAGAAAAAAAATAACAATCATTTTCCGTCTCTGGTTTGAATAGATACTAGCCTAGCAAGATTGTGATGTTAAACTAGTTTTTTTATTTGTATTCTGAGGTTAAATGGCAGAGGTGCGTAAACAAAAAGCCAGGGTAAACTCTCGTAGCTCCCCTATACAACCATTGCCTTCGCAAGAGAGGTTAGGGTGAGCTCTTCAGGGGGGTTTTTTATGTAATTCGATTCGAATGAAAACATTTACGAATTCGTACAAATTGTACTTTGTAGTACGCTTTCGTACTTTCGAAAATATTTTCGTTTCGAATCGAATTACATAATAACCCCCCAGTATGTAACCTTAAAACTAAACTTAACCTAAAAACACGTGCTAAAAGAACATTTAACCTAATTGTGCATGGAGTAATACGAGAAGTAATAAAAGCGACGAAGCGACCTTCACCCATTAGTAATTTGCGATCCAACGAGTGAAGAGCTGTCTTCGTCGCTTCTATTATTTTCGGATAAAACACGTTTCGGTGTTTGGCTTTTTGGCCATCGCGGTTGCTGATCCGCATGCTTTTAGGTTATGTACCTATCAGCATGTGCTGTGGTTATATAACATAACCTATTGTTTAACTAAATTTTAAGGACTCATACTCGCAGCTCACCCTAACCTCCTTTGCGAAGGCATTGGTTGCATAGGAGAGTTATTGGATTTCACCATGGATATTTCCATTAAAATTGAGAATTAATAATAATTAATAATAATAATTTTTGTTTTTGATACACACGAGGGCGGTCCCAGAACAACCAGAAAAGTGGCAACAACGCTGTTTAGTATTTTTTTGAGCCATCAAAATTAAACGATCTCAGTGAGTTTGTAAACATCAAAAAAAATTGGTCACCGTTATGTAATTTAATACTTATATTTAAACGGTCTCTGCCCAACTGATATCAAAGTAGGAATAGATCTACTCTGGGGGAGTCTGCTCCTTCGTTTACGTCTATAAAATATTGGGTGGCAGAGTTTAAACGAGGCCGTTGATACCGTTGAGGTGGCAACGCCAGAAACGGTTATGAAAATCCACAAAATGGCATTGTATGATCGTCGGCTGAAGGTGCGTGAGCTAGCTGAAATCATAGCCATTTCAAAAAGTGCTACATATCGCATATTGACCGAAAATTTTAATATGAAAACGCTGACCGCCAGATGGGAAAAGCGTTTGCTCACAATAGAACAAAAACAGCGTCGTGACGATGTTTTACCGCAAAAAGACATGGTTCCACCACTTCATACCTGAGACAAAGAAACAATCAAAACAGTGTATTGAAATGAGAGAATCGTGTCAAAAGAAGGCGATTACAGTTCCATCAACGTTATCCACAGGCAACGTTATGATGGTGTCTGTTTTTTGGGATGCGCGTTCAACGAAAAGTATTATACTAACTTTTTTCAGTTTTAATGATGGCATTAAGGAACAAGTAAGAAAATTATAGTCGGTCGAGACCGACTATATGATACCCTATACCATGCGTTTAGAGACCCTATCTCATAGACCCAACTAACTGAAAATAGAAAAGAAGCATACACCAAATTTGAGTGGGATTTTTATTAATTTTTTTGGCTGCAGATATGAAAATGTTCATATCAGATGCTATATCTATATGGGGACTAGGCCCAAAAATGGAACGATCCTGACTATGTTTGGTAAAGTCTCTTGTATTTTGGAAAAATATATACAAACAAAATTTGAGAAGAATCAGTGCAATATTTTTTATTTTTTGATAGATTTAAGTGAAGATCGGGAAGCAGCTCTATATGGGGCTTATGACTAAGAGTTGTCCAAGGGATCATTTTTAGACTACTCATTAATGGATGTAATAAACGCATACAAACCCAATTTGAGTAAGATCTATATGACAATTTGGATCTTATGGCAATTTATGTCGATTTCATAGGGGTCATTTGTATGGGGGCTAGGTCTGAACATGGCCCGATTCTCACCAATTTGAATAGCATTCATCCTATGGCCAATAAAAGCTTACATACCAAATTTCATCAAAATATATTCATATTTGCGACCTGCAGTTTGATTACAAGGTTTACATGGACACACACGGACGGACATCGTTAAATCGAATCAGTTAGTGATTCTGATTCGATCGGTATAATTAAAGATGAGTCTAGGTCAAATATTTTTGGTAGTTACAAACAGCAGCACAAAGTCATTATACCCAAACCACATAGTGGTATAGGGTATAAAAAGGACGCAATTGGTGAAAAGGAAGTGTTGTTTCATCAAGACAATGCACCAGTTCATTTCGATGGCCAAAGTCCATGAATTAAAGTTAGTTAGCTCCCTCGGATTATTTTCTATTTTCAAACTTGAAAATATAGCTCAATGGCAAAAGATTTGTCAAAAATGAAGAGATGGAGTCTGCGTTTAATGGCTATTTTAAGGAGCTAGACAGTTCTTATTAATAAACAGGCTATCGAAGCTATTGATTATCGCGCGAGAGAAGTGTATCGAGCTAAAACAAGATTATGTTGAGAGATAAAGAAAATTATCTCCAAATTTGTTGTTTCTTTGTCAGTTCGGGTTGTTCTGGGACCATTCTCGTAAAATATTTTGTATATAATTTTCAAAAGAAAAATATTTTAAGAAAGCGTGTCTGTTCTGATTGAAATTTTTGCTTTGTAATATTTATTAACATTATCATATTCAGATTACAAATCTTGAATGATGCCACTAATTTCTCCGTATGGCATGATTGTTTAACGGCGGATAAAATTTCTTCTGAGATTGACATATTATATAATTAATCTAGGTATAATAATAATACCAAAAACTAACTCTTATACCGTTTTCTTTTCTGACAAAAAATGTCGCATTTTATTTGCACTTTTTTGGAAAATTATTTTTTTATATATTCTAAATTAAGAGTAACATAATTTTATACATCAATCGAGAGGTCTCAAAGTGCTGTGTTCATAAAATGAAAAATTTTTGATTATTATCCTCTTTGAAGTCATGGGGTGCAAACATTGAAAAAAGGGGAACAGTGTGGAAATATTCTCACACTATGAGCTAAAAGAAGTCAATGGCTAAAATTTTTTGCGATTTACGAGCGCTGGACTTTGAGACCTTTCGATTAATGTACAAAATAGGGTTGCTCTTAATTTAGAATATATAAAAAAATACACTTTTCGAAAAAATTACAAATAAAATGCGACATTTTTTTCAGAAAAGAAAACGGCATTAGTCAAATAGTTTGAAAATTAAAAGTGTTAAAAATATGGGTTTAACTAAACTAAATTTAACTGACATCGCAAAAACTCAGCCTAATCCAACAAATTTGAGCATTTTTAGCTAATCGGACAACGGAAAAACGTGCTTCGAAGTAGAATTATAGAAAATTTAAAATGTTGTTAATTTTATATCTTATCATGGATTTTGATGAAAACTCATAAAAACATTCAATATGGTATTTCTTTGCGGAACCCATTTGAATAAATTAAAACTCCTAAAAAAATACCATAAAATATGCATTAATATCTTGAATATAATGAATCTTTCCGATGTTTCGTTTAGACAAAGATCTATTTTTTTTAGCGAAACGGAAACACTCAACAATATCAACATTTCTGTAATTGCATTGGTTCAAAGCTTAATTGAAGGCTTTGTAATCAGAAAACTCAGGTTGAAACCTAGCCCGGATGAGCCAGAAACTTTTCAGAAAATACTATTATAGCATAGAATTACAGAGGTCTGCAGGATTTTCTCCACTGAGATCTGAAGGCGGCTTACGACATAAAGTTATATCAAAGTTATATCTCGTGTGAGTTTTGAGATATTCGAATCTTAGAGATGGAAAACTGTCCATTTTCAGCATTTTAAGATAACAATAATTCAAGTGCAGTGACACTATTTAATTTGGTCAATAGATTCGGATTCTTACGGATATACACATACACATGCTAGAAAATTTATGCTACCAGATACGGATTCAGCGCAAAAACTTGCTTCAAAAACAACCTTCACATCTCAGTATGAAACTAAAATTAAAAAACTGTAAAAGTAACTTCTGACTTTCTAAGCACTTTACTTTAATTGCAGTTGGTTTTGAAAATAATAATTAAATTAATAAAGTAAAATTTTTATTTATTTCTTTGAGTTTATAATCAATTTAATTTAATTTTTTTTTATCTTTTATTTAAAACTTTAATTTAAGTTTTAACTTATAAGTAAGACTTTAAACAATATATACGATGACAGTTATATAAACTAAAACTTATTTCTATACTTGTTTATATATTTTATTATTTTATAAACTGAGACGTACGAAATATAACCGATTTGTATATAAAAAAAAAATTTACAAAATTATTTATTATTTTTAATATTTGGAAGAAAATATTTAAAATTAGGACATTACATTTTTATTTAGATTGCATTAAACTTAAAAATAAAATTTTACTAAAAACTCTTAAATAGTACGATTGGATTTTTCTTAACTACTCATACAAATCAGTTACAATTCAAAATTATATTTTTGTTCTAAAAACAATATTAAAGCCTTTTATTATAATTTAATTACAAAAAATAAAATAAAAAAAACATGTATATGTAGTAAAAACTTTAGAGAGAAATAAACTAACGAAATATAAGCGTTTTAAAGCGTTTTTTTTTTGTTTTGTTTTAGCACAGTCAGAGTTTAAAATTTCAGTTTGAATTTTCGTTACATAAAAACGATACCTAAAAAGTAATTTGGAATTTAACATTGAGATACCACAATTTATTATAAGAAAGTGAATTATTAAACTCTCAAAATCCCAGAGCAAATAGGAAAATTACCTCAGAATATGAGCTTCTATATAGGAAAATATCCTCAGACTTTGTGAGTTTTTCTATATGAAGTCCTAGGAATCTAGGTTTCTTCCTATAGGAACAAGTCCTCAGAATCTAAAAGATTTTCTATAGGAAAATGGGCTTTCTAAATTCTTTTTTTACACGAAAAAGTCCTCAGAATCTGTTATTAAAAAAAAAAAAAGAATTTCTCACAATTTTTCCAAAAGACTTTTTTCTAAGAGAACATTTTAAAGAATCAAATTTAAATAATGTTATAAACATCATTATTTTCCCCAAGCTCTGATTGTGAAATGTTTGTAAGTTTACCAGTCTACTATCTTGATTCGTACGAAGAAGAGGTATACGAAGAAGAAGAGAAAATATCATAACGTAATCTCTCATCAATATCTTCATGTTGTTCCACCACTAACGAGTTCAACTTGTTAACTTTCAAATCGTCGAATGTCTTTAACGACATCATTTGCAGATGCCATAGCGCTCTAATTTTTTTGGCTGAAATACTATGCCAAGCAAATAGAAATTCCATTTCATTGAGATCAGTCTTGCCCCGTAATAATGCATCACAATCGTTGCTATAGAGAACATACTGTGATGAGTTGGTTATGGTGGTATTTGTTTGTTGGGCCAAAACACCGGTAATGTGGACATCGTCAATCCAGAAATATTTCGATTTTTGAGCGGCCTTGTATAAACGAAAGATAACATCGGGTGAATAGATTATGGCATAGCCCGGACAATATGGTGGATAATAACGTTCAGAATATTCTTTAAAACTAACACGCCATTTCGAACGATAGGAACGTTTAACCAATGAACCAATGACTTTTTGGCAAAATAGAAGATTTTGCGGATGATGGAAAAGTTCTTGTGAGGCATTAAATGGAGATATTGGAGATGATAATGATGGTGATGGCGCTGATGACGAAGACGGTGGAAAAATGTTTGCACCAAATATTGAATATTTGGTGGATATTGTTGTTGTAAATATATTTGGTGTTTCCGTTGTTGTTTTTGAGTTGGTAGTGATGGTGGGATTATTATTAATTTGGTATTTTATTTGTTGCTCCAGTTTCTGTTTCTGCTGCTGTTGATGATGTTGTTGTTCTTGTTTAAGGTACTTTATTAATTGTGGCGTATTTACATAAACATCATCATCTACTTTCACTAGAACTTGAGCTTGTGGACAATTATAGAGAAACCACTTAAAGGCCATTATATGTTTATAGGTCATATTGCGATAATCATCTATAAACGAACCCTGAATTATATCTTTTGCCATATTATTTTCTGCCCGCAACTCATCTTGCAGTTGTTTACTCTCCACCGCACCCAACAGAAATAGAACTCTTAATGGCGAATCCGGGATATGATGACTTATGCTACCCCAGGTTTCTCTAATAATCGCACGTTTTTCATAGTTCCTGGGTGCTGAATGGATAAGAATTAAGGCCTCTATGTGATGGCTACACACGGGCTGTGGCATGAGATATTGGAAATTGTGTAAATCTATCAGTTGATTAAAGTCTTCATCCGGCAGTGCTGATGATACAGCAGACAATTTTGCCCATGATGGCGTTGGTTTACTTTGTACATTCAAAATACCCGTACCCAGGCTAGAGGTTAGTGAAATATCTGGAGAGAGATCTATGATATTTGTTGATGCCTGCACGGCTGTTGACGTTTTGTTGTGTAAATGTAAAGGTTTTTGAAATGTAGAAGTTAAATTATTTGTATTACTGCTGTTGTTGTTTGTTGTGAAGGTGGTAAAAGTAGAGGTGGCTACCGGTTGTTCATCGTTATATTCATTGCTTTGTATATTTGAATGTTTCGAAAGTAAATCTCTTCCTACACCTCCTGAGTCAGTCCTGGCTAACCCTCCATTTGTTAGATACGTGTTAACGCTACTACTACTGCTACCACTACTTATGGCTGCCGTTGTGGCATCAAACATAACAGGTTCTTGTACTGAGATCAACCATATTAGCACACAGACATTTAGTCCAACTATTATAGCCCAAATGGGTCGTTTCTCGAACATGTCACTTGAATTTTTACCCCAAATCAATAACAATTGCTTAATTGTCTGAAATAGGAAAAGCCGAAAGAATTATTTTGACTGGTTCTACAAATTTCTAAGAAATGCTTTGCACAATTTTGTTGTTGATTTAAACTAACGTTGCAATGTTTTGTTGTTGTTGTTGTTATCGATTAGTATATAAATTTATTGCTATTGCTGTTGTTGCTGCTGCTGCTGTTGTTGTTTTGTAGTTTTAATTTTACCGCTGTTGTTGTACAATTTTTTACGGGTTTTCTGGTACCGCATTGCAGCTTATTGCAGTTTCTCGAAAGATCTGCTGTTAGAATTAACAGTTCTGAAAAGAAACACATACAAAAAGGATTAAGTTTATTGTAGTTTATTATCTAAGTGTTATAACCCCCTGTTACAGGAATTATTTAATGCAACGTATGGTCAATAAAAATGTTTAAAAATGTAAATAAATAAAAGAGTTACAAAGTATAACTAGCTGCTTTTACCCGGTCTTGCCCGGGATTCAAAGGCCTTTGACTTGAAAAGTGGTTCACTATGCTTACGAGGCGCTGAGTACTGAGTCCCCATTCAACAAATTCCCAAAAAAAAAAGAACTTTCTCCCCAAAAATTTGTATGAGATTAGGGAATTTGTTCATGATGAAAAAATTCCTCAATGTTCACATTTTTTGGGGAGTAAATTCATATTTTATTTCGATTTAAATTTTTTTAAGTTTTTGGTTTATTATTTTTTTGTAAGACGCTACAGCAAAAATTCTTCAAAAATAAGCTGCGAAACCGCTTTAAGTGGTTTTTTTTTAAGTTTATTTATTTTGCAAACATCAATTGTAATCGGATTGTTTGCAAATTAAAGGAATCAGAACTTTTAAAAATTGAATTACTTCATCCTATAAGTGATCATCATCAAATTTATAGAAGTTTCAAAAATGGAAAATGAATGCGACGTTTAAAATTGTGCCGCAAGGTTGCTTTAAGCAACTGCTTGTAGAATATGTATAGTAATTATTGCATATACGTATATAAAATTTATCATAAGACTTTTCACTGAGCTGTGTTACGCGAGCGAGTTGCGTCCGCATCCGCGCGTTTCGCAGCACACCCGTGCTGCCACGCAGTTGTCAACTTATTTTAAACGCCAAAATATATTTTTCACATCATTGCTATATTTTAACTGAGCTGTGCGAGCGCGTCGCGTCCACGTTTGCGCGCCGCTCCCGCGCGTTTGGCAGCCACACCAGTGCTGTCGCGCAGTTGTTGTCAACTTATTTTAATTGCCAAATTATATTTTGCAGATCATTCCGATAATTTAGCTAAGCTGTGTTCCGCGGGTGCGTCGCGTAGTGTTCGCGTTCGCGCGCCGCTTCCGCGCACTGAAATAATGCTAATTAAAAGAATAAAGATTTTAAATACGTTTATTGCAGGACAGATATCTAGACTAGTATGGGGAATTTGTTCACTCCTTTTGGGAACCCTCTCGAAAATTTTTGGGAATTTTTTTATCATGAAGTTATTCCCCAATGTTTGGGGGAATATGTTAATTTTTTTTTTTTTTGTAATTTGTTCATTGGGGACTAAGTACTCAGCGCCAGCTTACCATTACAACTAACTATGTTTATCCATGGATTATTTTAAGTGTATGATGTCGAAAAGTTACGAATTTTAGTTATTCTAGAGCCTTGGGATATACAACATTTCTGGTTTTTCCTTCTGGTGCATATACGAAATGATTGGGCTGGCTCCCAACTCTGGAGCAGGCGACATATAATTGTCTATGAGAAAGACAGGGAGAAATTAAGATGATACCTACTACCGTAAGAGTTTGTCCTCTTATGCAGTTAATGCTAGGAAAAACTTTTTGTACTATCTCTTGCAATGAAGTAACCAACTTACAAAAGTTTTCTGGTAGGGATATTAGAGTCATTTCAGGAGTTTCACATTCCCTCGACTCAGCTTATCGTAGCCGCTGGATTTCTAGGCACACTTGAGTAGATACAGCATTTCCGCTTCTCTTAACAAAGCTTGTCTTGATCTTTGGGGCTTCAACACGTTATTGGGTTTGCTCAGGTGTTTTCGCATTTCTTGACTCAGATTGTCTAACTCGTTGAGACTCGATACGAATTTGGATCTGCTCGGGTTCTCTAGAGTTCTGTTTAGTCTAAGCCTTTTTGCATTTGAAGTAGTACGGCCCATATGTTATGCTTTCATGTGCAAATCACAATTACAAATAGTTCTCTTTCCACCTTTACAACTAATTTATAAAGTGAAAAATATGAAGTGGAAATTGTGTAATAGGTTGCTTTCCAATATTGCCAAAAGGCGAGATGGAAATAAATGTAATACTCTGTTTTCCAATGTACTTAAAAAAGGAAGATGGAAATATTTGTACGAATTACCCTCATCGGAGTAATCCTACAATGGTAGTCAGTAGTATCAGTTCAATCATGAAATAAATCTGTTCTAATTTTGGGATGCTATAATTCATATAGTACAAAAGTCAAGACGGGAATGTTTGTAATAGATTGATTTACAATAATTACTTCATAATGGTGTAAACTCAAGGGTAGTAAGGAAAGAGATTTATGGAGATTTTAGGAGGTTCATTGAACAATTAATATATGTTAACAAACACTAAAATCATATATATAGACAATAAAAAAAGTGGGTGTGGCCGATAAAAATATATGACGACTTTGCCTGGGAATAATGTGCAGTAAATTCGAGCGAAACCTGTAAAAAATTAAAGAAAGTGGGCGTAAAAGTAGGCGTGGCAGATAAGGAGCATATGGTGACCTTGTCTGAGGAATAGAGACCGTGTGTACCAAATTTCAGAGAATCCATTGAAAAGTTAAAATTTGTATAGGGAATAAATATAACAAAAAACATAATATGGATTGTATATAAAGAGTGGGCGTAAATGTAGGCGTGGCCGATAAAAAGTATGTGGTGACCTCAGGAGTATAGAGATCGTGTGTACCAAATTTCAGAGGAATCCGTTGAAAAGTTAAAATTTGTGCAGCGAACATATATACGAAAAAAAAACAGAAAAATAATTGTATATAGAAAGTGGGCGGAAAAGTCGGCGTGGCTGATAAAAAGCACATGGTGACTTAACCTGAAGTACAGAGATCGCGTGTACCAAATTTCGGAGAAATCCGTTGAAGAAATAAAAATTTGTATTGCGAACAAACATACCAAAAAACAGAAAATGAATTGTATATAAAAAGTGGGCGTAAATGTAGGCATGGCTGATAAAAAGCATATGGTGACCTTATCTGAGGTACAGAAACCGTGTGTACCAAATTTCAATTGAAAAGTTAAAATCTGTATAGCGAACAAATATCACAAAAAAAGGAATATGAATTGTATATAAAAAGGGGCGTAGAAGTAGGCGTGGCCAATAAGGAGCATATGGTGACCGTCCCTGGACTATAGAGATCGTGTATGCCAAAATCAGAGAAGTCCGTTGAAAAGTTAAAATTTGTGTAGCGAAAATATATACCAAAAACCAGAATATGAATTGTATATAAAAAGTGGGCATAAAAGTAGGCGTGGCCGGTAAGAAGCATATCGTCACCTAAAATGCAAAAGGCCGTAACTAACAAAAAAAAATCAAAATTGACTTTTTGATTGATTATGACGTACTTAATCGAAACACATGTACACAGTAAATTTTACATGCATACGTCCAAAAATAACGACTTTGTGGGCGAAAATCAAAAGGCCGTAACTGCAACTTCAACAATTGCATAAACCAAAAAGCCGTAACTACACTTTTTTTTCATTCTCTTAGATTCTTTTTCAATGTGACACATTGTGTTATCCGTAATTACATTTTTTTTTTCATTATCTTTCATTCTTTTTCAAATTGTGTTATTGTGTTACTGCCGTTATTCCCGGAATAAAACAAAATAAATAAAATGAGTACTAATAGTGAAAATGATTGTAATGAAAAACTTAAACAAAATAATAAAAGATCTGGAAATATAATAAACCGATTGAAAGGAAAAAAATACATGGGACTAACGAAAGGCATTATTAGTAAAAAAGCTCCAAGAGAACTTAAAGCTGGATGTACTTCAAAATTCTGTGAGAAAAGTGCTGTACGGAATTGTTCCACATTTTCCGAAGAAATTCGTAAGGAAATATTTAATGGGTTCTGGAAAATGTCATGGGATCAAAAAAAAATTTATGTCGTTAATCTTGTTGAACGCGCAAACATAAAGCGAATTGGTGTTGAAAACTCTAGAAGATCAATTACGAAACGTTACTATTTAAAACATCATTCTAAACGTGTTCAAGTGTGTTTTCATATGTTTTTATCTACGCTTGGAATAAATGAGAAAATGGTGAGGAATTGGGTAAATTTCAATGACTCCCATGGCACCAATATTTCGCCAGAAGAACAAAACAAAATAACATCAAAACGTAAAGCATTTACTAATGAAGGAGTCTTATTTCAAAAACGTTTAAATTTTCTGGAAAAATGGTTGCATGACATTCCTTAGCTTGAATCACACTACCGAAGACAATATACGAAGAAACTGTACTTTCAGTCCGATTTTAAAAGCTTCAAACATGTCTATGAAGTTTATTCTAAAGACTGCGAGACTAATGAAGTAGTTCCTGTATCTTTTCCAACATTTATGGCAGTATTAAAAAAACAAAACTGTTGTATATTTAAGCCAAAAAATGATATGTGCGACACCTGCACATCATACGAATCGAAGAACTTAACCCAAGATCAGTACGACATTCATAGAATGGATATACAAGACATGAGAAATGAAAAGTTAAATGACATGAAAAACGCCAATTCAGGATTAAACTTGTTGTTATGCATTGACATGCAGGCAGTGAAATTGATTCCACAGACAAATGCAAATGCCACGTACTATAAAATTAAATTGCAAGTGCACAATTTCACAATTTATAACGTCATTTCACATGAATCTGACAATTTTGTCTGGGACGAAACAGATGGTACCCTTGTTGCTTCTACCTTTGCTACATGTATAATAAAATACATAAAAAAATGCCATTAAAAAGTCACCAAATATTCATCACACAACTATATATTCCGATGGTTGTTCCTACCAAACCGAAATGTAATTCTCTCTAACGCAATATTATCTTTATGTGTTCAAGAAAACATAACGGTAGAACATAAATATTTAATAGTGGGACATACACAAATGGAGTGTGATTCGACCCACTCCCTCATTCAAAGAAAAATCAACAAGAGACAAATAAATTTACCATCTGAGCTGTCTGGCTTGATTAGAGAGTCTCGAAAGAACCCCTTTCCTCTAAAAGTGCATCATGTTGATTACAAGTATTTCCTTGACTATGAAAATATTCCTAAGCGCTACGTATCTATTCGACCAGGTAAAATTTAACACACATGTATAAATTATGTATAAAAACTCAGTATCTTCATTACAGGCAAAAAATCCGGAGAGCCAACTGTTAATATGATCCGTGCCTTGGGATATGATCCATCTGGAATAATTTATTATAAAACAAATATCAACGACGATTATAACGTTTTGCCACAACGTACGCAACAAAAATTTAAGGACATCGAACCTTCACAGTTACATATCGAAAGAATACCAATATACAAAAAGAAATGCGAACACCTTCAGGAACTTAAATTTTTACTTCCGGCTGACTGCCACAGCTTTTATGATAATATACCCTTTACATCTTAAACCTATTCTAATTTGCTATTTGTGATGCAGGTTTTGTTGATTTCAAATGAATTATTTTGTTTTTCTGTACCAGTTTAATTTTATTTTATTTTCTCAAATTAAATTTATTAATTAAATAATTTCTTCCCGAATTTTTTTAAAAGTTATAAGCAATTTTGTATTTTGTGTTAAAATACTTACAATAAATAGATACAAAAAGACATAACAACTTGTTAAAAACTTTTTTAGTTGCGGCCTAAAAGCACATTTTGTTATTTTAACCATTTGTTTTATTTTATGCACAATTTTTTTCTTGTAGTTACGGCTTTTTGGTTTCAGAAAAATAGAGTGCAAAAGGCCGCAACTAACATTTCTTAAAAACTAATTTGTTCCCATTAATTTGGTTTTCATAAACAAATCCGTCTTTGTTTTCTAAGCTTCAATCTACAATTTGGATATTTAGCTTTAAGTAGTCTTTAATTTATAACGTTTTTTGCTTCTCCTGTAAAATACTAAAAATGTTAGTTACGGCCTTTTGCATTTTAGGTGACGATATGACGACCTTTTCTGGGGTACAGAGAGTGTGTGTACCAAATTTCAGAGAAATCCATTGGAAAATAAAAATTTGTATAGCGGTCAAACAAACAAACAAACAAACAAACAGAAAATGCATTTTATATATATAGATAAGTTTCGATTAGATATTAATTTATTTATAGCATACAAAGTACGACTAAATTTACAACAAACACAAAAAATTAAACCCATATTGGTTTACTTTCCGGACCATGTATTTTCAATTCCCTTTGTATCAATGGTTCTCAGTTCTTAATTTCTTTTTTGAATTAAGGCCGAGTTAGCCACACGTTGTTAAAATGTAACCGTACCGTAAATGTAACGTTGGCATTTATTTATTTAAAGTCTATGGCATAATGTCCTTACAGACAAATATATTTAGTGTATAAAATACATGCAACAAATAAAATATTGACGATTTAATTATTTAGATATAGAATAATTTTACGTTTCAAAGATGCTTTATTTTCGGACAAATCTATTATGCGGTAAATTCCATTAAATTGCTCACACAACCGGTGAAATGGATCATTATTAGCATAGTTAAATTGAAAATAATTTATATTTAAGAGCTTAAAGTTTCTTGTAGGTCTCGATGGTATATTAATTTGAATTCTACTTAACAAGTAATTGGAGTCAATGTCGCCATGGAATAAACTGAGTAGAAAGGAAATACTAAGCATTGTTCTACGACTTTTCAGTGTCGGTAACTTGATTAGAGCAAGTCTGGATTCATAAGAGGGTAAGGCACGGGAGTTCCAACCAAGTCCACGTAGACAGAATAAAAGAAATTGTTTGTAGACAGATTCGACGAAATTTATAAGAATAATGTAACACGTATGGGACGAACCAGGGATGTATGTATATTAGGGTGACAGCGGTTTGTACGAAAAAAAATTTTTGGTCGAATTTTGAGGTGTGCGGGTCGGATTATTGTGACACTGGATCTAAAACTTCAGTGGGCAAAATTGGAGCCAAATCGGACAATGCTTTCTGGGCGCGCATTGTGTTCAAAGTTCAAATATGCATCGTCATCATTTTTCACAAAAATTTTGATATAAATAATTGCGTTTCATTTAAATTAATTAATAAACCATAATCTAGAGTAAATTATCTTTCTAATAAAATAAAAAAATCTATTAACGGTTGAAAAACAGTCAAGTTATGTCAAGTTCCCCAGGCAATAAATGCGCCGCAGACCACTTGATTAAGAAAATCGAGCTTACACTATTAAAGACATTGAAGTAATTTACAACAACAATATTTCTTCTGATCCCAAAATTATCATATGTAAAGTATTTTGCATCTTGCCTATTGTTATGCCGTTCTAAATTAATGTCAAAACGGTACGTATTTTGTAGCACTATTTCAAAATCTCCGATTTTACTTTTTCAAAAAATTTTGTTTAAGAATTATACACAATAATGATTAAAAATGCCATATATTGTAGGTATCTTAATTTGGCGAGGGCAGCGTTTTTATTTCAGCGGATTTGAAGAAAAATGTGATTTTTCATATTTTTTCAACTTTTAGGCTACATCTTTATGGTATTTTAGGGGAATGGACTGTGACAAGTAAAGGTGGAAAGTTCTTGATTACCACTCACTTGGGAGTGGCCAAGTATGATTCCTTTGCTACACAGTCAAAGCAGCTCACTACCTCCGGTTTACACCAGGTATTCCCCGGGCAATGGCTTTGGAACACCCGTTCAAAGGCTAGCTAGAGTGAGAAGGCGGCTAAGTAACCTGAATGGTCGAAAGACGTCTCAGGTCAGTAAGAAGAATTTCTGAAACTTAGTTTCTGTAAAGTATCCTGATGGCTCGTAATGGGCGTCTCAGGAAGTAGAAGAAACGCGGATAATCTCTGCCTTTGAAAAACTTTACAAATTGCCTGCCTGGAGGTTGCTGGGAGCCCCAGCACCAGGATCGGATGCGGAAGCCTAATAAGCTACCACATCTTAAATAACACTTATTAATGAAACCTCAACTATATTAAACCAAAAACGATCTGATTTACTGATGACAACCTTTAGCATGAAAAAACGGACACGATTTGGAACCTGGAATGTTAGGACGCTGTCTGAACCATCGCGTTTAGAACAACTGTGTAATGAATTTGAAAACTACAAACTTCTTTTTTTGGGCCTAAGTGAGGTACGCTGGCCAGAATCTGGTGAAATAACAACCGCCAACGGACACCATCTCCTTTATTCAGGAAAGCCAGCCAATGAGCCAAAATCCTCTGGAGTTGGCATTCTACTTTCGAGAGAAGCGCATAATGCAATCATAGGCTGGAAGCCTTACTCGGACAGAGTAATTTCTGTAAGGTTAAGAACCCGTGCACGTAATGTAACTTGCATACAGTGTTATGCACCTACAGAAGTTTCAGATTATTCCGCCAAAGAAGATTTTTACAGCCTTCTCGATCGTGCAATATCATCATCAAACACCGGTGATATATTGATTGTTATGGGAGACTTTAACGCACAAATAGGTCCCGACAACTCTGGCTTCGAAAATATCATGGGCACGCATGCGCTAGGAAGAAGAACCGAAAATGGAGAAATTTTTGTAAATATGTGTGCTGCAAACAACCTAGTGATAGGTGGATCTCTGTTCCCACATAAAAATGTACACAAGACCACATGGGTATCATCGGACCATATAACAGAAAACCAAATCGACCACATTACTATCAGCCGAAAATGGCGCGGGTCTTTGTTAGATGTCCGTTGCAAAAGAGGGGCGGATGTTGCAAGCGACCACCACCTGCTTGTTGGAAGTATGCGTATAAAACTGACGGCAATCAATAAGGCAAATCCATCGCTTCAGAAAAAGTTCAACATACTTAAACTAAGAGATCCCTCAGTGGCTGCAAATTACACTCATGAACTGCAACAAGCCGTTAGAACAACGTCATTTGAACAGCGAAAAGATTGGAATACTATCAAGAAGGTAATAACTGAAGCTGCTAAGAAACACATAGGCTTCAAGGAACAAAGACGCAAACATTGGTTATCTGACGACACTTGGTCCTTGATTATGGAAAAAAAACTAATTAAAGCAGCCATTAACACCGCCAAACCCAGAAATGAGAAAGCAAATTTACGATCACAACACACTGCTATAGACCGTCTTGTTAAGCGAAATGCCCGCAATGACAAACGTGCTTGGACGAACGGAATAGCGTTAGAAGCTCAAGCTGCAGCGGATACAAATCGGTCTGGAGATCTTTATAAGCTCATCAAAAAACTTACTAATAAAGCCACTGTAACAGGAAAGCCTATACAAAACAATGACGGCATACTTATAACATCGAAAGACGAACAGCTAGATTTTTGGGCCGACCACTACTCCTCAATCCTTACTCCGGGACCTAATGGAGATGAGACCATATGCAATTGCGATAACCATAATTATACTGCAAACATTCCCTTCACAACTCCATCTATTTCTGAGCTGATTTCAGCTATAAAGTTGCTTAAAAATAATAAAAGCCCTGGGCCCGACAACATCTCCCCAGAACTTCTCAAAACAGATCCCTCTTCTTGTGCACAGCTTATTAGATGACATATGGCATAATGAAAGAGTTCCTGATGAACTTAAGGAAGGCATGATCATCAACATTCCGAAAAAGGGTAATCTAACTTGCCGTAATAACTGGCGGGGCATAACGTTGCTGAGTATGGTCAACAAAATAATAACCCACATAATTACGTCAAGAATCTCAGACGTACTGACACCTCAACTCAGATGTCAACAAGCTGGCTTTCGTCCAAACAAATCGTGTGTTGACCATGTAAACACTCTCAGAATTATAGTGGAACAGTCGGTCGAATGGCGTTCCCCACTATATCTGGTATTTATTGATTTTGAGAAAGCTTTCGATACTCTTAACCACAACGTTATTTGGAAAGCCTTACAGTGCAAGGGTGTCCCTCCCAAACTAATTGACCTTATAAAGAGCCTATACGCTGATGCCAGTTGCCGCATTGTGCATGAAGGCAAGTTAAGCAGGAGGGTTAAAGTTGGAACGGGAGTTCGCCAAGGTTGCGTAATGTCTCCACTCTTATTCAACATCGTATTGGATATTGTCATGAAACAATGTATGGTAGACAATAGAGGTATCTCTTGGGGACTTAATGGAAGATTAGAGGACTTAGAATATGCTGATGACATTTGCCTTCTCTCTCATCGATTCTCTGATATGCAATCAAAGTTACAACTTCTGTCAGACATGGCCTCAAATGCAGGCCTTAAAATAAACATTAGGAAGACCAAGGTGATGAGAATAAACGCTGAAAACAACAGCAGATTTACAATTGGTAATGATATACTAGAGGATGTAGAATCTTTCTGTTATCTTGGCTCTATATTAACAACAACTGGCGGCTCGGGCGCAGATATCTCTCACCGTATTAAAAAAGCATCCCAAACTTTCGGCCAACTCAATTATGTATGGAAATCACTCTCTCGTGGTGTCAAAATCAAACTATTTAACTCGAATGTTCGTTCTACTTTGTTGTACGGCTGCGAAACATGGAATGCGGCCCCCCCAGACATTCAGGCAATGCAAGTATTTATAAACCGATGTCTGAGAAAAATACTTCGGGTGTATTGGCCGCAAAGGATAACCAATGAGAGGCTCTGGTTCGAAACGCAGCAATCTCCTATAACCATTGAAGTACGTAGACGAAAGTGGAACTGGATAGGTCATACAATAAGAAAAGCCCATCCAGACATTGCTAAAAGTGCCATAGAGTGGAATCCACAAGGTAGTCGTAGAAGAGGACGTCCAGCCCATACATGGAGGCGACAAGTCATAGCTGAAGCAACAACTCTGAACACCAGTTGGAGCGAAGTGAAAAATATTGCGATGGACAGATCAAAATGGAGAGATTTTGTTGGGGCCCTATGCTGCTTATAGGAGTTTCGGGAACATATATATATATATATATTTATGGTATTTTCATATTTTAAATATGTTTTGTCAAAATATTATACCACTTGGTACAAGTTGTCAATCTTGTAAATTAAGGTTAAATTCAAATACTATAAACAGTCCCTCTTTAAGGTCAAAGGTCAAATTTAAGGAGATTTACAAACTATCGAAATAATATATATTTGTGGAAGGATTTCGATAAAACTGTGTTTGTTAATAAATAATTTTATAACAGCCAATCAATTTTAGCCAATTCCCGATTTATCACAGGGCTTTTAATATTTATAATAAAAACACACACAGTATGTGTATTATGTATGTGTTAGTAGCAACTTTAAATGCATTTTACTCAAAAAATAAAAATAAAAAATGATCCAGACAAATGTTCCCAATGGGGTATTTCTTGCAAGGTTTAGAAAATACACGCATGAAACACACAATGTTCTGTTCTAAGCAGCCAACACATACTTTTATTTTCATATCAATTATGTGTATTTCTAAATTTCGTACGGTGCCCAACACAATCGTGACTGTGTTTCGTTTTAATATTTCGTTATCTACACGAACATTTTTCTATCAAGTATTTTTTGTTTCGAACACACATAACCACACAGATTCGAATGTAGCTTTATTATACCCTATACCACTATGTGGTTTGGGTATAATGACTTTGTGCTGCTGTTTGTAACAACCAAAAATATTTGACCTACACCCATTTTTAATTATACCGATCGAATCAGAATCACTATCTGATTCGATTTAACGATGTCCGTCCGTCCGTCCGTCCGTCCGTCTGTTTGTCCATGTAAAGCTTGTAATCAAACTGCAGGTCGCAAATATGCATATATTTTGATGAAATTTGGTATTAAAGCTTTTCTCGGCCATGGGATGAACGCTATTGAAATTGGTGAGAATCGGTCCATGTTCAGACCTAGCCCCCATACAAATGACCCCTAGGAAATCAACATATATTGCCATAAGATCCAAATTATCATACAAATCGTAGTCAAATTAGGTTTATATGTATATATTACATCCATTAATTAGTAGTCCAGAAATGATCCCCATTGGACAACTCTTAGTCATAGGCCCCATATAGAGCTGCTTCCCGATCTTCACTTAAATCTATCAAAAAACAAAAATATTGCACAGATTTTTCTCAAATTTGGTTTGTATATATTTTTTCAAAGTGTAAGTGACTTTACCAAATATGGTCAGGATCGGTCCTTTTTTGGACCTAGTCCCCATATAGAAATATCATCCGATATGAACTTTTTCATATCTGCAGCCAATAAAATTAATAAAAATGCCACTCAAATTTGGTTTATGCTTATTTGCTATATCCAATTAATTGGACCGAAGAGATAGGGTCTCAAAACCATGGTATAGGGTATCGTATAGTCGGGCTAGACCGATTATAATTTTCTTACTTGTTTTAAGTTCGTTTTCTTGCACGTGTAGTGCTAAAAACACAGAACATGTTCTACAACGCGTACATCTAAAAATTAAAACATTACCCACTCGTGATTGAAAAAAAAAACGAAATTAAGTCATAAACAACATATAAAATTTCTATGTTATTACTATCTTTTTATTTTTATTTTTTATCTATAATAACAATGTGGAACAAATTCAGGTTAGCAAAAGTTAGGTCGATTCTGAGAGTGAGGGGTGAAAATAGAGGCTAAATTAGAAGACCCGTATCGCGGCGTTTGTTTATGTTAGTTCTAATTTTTTTTTAATCGACCTTCGAACTTTGCTGTCAAATGCCGATTTTCAGCATATTGTTTATATGGTTTTTTGGCTATAACTCGTCGACTAATTGAAATTTTTTCAATCTGTAAAAGCCAAATTATTGCTAGAGACCTGTGCAACAATTAAAATTTAAAAAAAAAAATTGATTTAGAAAATTTTTGTGGTGCTTATGAAGCAAAATGTTGGAATAAAAATTTTTTTCATGCTTTTTGAAAATATTTTCCACAAAACTAAGTCCTTTTTGCTTTCTGTCTGATCTATAATATGCTTCTCAGTTTCTTCAATAAATTTCATTTGAAAAGAAAACAATCATAATACAAAACTTGCGTTTTCCAGCTTAATATTAATTTACTTCTCATTTTTTATGTACCAATTTTGTTCAGTGTTGGTTTTGAAGAAACATTGAAAAAAAAATTATAAAAATATGAAAAAAAATATATTTTTGAAATGTTACTTATGAAAAGTTTTAAGTAAAAAAAAATAAATAAATTAAATTAATGATTTGGCCAGTTGCCGTTTAGCAGGCGGCTGTGGATCAACATCACTGCTCTCTCTAATATCTTGGTCATCGTCATCATCATCAGAATGGTCGATAATTTCGTCCAACAGATATTCTGGAATTTCATCTTTGTCTTCACCTTCTTCATCTTTTTCCTCGTCTTCCTCTTCTTCAAAGGTGTTTTTATACCACCAACAAATTTCAGCGAGTATTGCATCTGGAGATTTCTTTTCTCTGTACCTGAAACGAAAATAGTTTTCAATCGTTAACATTTTTAAATTGTGCACTCTGACAAAGATATTAGAAAAATCTGGGAATTCAAAATATGCGCACTCTATAGTTACCTTATTTCAAATGGAAGCGCAGTTTGGTGATAACGTTCGCCTTGCTCATCAGATTCAGTTGGCAACTGTTGAGCGAGTTGATCAAGATGCTGATGCAAGAGATGAATTTTGTACGACATATTAACCCCAATTTCATCGAAAGCTGCCAACATGTTTGCAACAGATTGCCTGTAGTTTTGTCTTTGCGTTCTTTACCCAAAGTCCTTTAATGACTGCTTTCAATGCGAGCCATGCATTTAATTCTCGGTCTGTCAGAACTTGGTCAAAATCTTGACGACTCATTAGTTTTCGCATGTCGGGACCATTAACAACCCCTTCCTGAATTTTGGCGTTACTTAGTCTTGGGAAAATGTCTTTTAAGTGGTTGAATACTGCTTGTCTTTTTGCGATACATTTCAAAAAAATTTTAGCAATGCCAAGTTTAATATGGAGCAACGGCAACAAAATTTTCATTTCAGGAACAAACTTTCGT
The DNA here is from genome assembly GCA_963682025.1 of Cordilura impudica. NCBI lineage: Eukaryota > Metazoa > Arthropoda > Insecta > Diptera > Scathophagidae > Cordilura > Cordilura impudica. The sequence continues at coordinate 54,895,995 of OY821519.1, forward strand.
GTAGCCTATTGTCTTTAGGCCATTTCCGTCCAATGCGACTATTCCAGTTATGCTGTTTGTACTGGTTTCTTCCTTTAATACCTTCTCCGTATCGTGAATCCCAATCGCACAAAAAATACGGATATTTTGGACGGCCAGATGCTGTTAAGCCTGTAATCAATGAAACTATTTTGAGGTTGCTGCAAATTCGCCACTGGTGTTCGTTATATTTGACAACTTCCAGAATGTGTTTCAAATTATCGAAATTTTCACTAGTGTCAGTGCTATACGCAATCGGAACAGAAGGCATTCTATTTGTCTTGTGTAAAAGCACAACTTTTAAGCTGATTAGTGAACTATCGATGAATAAACGCCAATCATCTTTTTTGTAGGTTAACCCTATCGTCTCCATTAACTTTTCAATATCGTTGCAATAAGCGAAATTTTTTGCATCATTCACATTGAAGAACTTTTCTAACTCTTTTTGGCGTTTTCGATATGCTGTTATTTGGTACCTTTCGCCAGCAAATTATTTCCTTTCAAAAATGAAGCCAGTAGTTCTGATTTTTTCTGAGTCAAACACAGATTTGCAGCAATTCCATCCAATTGGTTTTGTGTGACTAGGATTGGGTCCTTTGATGTTTCATAGGATGTACCTTCACCTGGGTCATATTCTGAGAAGAAATCCATGGATGTAGCAGCGCCGGTTGTAGTACTGATATCTGTTTGAAGATCAATACTTTGGTATGTTGGTACTGGAACGAATTCTGAGTGCGGTAATGGTAATTGGACACTTGGCACTTGGCTTTGCTTTCCTTCTATTCAAAGTTTTATGGTAGTTGATACATCCATAGCAATTTTCTTCTTGATGCGGGCTGTTGGCTAACCACATCATTGGTATACCGAAAGGCACAGTCTACTTCTTTTCACTTTTCCATTGCATAAGAGTTGAATAGCGATTAAAGCAAACTTTTTTAGGGGCAGTGATAAACTTCTTGCGAGAAATATTGTTTATAGGCTTCCAAAAAAAAATCACTCGCATTGCCATATTTTTCATCGCTTGCTATGAAACGTCCACAAACATTACAAAAATGGTCTATTTTTTATTTTGGTTCCGACATTTTTAATACAATATATATTATACAATGTTTTTGTTATTTTTATGAAACCGATGCATTTAACTTAAATCACTCACAAAATGAAATAAGTTCCAAAAAAATTAGTAGCGAATTTTATCACGACCGAGCGAAAATTGAAAAGACATCAGACATCAGCTTTTGAAATTAGTTCGCTTGTACGAAATAAAAAAAAATCGCTACCTGTGCGGTGGTTGAAAACAAAAAAGTTATTTTACTAATTCCTAATTCTTGGAACTTCCCTTTTTAATTACTTCTACCTAAATCGCTATTTATTTAATGGTTTTGGGATTTTTAACGCAAATTATCGACTAAGACCATTTTCTTTTCAAATGAAATTTATTGAAGAAACTGAGAAGCATATTATAGAACAAACAGAAAGCAAAAAAGACTTAGTTTTGTGGAAAATATTTTCAAAAAGCATGAAAAAAAATTTTTTCAACATTTTGCTTCAAAAGCACCACAAAAATTTTCTAAATCAATTTTTTTTTTAAATTTTAATTGTTGCACAGGTCTCTAGCAATAATTTGCCTTTTACATATTGAAAAAATATCAATTAGTCGACGAATTATAGCCAAAAAACCATATAAACAATATGCTGAAAATCGACATTTGACTGCAAAGTGCGAAGGTCGATTAAAAAAAAGGTCGAACTAACATAAACAAACGCCGCGATAAGGGTCTTCTAATTTAGCCTCTATTTTCACCCATCACTCTCAGAATCGACCTAACTTTTGCTAACCTGAATTTGTTCCACAGTGTAATAATAGACTAGGCGATTTCTTGTGACTGATGTTTTGTTCTACCGTTTTATCCCGGTTTTGACCAAAGGTATATTATTTGAAAGGTATTTCTTTTTAGTCGACTTGCAGATTTACAGATTTTTAATTTTTTTTCCTTTGTTTTGAGTAAATTGCATATAAAGTTGCTACTAAAACACATACATAAAATTATACAATGCTATGTGTGTGTTTATAAAATTTGTTAATGTGTTTGTACTCGTAATACAAATGAGTTTGTTTTCTTATGTTGATTTGTGAATTGGCTATAATTGATAAGCATACTTTTAGGGTCTATATTAATGAAAAAATAAAATTTCCTAAAATTTGCTCTCGAATCTAAAAAAATCTAAAATAACTCATTAGCAGTTATAAAAAAATAAAAATAAAAGGATAATAGTAGCATCCTTTTATTTTTATTTTTTTATAACTGCTAATGAGTTATTTTAGATTTTTTTAAAATAATTTGGTTGAAACAATTGTTGTCGTTATTATAGGGGTGTTTCAGATTTTTCCGATCGCGAGTGGATAATGTTTTAATTTTTAGATATATGGCTTCCAATACTTGTATTGCGGTCTGCCGACACTCTCATCACATGACCAAAACACCTCATTACCATATATCACTATGTGGTCAGGGTATTAGTAGACCTAGAATCAGCTTTGATTATACAGAGCGACTGGGAATGAGCCGATTTAGCGACGTCCGTCCGTATGTCTGTATGTCCATCTGCGTGAATATATATTGATGAAATTTGGTATATAAACCTCTATCGGACAAACGCTATTAAAATTTGTGTTTAGACCTAGACCCCATACAAATAATCCCTATCATACAGCCTAACATTGATGTAAAATTCAGATTATTATATATGTATTATGTATATGTATATATTAGTCCACTAATCGGTAGTCCAAAATAAACCCTATGGGTCCTCTTTTAGTAATAATCCCCATGTTTTTGAGCAAAAAATATGTGACCTTACTATATATCAAAATAACATCAGATATTATGGCCCTAGACTTCATTATGGCCCTAAGATTTTCTTAAAATTTTTTCTGAATTTTTTTTTACACTTTTTTCCAGACACATACTTTTATCCGTCCTACATATAAAAACATTTTGAAATTACCGTGTCCTTAAAATGACGAACAATTTCATCAAAATTCCATCAGATGGACGGATGCGGTCATCGCTTAATCGGGTGAGAAAGTGATTCGGTACACTAAAAGGTGGGTCTAGGTCAAATATTGTTGGTAGTTACAAACATTAGCACAAACTTATGTTATTATACCCTCACCACTTAGTGGTATAAGGTAGAACATTGTGGCTTTGTTTTGGAATTGTCAACTAGATACTACAGTAATATTTTCAGAAGATGGTAACAATTTTACAATTGTCAATATTTGTTTTTTTTTTTTTTTTGCCCATTAATTTTCTAATATTTTTACATATGGTCGGCTATAAAATTAATATATAATACAGCCATCATCATTAATAATTATTATTACATCATCATTAATAGTTCCATTATAATGGAGTAGAGTTTGACCCATCAGTTAAATTGAAATGAACAAAAAAAAAGCATATAAAAATTGTTATCAATGTTTACAACTGTCAACACTATAAATTAAAAAAAAAAATAATAATAATAATATCCAATTTTAAAAAGTGCATGTATATCGTGAGCGCTAAGGGCTGTAGAATAAACAATGGATAATGGCAACATGAATGCATATATTCAGACTTATTCTTGAAGTCATTTTACTATTTACGTTAGTTTTTCAACGATATCGAAAAAAATGTCCATATAATTCGGCCATTTCTTTTTAAGGGTTTGAATGCAATAACAAATGTATTTGTATTTGTTGCTTTAAACTCGTACATTAATTTGAAATCAGAGTCAAAGTGAAAAAGCGTTTTGTTAAATAAGGCTGAATATATTTCATTGGTTGCCAGTCGTCTGATTGATTGCAATGCATTGTTGAATTTACTGTTGTCCTTAAGTCACTTTAAGTGTCTACGGTATAGTTTACGTTAGGCCACCGTCTCCATCACAAAATCTATTGTTAAACACCAGACCATAGACAGTTGATATGACAATTATGAACTACAACAATACGTGTATTTTAAAAATAGTTTTAAATTTAGTAATACTTTAAAGATACTTTGCAGGTTGGTAGAATTCAGTGGTGTTTCTAATACTTACATTTTTAAATAAAATTCTTTAATTTATCCAAAATGTATAGCTTAAACTGCAACAATTTCGCACCATTTCGATAGATAGCAAATAAATACACTTAAAAGATCTGCAAAGAAAAAATAATAAATGGGTTATAAATTATTTGGAAAAATTTGAATATAAAAATAAACAATATAAACTACAAATCAATATCAAGAATATTATAATTTTGTGGAATATTTCTTTAAAATACACAATAGGAAAAGATTTTGCAAACAAATTTCGAGCTTATTTACTTTCCTCTATTAGGCGTAAAAATTTTGCGGAAAACTATATCGAAAAAATAAAATTCAAAAATTAACTGTTATATTTCCTCGAAAAAATAAAAAAAAAAATATTTCTTCTCGAAAAAATAAGAAGCTAAATTATAGAAATCAAAGCAATTTCTGTTATCGGTATATTAAATTTTAGGCTGATCGGAGTTCATACTCATTTTGTACTGAATATTTTGAAAAAAGTATAAATTAAAAAATTGTTAAAATTTCGAATTTTATAAAATCAAATATTCTTTAATTGTTTATAGTTGAAAAGTACATTTATCTATAATACTAGATGCAACCCGGTGTGCTTCGCTACACCCTCCCTCTTTTGGTTTTTTCATTCGGTGCAACAATTATCAGATTTTTCGGCGTTCCTACCCTGGAGCGAGGTACATGTAGCTGCCCATGAGAAGAATATGGATTATCAAAATTAGATCTGGCAACACTTAACTATTGGCCTTGTACTTAGAATATCATTTGGCATTTTTCTTTTTAACGATTTTTGATTTTGCCCATTTTTATTTTGAAGATTTTTTTTGGCGATGTTTATTTTTCGCAATTTTCAGTTTTGGCGAATTTTTGATTTTGGTGATATATTTTCCACTCACATTAATATCTGATGGACTTATGCAAAATGTCGAGTCTTTCCCTTTTATAGTACACCAGTTATATGATATTAGATATCTACTTTACATGGGCGGTGCTACGCCCACTGCTCCGATCACGCCCATTTTTTTGTTCGACTGATCACACAAAGAACCTATGGGCTCCCGCAAAGTCACAAAGCTCTCTCTTTTACAGTACTCCAGATATATGACATTAAATAGTTACTTTGCATGGGGAGTGCCACGCCCATTGGTGTGAACCCGCCAATTTTTTGTTCGACTACTCATACTAAGATCTGATATGCTCGTGCAAAGTGTCAAAGCTTCCTTTTTAGCACACCAGTTATATGATATCATATATTTACTTTATATGGGCGGTGCCACGCCCACTGCTCCGATCACGCCCATTTTTTGTCTTACTAATCAAATGAATTACTTACGGGCTCACACAAAGTCCCAAGACCCTCACTATTACAGTACTCGAGATATATGGCATTTTATATTTACTCTGTATGGCAGGTGCCACGCCTATTGGTCCGATACTGCCCATTTTGCATCCGACTACTCACATTAATAATAGGTGACATCAGAAAAACTTGAAAAGCTCTCTCTATCACATTACTCGAGATATATAATATTGAACTATTACTTGTATGGGAGGTACCACGCCCACTTATCCGATCCCGCCCATTTCCGGCGTAGCTACTAATATTAACAATAGGTGACCTCACACAAATTTGCAAAGCTCTCCCTATCATAGACTCAATATATGTATATGATATTAAAAATTTACTTTGTGTGGGAGGCGCCACGCCCACCAAAAATTATATCCTATAGCACTTCCAATATCCGCAGTAAGACTCTGTGAAAATTTCAGAAAGATCAGATGGGTAGTTACGGAGATTACCTCCTACAAACAAACAAACACACATTACCTCTTTATTATATTAGTATAGATTATTAGGCTAAGCGATTTCTTGTGACCGATATTTTGTTCTACAGTTTTATCCCGATTTTGATCAAGCGTATATTATTTGAAAGTTATTTCTTTTTAGCCGTTTTGCAGATTTACAGATTTTTAAATTTTTTCCTTTATTTTGAGTAAATTGCATTTAAAGTTGCTACTAACACATACATAAAATTATACAATATTTGTGTATTTATTAAATTTGTTAATGTGTTTGTAATAAAAGTGAGTTTGTTTTTTGTGTTGATTTGGGAATTGGCTATAATTGATTAGCATACCTTAAGGGTCTTTATTTGATGAAAAAATAAAATTTCCTAGAATTTGCACTCGAATTTCGAGGGCCGGAATCTGCTAGTTTATATAACTACTATACTTAATAAAGTACCCTTTTCTTAAAAAGTAAATTTTCTTATGCCGTTTTCTTTTCTGACAAAAAATGTCGCCCCTTTTTTGCCCTTTTTTCGAAAAGTGTATTTTTTATATATTCTGAATTAAGAGCAACCTTATCTTACATATCAATCTAAAGGTCTCAAAGTCGAGCCCTCATAAATCACAAAAAATTCGAGCCATTGACTTCTTTCAGGTCATAGTGGGAGAATATTTCCCCATTGTTCCCCTTTTTTTGAATATTTTCACCCTATGACTTCCAAGAGGATAATAATCAATTTTTTTTTTGTATTTATCAACACAGCACATTGAGACCTTTCGATTGATATATAATACAAGGTTGCTCTTAATTCAGAATATATAAAAAAATACACTTTTCCAAAAGAGGGCAAAAAAAGGGCGACATTTTTTGTCAGAAAAGAAAACGGCATTAAAAAGGATCTGTCCTTAAAAAAGTTTGTTTACTTTCCAATATTTTTAAACAAGTCCCTCTGCTTCAAAAAGTACCTTTTCTTAAACAAAAATTTTTGTAAAAAATACCTTTTCATAAAAAAGTACACATTTTCTTAAGAGTACCCTTTCCTAAATAAGTAAGTAGATTTTCTTCAAAAAGTACATTTTCATAAAAAGTGTCTTACTTTTTTTTAAAAAACTAAGTTCTTCAAAGTACATTTCTTAAAAAGTACATTTTCTTTAAAAAGTACATTATCTTAAAACAGTATCTATGTTATTATAGTACCAATTCTTAAAAAATTTACCTTTTCTAAAAAGGTGTTTTCTTTAAAAAAAAAAAAAAAGACTTTTTCTAAAAAAGTAATATTTTCATCAATTTTCAATTGGCGATTTAGGCGCCTTAGAATAGAACTAACTAGTGGAACAATATTAAGTGTATCTACATTTTTATACGTACTTTTAAACTTTTAGTTTTATTAAATACTAGCTGAACCAGGTGTGCTTCGCTACCCCTCATCGTTATAAAATAAAATAAAAAAAAAATATTTATACATTAATAAAATATTAATTTAATTTAGAATTAATTATTGCACTAACAACTTTATATAATTTTTCTAAAAAGGGCGTGGTCCCGCAGTTTTCTTGTAGTACTGTTTCTATTAATTTCAATACGATATATACCAAATATCGTCGCCGTAGGTTAAAAAATGGCCGAGATATGACGATTTTAAATTTTTGGTTATATGGGCGGGACCACGCCCCTTTGCCCACTAACAACTTTATATAGTTAAGGACTTATTATTTCGTAAAAATATCCTTTTGTGAAAATTTCATGACAATCCTTCCAGTAGTTTAGAAGATATTACGATTTTTTATTTTTCTAAAAAAGGGGCGTGGTCCCGCCCACTTTTCTTCTGGTATGTATTTCTATTCATGCCAATACCATATGTACCAAATATGACCGCTGTAGGTCAAAAAATTCTCGAGATATGACGATTTCAAATTTTGGGTTATATGGGCGTGGCACCGCCCCTTTGTCCAATCAAAAATTTATATAGCCTATTATTCCTTCCAGAGTCACAGTAATACGCTATGAAAATTTCAGGAAGATCGGTTCAGGGTTTGGCTTCCCATAAAGCACAAACAAACACACATTCATTTAAATATATATAGAAGAATTAAAAAAAATGAGGCGGTGAAGTGGGCGTGGTTCATAGGTATTTGGAACGTTAACAGTATTAAGAGCAATATACTACCAAATAAAAAAAGAACGTTGGAAGGAACAAATTTGTACAGAGAACAAAAAGTTTAAAACTTTCAAACAAAATTTGACGTGGAAATGGGCGTGAAAGGGGGCGTGGCGTAAGGAATGTTTATTTCTACCTCGCCCGGAGTATAATGTGTACACAATTTGAAGTTAATCTGTTAAAAACTATATGGGAGCAATTACATAATTTTAAAAAAGTGGGCGTGGTCGAAAAAATTACCCTATTAATAAGCCAGAGTCCTAGTTAAATGCTGTGAAAATTTCAGGAAGATCGGTCCAGAGGTTTGGTCTCCTATAAGGTACAAACAAACAAACAAATAAACAAACACACATTCCATTTTATATACATATATAGATAATGGGTGATCCAAGTAGATATACTTTTTTCAATAGCTTTTTTTTGACAGATCACGTGTGAGTCGCGTCATGCTGTCATGTTATTTTTGTTTAGTATTGTTTGGCATTTCATCATGGAAAGACTTACGCCTCAACAACGTTTACAAATCGTTCAACTTTATTACAAAAATTCTGTGAAGAATGTGTTTCGTGCACTTCGCTCAACTTATGGTCAACATAGTCGGCCTACTGAGCCTACTATTCGCAACACCATCACCCATCTTGAGACCCAGCATTCATTATTGGATAATATTCGACCGAATAGACCACGTCCACGGTGGAATCATCGGTCCATATTTCTTCAAAAATGATGCCGGTGAGAACGTAACCGTCAATGGCGACCGTTATCGTGCCATGATAACCGACTATTTTATGCCTGAAATTGAAGCTCGTGATCTCAGCGACATTTGGTTTCAACAAGACGGAGCCACTTCCCACACAGCGCATCAATCAATGGATTTATTGAGAGAACACTTCGGTGAGCAGATAATTTCACGTTTAGGGCCGGTCGATTGGCCACCAAGATCGTGTGATATCACACCGTTAGACTTTTTCCTGTGGGGATATGTAAAGTCTAAAGTTTATTCGGACAATCCTGCTTCGATTCAGGCCTTGGAGCAAAACATCACGTGTGTCATTCGCCAGTTACCAGTCGAAATGCTCGAACGAGTCATCGAAAATTGGACTCAAGGGATGGACCATCTGAGACGTAGCCGCGGCCAACTTTTGATAGACATAATCTTCAAAGAATAAATACCAAAGAATGATCTTTCAAATGATAAAAAAAAAACATTCCCCATTAAATTTGAACTTTCTATGTTTTTTTCTTTAAAAAAGTAGGAACCTCGAAGTTGATCACCCTGTATATTTTTCTTTACCAAATATATTATATTTTATTAACACAATTTCAGTTATTATTATATCTTAATCTATAATATTAATAGGCTAGGCGATTTCTTGTGACCGATGTTTTGTTCTACCGTTTTACCCTGATTTTCGCCAAACGTATATTATTTGAAAGGTATTTCGTTCTCGCCGCTTTTTAGATTTACAGATTTTTAAATTTTTTCCTTTATTTTGAGTAAATTGCATTTAAAGTTACTACTAACACATACATAAAATTATATTATTTGGTAATGTGTTTGTTAATGAGTTTGTTATCTTCATTCACAATAATAATAAACCATAAAAGTGTTGGTTTGTGAATTGGCTAAGTTGAAAAATAAAGCTGCCTAGAAATTGCACTCGAATTTCGAGCGCTGGAATCTGCTAGTATGAATTAAAATTCTTCCAATATAATTTCTTTTCATATTTTTATATAAATTTAGTTTTCACTTTCTTGATTTTTCGATATGAATTGCCAATACTAAATTGGACTATCTCCATTTCTATTTGATATTGTGAAGATTTGAAAAAATTGTGTCATTGGGAACAGAATTTGTTCAGAATTTGTTGTTCTTGTGCAAGCTGGAAAAATTATTCTTTTAGGTTGACTTCTTTTTATTTTCTGGGATGTTGCTCAATCGGAGACTTTTGAAGAAATGTAAAGAAAAAAATAATATATAAAAAATACAACAAAAACGGCCTGTAGCGATGTATCCTTTATAAAGACATTAGTTATGTCGCCTTTATCTTATTTCTATTACAAATCCAAATATCAGCGCAATCGGAGTCTTGAATTTATTATACAATTATTTATATAATTATATAATCATTAGAGACAATTTAACAATAAACGAAATACTATCGTTAATAACCTTCCTTTATTACCTCCCTATTCTCAAGTTGCGCCAATAAGAATAAATATTTGTCGGTTAACTGTCACATACTCAAATTTCTACGAAATATATTGAATGCTTTTTTGGAAAACAGCATTTGTCTACACCGATAAGAAAAAACGTTGATCCCTGAAAGTGGAGTGGTTAATATTAATTGGCAGTAACCAATATTATTTAGCTTTAACTTATTACATTGTTTACCATTACCTAGAGTATAAATCTAATTAACAACATGAAACAAATAGATTACTGAACTATTGAATTAATTATAACGTACCTTGATACAGTACAAATTTTAATTAACAGGTAATAAACGAACGTTAGTTAGATCTTTGGTTGGGGGCAAAATAGAACTACCTAGCAGATAATAAATATCACTGTTTAACAGCAAAAAAAAAAAAAAGAAATAACAGAGATGAGACAAGTGAAGTAAGGGTGATGGGGAGTCACGAACATAAAAATTTTGGAAAATAAATAAAAATCTATTTCTCTTTTTCAAAAAATTTCCCTATATACAAAAAAAAAATTAACAAAACATTATTAATTTAATAAAAAAAACAAATTTTTAATATATAAAAAAAACTGTTATGTATTTTAAAAAATATTTTTTTTTAGTTTTAAAAAATATTTAAAATCAAAAAAATAAAAAAAAAATAATTTTTTTAATTTATAATTCTGTGGTTTTCTGGAATAACCGCGTATGTCCATTTTTGTCAGTTTTGAGTTACCGATGCCAAATATATTAATTTTTAATGCTCTTTACATGTGTTAAATTTAAAAAAAAAAAAAAATATTGGCCATTTCTGAGATTTTTCTTTAAATAACGACGTAACTTAATTGTTTATTAAATTAATTTGCAGCAGTATCGACGTATGTCAACATACGTTTGATCGCTAATAAATTATTTTCTCAGAAAACGACACATAGCGTTCTTATTAATGAAAAAAAAATTCAAAATAATTTTGGATTATTTTTCAGTTTATAACCACTTATAAAAACTTGTGTGTTTATTTCTGTTATTTTTTGTCACTATTATTCTTGATACGTTGTTATATTCTCATCCTAAGTCCTATTAACTTTTTGTTGACCAACAAAAAAATACATTTTTCGAGCAACAACAACTTATGTCTACATGGGTGGTTGCATTGGTAGTTTTCTTTTTCAAAGAAAATGACGTTTGTCGACATAAGTTGTTTTATCTGCACACACTTTAAGTTTATTTACATATTGTTTTTTCGTCCTTCTCTAGGATCTATTCCTCTGAAGATTTTTGATTAAAAATTTTATATAAAGTACTTGTTGCCCATATCTACTGGACTGTTAAAAAAAAGCTTTATATCGAGCCCATAATTTCAAATATAACGTTTTTTTTGGCTCCCCTGAACATTTTGATTTTATGACATACGCGGTTATTCTAGAAAACCACAGAATTATGTATAATTTTTAATTATAGTTTTTTATTAATATATATTTTTTTTTTTTTAATTTATAAGTTCCTTTTAATTTTCATATCAGAGCAAAATGGACCACGGATTCAGACTCAACGACCCCCTTTAGTAAACATGTTTCTAAATGTTCATTTGTTAAACAGTATAATTATATAATGCACAGAGTAAGCAGACCGAAATCCGTTTTCACATCTGAGTATCTGTTCCCTCAATGCAATCAATGCATGTTGTAATAATAGAATATTGTAGTTGTTACAAAGGAAATGATTCAATTTAACACTTATGGCGCCACTCAAATATTTGTTTTCTCTGTTTATGTAAAAGTACTTCCTTGTTTTTTTATTTACATTTCCATTCAAAAAATTAAGATTTTGTTTTTAAGTAACTTGTCGGTCGTACGAGCCAGCATTTGCACCCGGCTTCTTTTGAATGCCGTAGCAAAAGCATAATTCGTATTTCAATAATTCAATATCTATCTATAATACTACCATAAATCCTCATTTTGAGTATGGGTCAACCATATTATTTACATGCTGTTCAGACCAACAAATAACGAGGCCGCAAAAACTACAAAATAAGGCTATGCGCTCAATTTTAAAATGCTATCGGTTTACTTCAATAAGATATATGTTAGACGCACTGAAATGGCTAAACATCCAACAAAGGTTGCAACTTAATACAATATTCTTTATCCAAAAAATGAAGATGGGAAGATCGAATAAATTAGATATTTTGGAGATGTTCAACCCTATAACCTTAGGAATGCCTTAGACTTTATACCACAGAGAGCAGATACAACAGCAATACAAAAACCTTTATTTTACAAAGGATTAAATCTTTACAACATGATGCCGAATGATGTCAAAAACGAAATTAATATAAATCTTTTTAGAAAGAAAACTGTAAATTTTATTAAAAATGTTAATTTTTAATCAGAATATATGATAATATTTGTTAATTAATAAGAAATGTCATTTAAAAGTATTTAAATACTACTAAAAATAATAAATTATTCCAAAACCATAGTTCATACAGCTTATGCTGCAACAGAGCTTATCCCGTGGTTCGTACCAGGGATGAGTAATCTCTAGCAGATGCGGACCTATGCAGGGATGGATTTATTTCTAATAATAATAATAATAATAATATACCAATAAAGCATTTCGATGTTAGAGAGTCCGCGCGAGATAAATAAATAACACACTGTTAGGGTTGTAACTTTAAAACAAATAACTTAATTCTGTAATGTCTATTTATACTATACGTCTGCCTGTCTGCCTGTCTGTCCATCCGTCTTCATGTCCATGTAAGCATTTCAATCAAACTACAAGTCGCAAATATGAATGTATTTTGATGATATGTAGGGATCCATACGACGTAATAACCTGGCATTATGACTAGCTGGAGCTATCACCATCCTAATTAAATCACAAAAGAAATATATTACTTCCAAAATAAAAAAAATAAATAGATATTAGAGAAAAAAGAAGAGAATATATAAAATGATAACAATGAAATTCACAATTTTTGCCGTCAACTTTGTCCATTGTTTTTTATACCCTATACCACTATGGTTTGGGTATAATGACTTTGTGCTGCTGTTTGTAACAACCAAAAATATTTGACCTAGACCCATCTTTAATTATACCGATCGAATCAGAATCACTTTCTGAGTTGATTTAACAATGTCCGTCCGTCCGTCCGTCCGTCCGTCTGTGTGTCCATGTAAAGCTTGTAATCAAACTGCAGGTCGCAAATATGAATATATTTTGATGAAATTTGGTATGTAAGCTTTTATCAGCCATGGGATGAACGCTATTGAAATTGGTGAGAATCGGTACATGTTCAGACCTAGCCCCCATACAAACTACCCCTATGAAATCGACATAAATTGCCATAAGATTGTCATATAGATCTTACTCAAATTGGGTTTGTATGCGTTCATTACATCCATTAATGAGTAGTCCAAAAATGATCCCTTTGGCCCCATATAGAGCTGCTTCCCGATCTTCACTTAAATCTATTAAAAACAAAAATATTGCACTGATTCTTCTCAAATTTTGTTTGTATATATTTTTGCAAAATAAAAGAGACTTTACCAAACATGATCAGGATCGGTCCATTTTTGGACCTAGTCCCCATATAGATATATCATCCGATATGAACTTTTTCATATCTGCAGCCAAAATAAAATTAATAAAAATCCCACTCAAATTTGGTTTTTGCTTATTTTCTATGTCCAGTTAGTTGGGCCTAAGAGATAGAGTTTCTAAACGCATGGTATAGGGTATCGTATGGTCGGTGTAGACCGACTATAATTTTCTTACTTGTTTTTTTTTGGGTTTTTTTTTTTTTTAATACGCAACGGATAAACGTCCCACATCGGTCTGGTTGTGCTTTTGCTCTTATTAGACGTGAATAAAAGTTTTGAGGTGAAAAAAATTTTCCCGATGGTAAATTATTTTAAAGTTTAAATATTATTTGTGATAAAAACCTAAGCGATGTCCCAAATATGAATATATTTCATGAACAAACGCTATTGAAACGTGAACATCGGTGCATTGTCAGACCTAATCCCCATACAAATAACCCCTATGAGATCGACTTAAATTGTCATAAGATCCATATTCTCATATAGATCTTGGTCAAATCTGGTTTGTGTGTATTTATTACATCCATTAATCAGTAGTCCAAAAATAAACCATATAGGACAATTCTTAGTCATAGCCCCCATATGAAGCTGCTTCGCGATCTTCAAATATGATCAGGATTAGTCTACTTTTCGCCCTAGTTCCCATATAAATATATCATCCGATATGAACTTTTTCAGATCTGCAGGCAAACAAATAAAAAAAATTAATAAAAATTGCACTGGCTTGTGTTTTTTTTTTTTTATACCCAATTAGATGAATTCTCTAAACGCATGGTATAGGGTATCGGTCCAGACTAAATAAAATTTTCTTATAATTATAGTTTAGTATAATTATCTTCTAAAATATATCTTAAAATAGAAAGTTCATTTTTAAATTCCACCTCTTTGACATCGCCTTCTAAGTATTTGACCAGATTTGTACAATTAGTACTGAATTCGTTGTGTTCATAGTTTTTAGCTTTTTATTAGCGAAAAGAAAACCAAAAATGTAATTTAAAGAATTGTACGACTCAAATCGTTCATGGAATGAATCTTTTACAATATTGATTAATTTATTAAAATAAGATTAAAATAAATTTATCTTCAGCAGTTAGAGTTAGATGGTTATACTCATCATCAACTTCAGGAATGAGCTCACAAATATCAATATCATCACAGCATTCAATTGGTTCAATTCGTTTTTGGGGGCGTTCTTTTTTTTTAATATGGTTTTTCACGGCTTCTATAAAGCGATATTCCCATCGAATATTTATTATTTATTTTATTTTTTATTTTATTTTTTTTATTCTATTTTATTAATAGATTTTGTATGTACATATTTAATTCATTTACAACATGATTAGTATCTAAATCTTTATATGGCATAACATAATTGTTGTAAGCCAGATTGGTACTTTTATAGGCAAGCAATTTTCATTAGCATAGTAATGATTTTTTTATAATTTTTAATAAAAATATTGAGGTAATTTATAAGTTTACATTGTCATGGAGGATTAAAAAACAAATTTATTTAAAATAAATATTCTTTATCTTAAACAAACTTCTATATATTTATACAGGGATAAGAAATTTAAGCCATTTAGTATACATATAAACATTGTATTCTAAATTCTTTGTATATAAGGCAAATACCGATGAAAATTGTACAAACACCAATAGCGTTATTTCTGAAGGACGTTGCATTCAAGTCTAATAAGGCACCTTTAGCCCTTATGATTAAACTGAATGTACGAGAAGGAAAACTTGAATTATAGAATTCTGAAATATTGTAAACCAGTTTTGCATATAGATCGTGAAACTGTGAACTTGAAGCATTTTCAATATAATCATTATGTTCTTTGATTTTAAGTTGGTTCAATATAAGTTTCCACTGTCTACTTAGTGGTGTTATTGAATTAACAGGGGTAAAGTGTATATGCTGACAAAGATTTTCCCACTCCTTAGCCCAATATATGTTTTGTTCTATAATTTTTAAAGCAAAAATGCGAGGCAATGTGTGAGAGTTCATATTTAGTACTTTATTGATGTAGCAAAGGTGTAGTCTTAAGGAAGATACGTACAATGAACTCTAGGTTTGTTTCTAATACAGCATGTAATAAAGTGTTGCGTTTGGAAGGTATAGCATCTTTTTAATAAAAAAAAATCATGTGAGTCCGATCACAGGGAAGATGTGTAAACATCTAGTAATTAAAGATTTTTTTATGTCATTTTTTAAAATCAAACAGAAAGCGTCATCTATGTATCACTTTTAGCAAAAACTGTTTCAGCTAATTCAACAACCGTTTGCTGTAAAACGTTAAAAATATCCTAATATAAACGTATATAAGTGATACATAGATGACGCTTTTAAAAAAGTGGCATAAAAAAACAATTTTATATCATAATTTTTTCACCAATACAATCATAAGTCACACAGCGTTATCTGCTTCAGCTCACACCGATATGAGTTACGCTGTTTTTGTGATGGTATTGTGAAACAGAAATTTACCCCCCTGCGCGTATAGATGTTTACACATCAAAAATCTAAATAGTTTTCCAACCTCATCATATTTTACATAGCCCCATACATAATAGATCTGGAAGCTGCATATAGCATAATAGATCTGGAAGCTGCTTGAAATATTTTTAGCTTATTGTTTTGTGAAATTTGCGGGTTGTTTATATATTTCGACCAAGTAGAATTTATCGCCAGTTTCGAGACAGCTATTTTGTTGTTTAAGTGTTTTCCCAGGGAGAGATTATATGTGATGTCAACACCTAGATATTTATAGCTGTTCACAATATCAATACTATTGTCACCAAAAACCCAGTTTAAATTTGATGAGATTCTTGTACCGGTACGAAATACCACTATTTTAGATTTATCTAGATTAACCCTTAAGGCTCACGTTGAACAATAATTATATAAGCAATCAATCATTTTATGCAGTTCTGTTGGAGTAGCTGATAAGATAACTATGTCATCGGCGTAGAGCAGTACTTTAACATTAACGTCCGCAATATTTACTCCTCCTGGTAACTCATCTTCTAAATCATTAACATATAAAGAGAATAATAGGGGGCTTAATATACAACCCTGTTTCGACGGCAAAAGGCTCGGAAAAAGACTTACCACCCAAATATAACTTTCGGTATCTTCATACATGTGTTGTAAAATTCTTATCATTTTCGAAGACATACCAAGGCACGAGAGCTTGTATAATAGACTATTACGAGGTATCGTATCAAAGGCGCACGATAAATCAACAAAGAAAGCAAATGTATTCTTGTTGAATACATCAAATATCACTGGACGCCTTCAGATCTATAATATTAATAGGCTAGGCGATTTCTTGTGACTGATGTTTTGTTCTACCGTTTTATACCAATTTTGACCAAACGTATATTATTTGAAAGGTATTTCTTTTTAGCCGTTTTGCAGATTTACAGATTTTTAAATTTTTTCCTTTATTTTGAGTAAATTGCATTTAAAGTGGCTACTATCACATACAGAAAATAATACAATGCTATGTGTGTGTTTATCAAATTTGTTAATGTGTTTGTAATAAAAATGAGTTTGTTTTTTGTGTTGATTTGTGAATTGGCTATAATTGATTAGCATACTGTTAGGGTCTTTATTTAATGAAATTTCTTAGAATTTGCGCTCGAATTTCGAGGGCTGGAGTCTGCTAGTTAATTTTAAATAGTTTACTTGTTTACTTGGAATAGAAACCAGTTGTAAGATAATTTCGTTTTGATTTTTTGGAAAGAAATAGGATTTTTTTTTGTATTAACAAACGTTTAACACAACGTCTTTTAGCATGTTTAGACGGCAAAATGAACCACTTGGTTCGTTCTCTGAATCACGATTTTGAACCTCGGTGTTCAGACGATGGTTCCTGTTTCATTTTGACGTTTATATTTTTTGTGCAAATATTTGAAGATTCAATCATGATTGGGGCGCGAACCGTGAATGAGAGAGCGAACCTCGAATCTTGCTGGCCGTCTGAACATACCATTAATTTACAACGGTTTAAGATTCTGTTGTTGTTTTTAATGAAATTTTTTACTTTTTCTGGAACATCTGCCATTAAGGACTTTACTGTATTTTTCGTGACCTTTTTTGTAGAAGCTGTCCACATTTTTCAAGTTCTTGTTCATTTTGAGCAGATGATCCCTTAGTGTCGTTTTGATATTAAACAAGAGCCAAATATCGTTCAATAGGACAGAGCTCAGGGCAGCTTGAAGGATTAGGTTTTTTTGGTACAATCGTAACACTATTTGTTTGGTACAACTCAATTGCTGTTTTATTATAGTGGCGAAAGGCCAGGTCAGGCCAAAAAAAGACGACACTTCTTGTTTTCTTCCAAATGGGAGAATTCGAACTCTGTGATGTATGCATTCGTATTTATAGAGCCAGTGGTTATAAAATGACTTCTTCCTTCACCACAAGAACTAATAGCTTGTCAGACCGGAAACTTCTTTGGTAATTCTGAGCTCCTCAATACACGGCAATCTTTTGCAACATGCCCTCTTGCATCCGCGACATAAAACTGCTGACCTGGTAGCTGTAAAAAGTCAGCCAACATGTATGGCTCGTCATCCATTATACAACATTTATGATTGTAAAACTTTACCTCGTTTCTTTTTTTTTATTTAAATTTTTTTCGACCAGCTTTAGATCAGCTTCCTTTTTAAGTTTCCTTATGGAAGTCTACGAAAAATTTGACAAATGCATCACTTTTCTTCCAGAGATAGTCGGATTCTTGGGAAAAAAAATCTGTTTTATTTTCTCAGCTATCTTACGGTCTGAAAATCCACTGTTTCTACGACAGTAAGATTTTCTTTTGATGGTCAGTTTTTCCTCATATCTTTTTTATAGACAGAGAAGCCGTTTGCCAGCACGCACCAGCTGCCCTAGCAATTGTTTTGTACGGACTACATTTATATTCATTAAATATTGCAATAATTATTTTAGCCACTTTTTGTTCATTCTCCATTAAACAAAAAAAAAAACTATGCGATTGACATAAAATTGATAATAATTGCAACCGTTTTAATAATGTCCAAATTATAAGCCTAAAAGTATGTTATATTTATTTCGCGCCCACGATATTTCAAAAAAAAATTAAAATTTCAGACTTGTTCATTCATTTATTTAGGTTCAATTAATGATCGAAAAAATTTTAACACACGTTTTCCTCGACTTTTTCCGAAGCATGATTTGAATTTTTTTTTTTTTTTTTTTTTTTATCAAGTTATATTTGAAAAATATATGTCAGTTATTCTGCGTAGTGGCAACCTGTTCTTCAGTTGTTATTTATTTTTTTTTTTTTTTTTATAAATGAGTGAAGAAATAGAAGTAGTACGTGCTAAAATTATTAAATATTTTCAACAAATGCCAACTTGGTCCTACAAAAAGTTGGCCAAAGAATCAAAGGTATGTGGACAAACTGTTTCCAATTAGAAAGTATCAGGAGAGTTTCTGTAGGCCAAGAAAATTGAAAAATAACCCGGTTAACTCAGTGTTCGGACTATTTGGTGCGAAAAGTTAAAACCAATGAAGGTTAGAAAACGCACAAGGTCCAAAAAGTTTCAGACAGGAATGTTGTAAAACATTTAGAGGTTAAAAACAAAGCACGAGAATTTAAATCATATTTCATTTGAAAAAAAATCATGTGAGTCCGATTACAGGGGAGATGTGTAAACATTTAGTAATTAAAGTTTTTTTATGTCACTTTTTTAAAATGAAACAGAAAGCGTCATCTGTGTATCATTTTATTTTTTTATTTTTCATTTTTAATTTTTTATTTTTAATTTTTTATTTTCCATTCTTCATTTGTCATTTTTCACATTTATTTTTCATTTTCAAACAGGTTATTACACATCATAATTTTTTCACCAATACAATCATAAGTTACACCGATTATGTCTTACGTCTTACATGTTACGCTGTTATTGTGATAGTATTGTGAAATAGAAATTTACCCCCCTGTGCGTATAGATGTTTACACATCAAAAATACTTTTGCTGCTTATTCGACGACGAAACTTATGTAGTGGCAGATTTTTGGCAGCTTCCGGGTTAAAATTTTTATTTTGCTAGTGCTCGAGGAAATGTTGAAGATAAGTTTAGGCCAAAAAATAAAACCAAACGAATTTTCCACAAAAAAAATTTACTGGTATGGCAAGCAACATGCAGTTTCGGCAAATTATGTTAAGGAGTATCTGTAAAAAAAGACTCCTTCCTTTCATAAGCCAACACAATGCGTCCAAATATTTTTAGCCCGATTTGGCAACCTGTTACTGCGATAAGAAAGCTCTTGAGTGGTACCAGAAAAATAACGTGATTTTTTCACCAAAGTAGGCTAATTCGTCAAACTGTCCGGAGCTTAGTGCAAGATATGTGGAAGATATTAAGCGGAGATGGACCACCTATTCCAAAAAAATTACAGAAACCACTATAAAATCCCTAATAGAAGGGTTTCCGCAAAAGGTCCATTAGTTAATAAGTAGTATTTAGATCTATAAAAGTTATCATTTGTAAGCTTTAATATAACTAGCAGATTCCAGCCCTCGAAATTCGAATGCAAAGTCTAGGAAATTTTATTTTTTCATTAAATAAAGACCCTAAAGGTATGCTAATCACTTATAGCCAATTCGCAAATCAACACAAAAAACAAACTCATTTTTATTACAAACACATGAAGAAATTTAATAAACACATACACAACATTGTATAATTTTATGTATGTGTTAGTAGCAACTTTAAATGCGATTTGCTCAAAATAAAGGAAAAAATTAAAAAATTTGTAAATCTGCAAAACGGCTTAAAAGAAATACCTTTCATATAATATACGTTTGGTCAAAATCGGAATAAAAGGGTAGAACAAAACATCGGTCACAAGAAATCGCCTAGCCTATTAATATTATAGATTTCAACTAAATAAAAAATAAATAAAAACTCTAGGTTCAATGATTTCCTTATAAATATTACATTATATGTATGTTACGATTTTTTTGATCTCACCCCGTAGTTGAAGGTTTTAAAACTAGAAAAAAAAAACGTGTATACTATTTACCACAGCACATTTGGGTAAGTGACTAGAATTAGTTGTTTAAACTATATGAAATATAAATGTGCCTTTATATCGATTATTATTTAAAAATAAAAAACTACTGGAAAAAATTTAAATTATTTACTAAAACTAAGAACGACCAAAACATACTATTGGATAGAAAAGTAAAGAAACAACCTGCTACTACCATTGTATAAAGCCACGTACACAATAAGTGAATATTAATTACGTTGGTTATTATCGTCGGGGGGATATACCAACAACAACAAAAATATATGGTTGTCTAAATAAGTTTGGCATTATCAAGATTAACAATGAAGAGTTTTTATTATATGCCCTCCTTTCGTTTACAACTTAAATTTATAAATTTTTTTTTGGGGAGAAAGTTGTTCCAATTAGAATTAATTACTTGATATTATGATAACTTAAATTTTTATGCGACACTAGAAAAAGTTACTTATGTAAGTATAATTGACAAGTGTTCTGAAAAGGCTACAGACAACTTACTTACTCTGGCCACATTCTAATTTTTCCAAAATTTAATTTTTAAATTTCTTGAAATAATTCAAATAAAAAGCAGAACAAAACTAGGATCTCTTGAAAAGATTAAAATTATTGTAAAGAATTATTATTTTTTGGGATACCAAGTTAAATCGCAGATTCGAAGATTTGTTTTACTCGGGCCAAAAAATCTCCAAGTACGCTTTTTAAAAACTTTTTATATAACTTAAGAAGACGAATGTGAACAATTCAAAATAACCATTTGTTTCCACACTGTGGTTTTCAAACATGTAATTAATTTTTGTATTTTATTTTGTTGCTGTACGCAAGGACTGACTTTCTGTGTACATAGTTATTATTATGCCATGCAACAAAGCCTATAATGTTTTGACCCTGAGTGCAAAACTTGTAATAATAAAAAAAAGTTGAAAAAAAAAAATAAAATATATTATCGTGCATATGACCTTTAAGGAAATGCATTTTCATGCAACAACCCGGGCATGTATTGAAAAA
Organism: Cordilura impudica; assembly: GCA_963682025.1. Lineage (NCBI taxonomy): Eukaryota > Metazoa > Arthropoda > Insecta > Diptera > Scathophagidae > Cordilura > Cordilura impudica. The sequence continues at coordinate 54,917,916 of OY821519.1, forward strand.
CATTAACGGTTTTCTAAGTTCCTTGTGAATTTATAAACCATACGTAGGTCACTCGAAAAGTTTTAGGAAAGTTTTAATTTATTTATTTAAATTTATTATTGATCTGGCTTAGTCTGTCTGTTGATCTATCTGTGTGTCACAAACAACTGGGCATAAAATGATATCAAAAGCGTATAGCTGAGAAAAAAAAATTGTGAATTTGTAATATTTTTCAGAAATCTTAATACAACAAACAATAATGAACATTGCTTATGGAAAGCTACCAAAGTTATAAAGAAGCAAACTAAAAGAAATATTTCAATTAGATATTCAAATGGTTCATGGTGCAGATCCAATAAAAGTAAAGCCGATGCCTTTGCTAAACATTTAAAGACAACATTTAATCTATTCCCTGTTACAAACTCTATAGGTGATTTTTTTTTTTTTTTTTTTTTTTTTTTTTGTAGTTCATCTTTATTTATTTCATATAGGTTTGTGGATCTTCACTTAGGTTTGTGAACAATAAGTTATTCAAATCTTAAAACTCAAACTTAAATATTAAATCCAGCCAGTGCCAGACAAAATTTCATTCATTCTATATACATTAGGGTGGCCCTTAACAAAAAAAGTGTGCAAACTGTCGGTCTCACCCCCTAGAAATATGCGAATAGCAAAAAAACTCAGAAATACAAAGTTTTGGGCCAATCAAAAAACGTTTAGTCGTGGCGCAAAGCGATTGAAAATTTCAAGAGTGTTTATATGGGGAAAATATGACTTTTTTTCAGATTTTACGAAAATTTCGTTCTATAGTTTAATTTTACCGACAAGCTGTTATATAATTCGGGATCAGTATTAAGTTATCCTTTCAAAAGGCTATAAAACTTAAAAATCGAATAAAACGTCGCCAAGAAATAGCAAATGCCCCAGACCACTTTTGTGCCGAAAAAACTAGGTCATGAAATTTGATGGCATTTTTTTCAACTTTGAGAAATTGATTAAAGCCATCATTCTTTTTTGGTCTCTATACTTATAAGTACTCAGATATGAAGTATTGTTTTAGTACCACGTTGTTAACCTATTGCGCATTGAGACCGAATATTGGAAATTTTTTTGATAAAATTTTTAAAACTCCTTTTTCAAGTTTGGCAAAAATTTTCTTAAACAAAATTTTAAAAAATTAATATATTACTTTAAGGTTTTATTAAATAAGCGCCCCGGTAGGTGAGTAGGTAGCGTGCTCACCTACCATGCGTGGGGTAGTGGGTTCGATTCCCACCAGAGGCTTTGGTCTGTCGCTGCAAAAAAAAAAAAAAAAAAAAAAAAATGAACACACTACTCCCACTTTCCTCCTTCCTATATCTATATCTTTCCTGAGATCAACACAATGCACTGCATCTATAGGGGGCATCCCCTGAGTGTTGATTAATAAAAAAAAAAAAATATATGTTGCAGATTAACTGTGAGAATTTTTAAGTAAATCCTTCTACCAGAATTTTCTTGACAAAGATTTTATTTTTGCGGATTTCGAGAAAACTTGGATTTTTGTGAAATATTCTGTAAATGTACTGTTTCTAAATACTTTGTATCAAAAATTCATCACTTTTCTACTTTTAAATGTTATATTTTATCTTAATAGCCTAGGGTTTCGGAAAAAAATAATATGACTCCATTAACCCTTTTGGAATTGGGGTCACATATGACCCCAAGCTAATAAAAGACAATTTATTCAAAAAATTCAAATATTTTGTAAGTGCTGTCCAATTTTTAGATACGACGCTTAAAATATAATAACCAAATGTGTAGAAGTTTCGTTCCAAAAATTTTGGATAAATCCGAGAACATTAACCCATTATTTGCCAAGGCCAGATTTGGATTTTAAGATATTTTGAAATAAAAATTACCGAAAACGAGTTTTTCTATTACACTCGATGAAACCACTATGTAGAATTTAAGAAAAATAATTCTGTTAATTTTTTTTTTTTTATTTAACCCTTAAGTGCTTCTGAGATCAAAATTATCCATTGTGATATATCTCTGGTGTAATTATATGCTTATTGCTCGCAAATATAAATTAAAACAACTTAAGTCATATGTCTAAAAAATAGGACGTTTTTTGAGATTCACTTTGATTTAATTTTGTAATTTATTCCATTAAGAGTAGTATTAATTTAATATTACCTTTTATATATATTATTATATTTGAAATTTACTTTTATTTAATAAACTATTTAAAACTGGGAAATAAAATGTTAGAAGTTTGAAAAGATGTAGGTGACATTGAAGATATTATAAAGCGACCAATTATTAAAAATCAAAAATGTCAACCATTATAAGTAATGGCATCTTCACCGATTGACCTGAATTTTTTTTTTTTTTTTTGGCGTTTTGTATCAATATCCACCAAATTGGTGAGTGAGACCGCAAGAAATTCAACTATTACTTTATTATATAAAGTAATTTTATAACAAAATTGGTTAAAAGTTGTTTTAATATATATTCGCGAGCAATAAGCAGACAATTGCACCAGAGATATATCACAATGGATAATTTTGATCTCAGGAGCACTGAAGGGTTAAATAAAAAAAATTAACCGAATTATTTTTCTTAAATTCTACATAGTGGTTTCATCGAGTGTAATAGAAAAACTCGTTTTCGGTAATTTTTATTTCAAAATATCTTAAAATCCAAATCTGGCCTTGGCAAATAATGGGTTATCGTTCTCGGATTTATCCAAAATTTTTGGAACGAAACTTCTACACATTTGGTTATTATATTTTAAGCGTCGCATCTAAAAATTGGACAGCACTTACAAAATATTTGAATTTTTTGAATAAATTGTCTTTTATTAGCTTGGGGTCATATGTGACCCCAATTCCAAAAGGGTTAATGGAGTCATATTATTTTTTTTCCGAAACCCTAGGCTATTAAGATAAAATATAACATTTAGAAGTAGAAAAGTGATGATTTTTGATACAAAGTATTTAGAAAGAGTACATTTACAGAATATTTCATAAAAATCCAAGTTTTCTCGAAATCCGCAAAAACAAAATCTTTGTCAAAAAAATTCTGGTAGAGGGATTTACTTAAAAATTCTCACAGTTAATCTGCAACATATATTTAATAAAACCTTAAAGTAATATATTAATTTTTTAAAATTTTGTTTAAGAAAATTTTTCCAAACTTGAAAAAGGAGTTTTAAAAATTTTATAAAAAAAATTTCCAATTTTCGGTCTCAATGCGCAATAGGTTAACAACGTGGTAATAAAACAATACTTCATATCTGAGTACTTATAAGTATAGAGACCAAAAAAGAATGATGGCTTTAATCAATTTCTCAAAGTTGAAAAAAATGTCATCAAATTGCATGACCTAGTTTTTTTTGGCACAAAAGTGGTCTGGGGCATTTGCTATTTCTTGGCGAGGTTTTATTCGATTTTGAAGTTTTATAGCCTTTTGAAAGGATAATTTAATACTGATCCCGAATTATATAACAGCTTGTCGGTAAAATTAGAATTAGAATTAGAACGAAATTTTCGTAAAATCTGAAAAAAAAAAAGTCATATTTTCCCCATATAAACACACTTGAAATTTTCAATCGCTTTGCGCCACGACTAAACGTTTTTTGATTGGCCCAAAACTTTGTATTTCTCAGTTTTTTTTTTGCTATTCGCATATTTCTAGGGGGTGAGACCGACAGTTTGAACACTTTTTTTCCCTCCATATAACGAAGGGCCACCCTAATATATGTACATATGTAATGTAATGAAAAAAAAAAAAAAAAAAATTGTATCAATCCATTTTTCATACAATGAGATCTGCAGTCTCCCTCCTTCTTAAGCGTTGGTGGATACGACTGTTGATTAAGTTACGTGCTAGAGGATTCGGGTGAGACTCTAGCTTTTCCAATTAGTTTACACTATTTATTTTAGTTATTTATTTTATTTATTTATTTGATGACCTAGCACAACAAGACAAAAATCTTATAAATTATAGTGCTAGTGAGTAATGAGAACATAAATCATATTTAGGTTAGGTTAGGTTAGGTTGATAAGAGAAGCTATGTAAATACATAACTCATATCCGTTGTGTCTGAATATACACCTAAGCCAGTAGGTCGGCTTGTTGTGCGCTCTACATCTCTACGTTCATCTGGTTATCTACCCCTCTATCAACTTAGAAATTCGATTTCATCAGCAAATTTCCTGAGTGTTTTCCAGCTTATCCCCCTAAGACCCGTCAGGGCTAGTAGGATGTCGTGGGATAGATATCTGACCCTTGTTCTCGCAAATTCAGGACAGTAACAGAGGTAGTGTTCTAGGGTTTTGTCATCCTCTCCGCAAGCTCTACAAGTGGCCGATTCCGTCTGTCCTATACGGTATAGGTGAGCTCTCAGCTCAGAGTGTCCAGTGAGAATGCCAATTATCCTTCTAAGGTTCCCCTACTCAGATTAAGGATTTCCTTAGTTTTCGCAGTGTTTGGAGTACCCCATAGTATCTTTGTAACCTTACCCACGTCAGCCTCCTCCCAAATTGATACATGCGAACTGGTCGCCCAGTCTGCCAGTTCCAATTTGAGAGAATTGAAAGGTATTGGGTTCTCCAAATTTACTCTTTCCACGAAAGAACCCATCCTGGCCAGTTCATCAGCAATTTCGTTTTCCATTATACCACTGTGTCCTGGGATCCAAACGATTTCAAGTCTGCCTCTTCCGGAGAAGTTTGCTATCTCTTCCTTACACTCGAGGATAGTCCTTGATCTAGTTTTGTCCGCGGATATCGCTTTGATGGCCGCTAGACTGTCCGTAAATATTTTCACGTCTTCGGGAATTTGAGAATCCCGTGCGTTAATAGACCTAATAATAATACATGCCGTTATCGCGACCAATTCAGCCTGAAAAACAGAGTAGTGGTCCTGTAGACGGAAGTATATCCCAGTAGAACGGTCTTCATCATAGAAACCTATGCCAGTCTTAACATGCAGACTAGATGCGTCCGTATAGTAGTGTGACCCTGGAAGGTTTTGTAGAATATTTCCGTTCATCAAACTTTCCCTGTCATATTTAACAAGAACATAAAAATAAAAGAATATAAAAATGAAATTTATAGGTAACAAATGTATAAAGAATTTAATCCAAAACGATAGAAATTAGTTAGTAAATTGAATTTAACAAAGGAATTTAAGCAATTCATTTTTAAACTTGTTAGCGTTGCTTATGATTTGAATTCGATTAGGAAGAAGGTTCCAAAGACTAGTAGAGTAAATGAAAAACTGACGTTGTGATAAAAGGCTTTTAAATCTTTTTTGGATTATATTTTTGCCACGAATAGATCTAGCAAATTGTATCCTTCTATAAAGGTAGATAGGTAACGTTGATGTAATAATTTTGTGTAAAAAAATAAGGCTTTTAAATTTAAGGAGATCTTCAAAACTCATTTGATTTATCTGATATGAATAAATGGATATAGATTCACCGCGCCCTTTGTTGTAGATATATCCAGCAATATTGTTGTAAGCAACTTTGAGTTTTCTAAAGTCATTACTATCACAGTTTGCATAAATTTCGCAGCCATATAATAAAACGGGTATGAGATACGTTTTAGCTAACAACATACGTATATTAAAAGGTGTGGAGGATTTTACGACCCCAAGATTTCGAAGCATTCCATATATGCGTCCTACGACGGAATTGATATGGTTAGAACAAGTTAGTTTATTATTGAATATCACTCCCAGATTTTTCGAAGAATTTAAGAATTCAATAGTTTCGTTGTTTATATAAAGTTGAATATCATCATTTAAAGATATTTTACTTTTTGAGAGAAAAATACATTTGGATTTTAAAGGATTTATGCATAATCTATTGGCTGAAGCCCAGTTGTATATGTTGGCTTAATGGTGATTGATATTATTCACACACGAATGAATGTTGTTCAAAGCTGCACTGTTATAAATTTGAACGTCATCAGCATACATTTGCTGTGAGTTATTATATCTGGTAATTTATTAATATACAAACAGAATAAAAGAGGTCCTAGTACGGATCCTTGCGCAACTCCCTTCTTTACATTAAGGGGATTTGAATTTTTACCATTCAAACTTACAACTTGTGATCTCCCAGTGAGATATGAATTGACAAGCTTGCACAATGGTTGAGAAAAGTAACACAATTTTTCAAGTTTTTTCGTTAAAATGGATTGGTCTATTATGTCGAAAGCTTTACTATGATCCAGTAGTATTAAGAATGAAACCATATTGTTATCAAGTTCAGCTCTTAAATCTTCAATCACGTCTGTTAGCGCTGTAATACAGCTTCTTCCCTTCACAAATCCAGACTGGAAATCGGACAAAATATTATTCTGACCAAGATAATCATTCATTTGTCGGCAAATAAAATTTTCCATTACTTTAGATAAAAAGGGGAGAATTTCAATATGCCGAAAATCATTGCTTTGTTTACGAATAGGGATAATTTTTGAGAGTTTCCATCCTTCAGGAAAAACGGATTTTGTAAAGATAGTGTTAAATAGATGAGTAAGAAAAGGCAAGAGCTTTGGAATTAGGGCTTTTATAAACAAAGGATTCATTTCATCTAAACCAACAGCATTCGATTTTATTGCTAAGACATTTTCTAGAAGTTCACCTTGGGTTACACAGTGGAAACTGAATTGATTTTCAATGGGAACAATGCATAAATCATTATAAATGTTGATTACGAGCGATTGCACATTATTATTTACAAACTTATTAAGATAGTTTACATCAATATCAGCGTTAGGTTAGGTGTTTTTATGTCCTATGCCAATCTTTCGAATTTCTTTCCATTTGGATCGACTGTCAACAGCTGATGAAAATTTTCTTTGATAAAATAAGGATTTCGCCAACTGAATTTTTTTTACAACATCTTTCCTAGCAGATTTGAATATAAGTTGAAGTTCTGGTGTTTTGTATATTTTCCACCTGACACGTGCAACATTACATTTATCTAGTTTTATTTCCTGATTAAATCATGGATGCTGATTTGCTTTCCTAAATTTGGTTTTTATAGGAACACATAAATCAAATAAATTTTTAACATTATCCTGAATGAAAAACAACTGGTCATTAACATCATCAAAACTATAAATCTGCTGCCAACAAATGTTATCAACATGTTGATGTAACGTAGTGTAATTAATATTACGGAAGTCACGACAAGTTATAGAGGTATTATCTTTGATTACACAGGAATCATATATAAAGTATAAAATATCATGGCTTGAAAATGCCGATTCGGAGAGCTGTTGATATACAGGGTGGCTCAGAAAGACCGAAGTGGTGTGAATTCCTTATAACTTTTTTATTATAATTTTTTTTTTTTTTTTCTTTTCTTTTCAGTATTTTGTAAAGAAGACTTGGACAATTTATAATGGAGCAATACACAACTGAACAACGTGCCCAAATCGTTGAAATGTACTTTTCAAATCAACGGTCCATTGTGTTGACTCAGTCAACAATAAACCTCTGGTTACAAATTTTCGACAACAAGGAGCAGTAAGGAACCTTCCTGGTTCCGGCAGACTACGAACTGTCCACACGTTTCACAATATTCAAGTGGTACAGGAGAGTATTCGAGAGGATCCAGAAACATCAACCAGGAGACGTTCGACACAACTTCGCCTCTCAAGAGGGTCGCTGCAGCGAATTTTGCATACCATAAGAATATTACCATACAAAATTCAACTTGTCCAAGAATTGAAACCGACAGATTACCAGCAACGACTTGACTATGCAATTTATTTTCAGCAAAAAGCACAAGAGAATCCTAATTTTATTCATAACTTAGTTATGAGTGACGAAGCCCATTTCCAATTAAATGGGTTCGTTAACAAGCAAAACTGTAGGATATGGGCTACGGAAAACCCGAGAGTACTTCATCAACGACAATTACACCCAGTTAAGTGTACTGTTTGGTGCGGTGTTTCTTCAGAAAGGATCATTGGTCCATATTTTTTTGAAAATGAACGAGGTGTCGCCATTTCCATCAATGGTGATCGATATCGGGCCATGTTGCAAAATTTTGTAAGGCCAGCCGTGGAAAACCATCCGTAAATATGGTTCCAGGATGGAGCCACATCGCACACTGCGAGGGCCACAATGGCTCTTTTACGCGATATCTTTGGGAAAGAATAATTTCGCGTAGAAGCAATTTTAATTGGCCTCCGCGTTCCCCGGATTTACCGCTCCAGACTGTTTCATTTGGGGTTATTTAAAAGGGAAAGTTTATGTTAATAAGCCTAGGACTATTGAGGAATTAAAAACCAATATTCGAGTCGAAATTAACAACATAACACTGGAAGTTTTGCGAAAGGTCATGGAAAATGTGTTGGAAAGAGCACATTTGTGCGAAGCAGAAAATGGCCACCACTTGCGGGATATCATTTTTAATAACTAATCTAAAAATATTCCCTATAAATTTACTGTATTTAAAAAACAAAAAATTAAAAAAATATGTCTTAAATAAAAAGTTATAAGGAATTCACACCACTTCGTCTTTCTGGCCACCCTGTTGAAATCACCAACAATGATTATGTCCTCGTACTGTACCGAAATATATTCGATAAGTTTAATAAATACGTCAATTTGTATGTCTCTATGTGGCCTATACACACTTCCAATCAACAGTTTCCTCCTTACCTTCGTAGTCACCTCAAGAAACAAGTACTCAATTTCACTTCCAATACTTGTTCTGAGTTTTACTATACAGTTTACACCATGTCTAACATATATGGCGACTCTGCCACCTTTCGCGTTAGTTTCGAATCCGTTAACTAATTTCCTCCTCTCAGATCGATAGAGTTTAAAGCCTTGTAGATTATAAATTGAGTCGTTTATATCCAGAAGAAACCAGCTTTCGGAGAGACAGATTATATCAACGCCAGCTGAGGCGTATCTGAACTCATCCATTTTATTTTTTAAACTCTGTGCATTTAAGAGCACAATGTTTAGACCTACTCGTTGCTTGGACAAAATCCGAAGCATATTGCACACAGTGTCTTTAGAACCATAACTACTATTCGCTAACGTATATCAATATATAAGCAACGCAAGAAGTTTTAAATTCATAAAGGGCATTAATATTGAAAAAACTTTGAGAGCAGTTAACACATAAAATAAGTTTTAACATGGGATGTCTGTGAGATCGTATCTTACTAGAGAAACATTTAAGTCTCTGCGCAAATGTGAGTTTCTCACGTACCATGGTGTGCCTGTAATCATTCTCAAATTCTTGTTTTGACATATTTGTATTCTTTCTGTGTTTGAAGCTGAGGCTGTTCCCCATAGCACCAAATGGGTTTGAAAATCGAGTAATAAATCAAAAGCTTACAATCGAGACTTAACTTTGAGTTCCTGCCAATTAGCTATGTTAATTGGACTAATTTCAATTTTATTTATGTTAATTTAGCATCTACATGGTTTTTCCAGGTAAGCCGACGATCAAGATGTAGTCCGAGATATTTAACAGAGCAATGTTGAGGTATAGACACTGGTTCCTAATTCGAATTTAAGGGCAAGTCTCCCTTCCTAAGGTAAAAGTTACGTGGATACACTTTTGTTCATTTACTTTAATCTTCCAGCAGTTCAATATGGCTCCGTAAAATAAGAGATGCTGTAGAGGGGTTTTCGTGTACGTTTATCAAAAGTCGACGTAAGTGTGTTTTCATTTGTTGGCATGTCTGATGTGTAAAAGATGTGCAGAAGCACAAGATTTGTCTGTGGAGGGCTCACAAAATTTTTCTCTCTTATAGAGAATTTTCTATTAATTATATAGCGCTCCATTAGCTTATGTATGTTCAGGGACAACAACTGTTTAATTTTATAGAGTCATTCGCGCCAAACTCGGTCAAAGTCTTGCGGAACGTCTATAAAAATTGCAGAGCAGTACCTTTTCTCTTCAAAAGCTCTTCCTATGGCACTAACAATTCTGTGAACTTGCTCAGTGGTGCTGTGTTTTCGTCTGAAACCAATTTGATGTGCTGGAATGACATTATTTTGATCTACGGATATTGTAAGTTTGTTTACCAAAATTCTCTCGAATAATTTTGACAAGTTCGACAATAAACTTATTGGTCTATAAGATCTTTTGGTCTTTATGTGATCTTTACCTAGTTTAGGTATCATTTTAACGAGTGAAACTTTTAAAAATAAACAGATGTAGTGTTAGTGCTATTCGGGGTAACTCCAAATGCATTTTATTATTGATCCCATCGATCCCGATGCTTTTTTTTTGGCTTTTAAATCAACAATAGCCTTTTTCGACCGCTCGATTCTCAAAACGAAAGGACGCTGCTCTATGCTGTGGAGGAACAGGCAATTCATCAATAGAATTAGTGATTATATCCGGAGTAAATATTTTCTTTAGATGTTCCACAAACAGATCTCCTTTTTCTTTGCCATTTCTAGCCTATTCTCCACTTTGCGTTCTTAGAGGAGGCTCCCCGATGCTTTTTTTTTTTTGAGTTTTGAATCAACAATAGCCTTTTCGATCGATCGAAAGGACACTGCTCTATTCTTTGGAGTAACAGGTGGCAACTCATTAATAGAACTAGTAGTTATATTCGGAGTAAAAACTTTGTTTAGATGTTCCTTTTTCTTTAACATTTCTAGCCCATCCTCAACTTTCCGTTCTTAGTGTTTCAAGCAGTTTCCATAGGCTTCTCGTGCATTCTTTCAATTGTTGCTTAAGTTGAGGAGATCTGATGTCTGTGAAGTTGGCATCTCAAATTTTAGCATCTCACTAAAAACATGCAAATTTACTTGCATCCAGCATAGTTCTATAGTTCCTGCAACAGTTCTTCAATAGTTCTATTGATTTGACCTTAAAATCGCGATTTAAAGATTTAAGGGTATGAGATGCCAACTTCGCAAAAAAAATCTCAGCATCTCATCAGATTTTGAATATATGACCTTAGAGAAGTTGCATCCAGCATAGTTCTATAGTCTCCGATGGTTTTAACAATAGTTCTGCTGATTCTGCCTTAAAATCGCGATTTGAAGGTATGTGATGCTAACTTCGCAAAAGATATATCAGCATCTCATCATCATCATTCTACAAAACGGACGTTCCGCAAGTGCCATAGTTCTATAGAAGATCAAAAAATATATGGATCACACATATTGATCGATACTTCCGTTTTGACGGACCTCCGTTACACCGTACGGAATGAAAGCCTTCGCCACACCTTCGATTCGATTGCGCATACCGTAGAAATCGGGGATAAAGTCTATCGACTGGCTGGTCTCGCAAACTTTATTACAAATCACTATGTGGCTTACGTAAAATCGGGTACGCTTTGGCACGAGTTTGACGATCTAGCTAGATCTAGAGGAACGGTTAGGTCGAGTAAAGAAGTTTCGCCTCATTTGGTGGTGTATACGTACGCAGGTAATAAGGATTAATCCGATTTTGCCATAACACAAAATCATACATAATACCAAAAATCAAAAAAATACATATAACAAAAATTAAAAAAAATAAAAAAATACATAAAACAAAAAATCAAAAAAAAAAATACATAAAACAAAAAATCAAAAAAAAAAACAAAACAAAAATGAAAAAAAAATCCATAAAACTAAAAATCAAAAAAAAAAACAAAAACCAAAAAAAAAAAAAAATAAACAAAAAAATATATAATATATTCAAAATCTGATGAGATGCTGAGATTTTTTTTGCGAAGTTAGCATCACACACCTTCAAATCGCGATTTTAAGGCAGAATCGGCAGAACTATTGTTAAAACCATCGGAGACTATAGAACTATGCTGGGTGCAACTTTTCTAAGGTCATATATTCAAAATCTGATGAGATGCTGAGATTTTTTTTGCGAAGTTGGCATCTCATACCCTTAAATCTTTAAATCGCGATTTTAAGGTCAAATCAATAGAACTATTGAAGAACTATTGCAGGAACTATAGAACTATGCTGGATGCAAGTAAATTTGCATGTTTTTAGTGAGATGCTAACATTTGAGATGCCAACTTCACAGACACGGAGATCTGTGCAGTTGCACTCTTCGAATTATTCTTTTTTCTCCTAATAGCCTTTCAACATCTACAGAAGAAGTTCTATATGGCCTGGTGTGACGAGGGGGTTTAGTAGCAAGTTGAGCAGCTAGTTTGAGATTTTATTCGAAGTTAACAATCGAGAGGTCAATATCATGTGGTGTTCTTAGCGGAAAACTTTCTAGAAGTGTTGTGTTGATACTTCTAGAAAATATTAATTTAGCGTTGAGGTGATGTCGAGTCGACTCAATGTGATGACTTCAAAGTGACGACGGCGACGATTTACATAGTAGGGGTGAATATTACTTGAAAGCCTTAAATCACCAAATGGGGACACAATTTCTTAGGGGTTCGAAATAGTAACAATATCCGGTATATGGTCAGACGAGAGTTCCAATGAAGATTCTACATCCACAAGTTCTTTTGCGATGTTCTTCATTACTCCGAAATCGATTAAATCGGGTATTTTTTTACCTATATGCCAGTACGTTGGTTGTCTGCTTGAGACCACATCCATATCCATTTTAGAAATTGTGTTGAACAAAACACGGCCGTTCGGAGAAATTAGTCGTGACCCAAGGAATGCATGCTTGGCATTAATATCGCCAGCAACTATGAAACGAGGGCATAGTGATTAAAAAAACTTGAATATTGATTTTCTGATATAGAAAACCTTGGGGAGATTATATTGATGAAATCACTAGGCTCTCTCCAAGCAAATAGCTTCAAAGCAAATAGCTGAAATGAATATACTAAATTTTCGGCTTCGCCTTGATGAAATGAACTTTCCTGTAAAATCTTTTACATTAAAAGAAGTAAAAAAAGAAATCTCAAAACTAAATAATACAAAATCTCCGGGATACGACAAAATAAATCCAGAAGTTGCAAAGCACCTATTAAAAAAATCAATGGTATACTTAACTATCATCTTTAATTCCATCCTAAGATTGTCATACTTTTCCACTCAGTGGAAACGAGCTCAAATATTTATGTTTACCAAACCAAATAAACCAGAAAACGAGGTTTCATCAGACAGACCAATCAAAAATTTTTGAAAGAATATTATTATAAAAAATAAAAACATTATACCCGATTATCAATTAGGGTTTCGTTGTAAACATGGAACTTCGAAACAATGTCACCGAGTTGTTAACAAAATAAAGTTGAACAGTTCCGTTGAATGTATGTAAGGCACTCACTTTATTAATGAAACAACTCTTTCTTATGAGCATTTGTACGATACTAATTTTATTTTATTTAATAAATTTAAAACTTAGCTATTAATACTAAACTAGGCAACCTACAAACCAATTTAACTGATATGAAACACTGATAAACATGTGTTTACCTGATGTCTTTACCTAATTAAACTTATATTTATTTAGGGATTTTCTCATAAAAATAACCCACAGTAATGTGTTATGAACATAGATAAAATAGAATTATTTATGATTACTAATAATACCGAACATTACTTGTTCTGTAATAAAACTTATATTCTATTTTTCCAATTAATTCGTTATCATATTTCAACAGAGATAATCAATACCATTGAAAGAACAATGTATTGTTCAGCTGTCTTTTTAGACGTTAAACAGGTATGTGATAGAGTTTGGCATCAAGGACTCCTTTACAAACTTAAAGCCCTTTTACCAACTCCAATATATTTAATTCTTAAATCCTATTTGTATGAAAGAACATTTTCGTCGATTATGAAGAATCTGAACTATGCACTATAAATGCAGGGGTACCACAAGGAAGTGTATTGGGTCCGACTTTATACACAATATATACATCAGACTTGGCTCTTATACAAAACGTCACAGCGAAATATCCTGATTATGCATCCATAATTGCATCAAATGAATGCCCATTGATAGCATCCTCATTGGTTCAAAGAGAACTAAATCTACTAGAAGAATGGCTGATGAAATGGAAAATTACAATAAATACCATGTCACGTTTACGTAACGCATTATCAGCGCCCAAATACCTAAATCCGATAGCGTAAAATATTTGCGAATGTATCTTGATAAAAGAATAACATGGAAAATCATGTCAAAGCGAAACGGAAACACTTAAATATCAGAACCAAGAAACTTTACTGACTATTCGGACTAAAATCAGAACTAAGTCTTGAAAACAAAGTTAAAATCTTTAAAGCGATATTAAGACCTGTTTGGACATATGGCCTACAATTATGGGATACGATCAGCAACTCTAATGTAGAGATTGTACAACGATACCAATAAAACTTTACGACTCATTACACTGTGCAACAAAAGGTAGGGGTTAGTGATCGGGATGGGATGAAACCACCGGGGAAAGTTATATCGGTAAAAAAAAGATATACGCGTCCCGGCGTTTCGCTGAGAAATGGTGTAGAAGTTATTGTAATTCTTAATTTTTCTAAATTTGGGCTAGTAGTACTCGAGTTATGTCAAACAAAACAGCCCAAAACGTGACAAATTCCCCTATACGATACTTACTAAGTTCAAATCGATATATCTCCATTCTTAGACGTGACCGAGCGAAACGCCGGGACACGTATAACTTTTTTTTGACCGATATAATTTTCCTCGGTGGTTTCATCCCATCTCGATTTTGGTTGTCGCACAATGTAATTAATGCTCCTTGGTATGTAAGCAACAAACTGATTCAAGATCTTGGAATTCTTTCTACTGAAAAGGAAATTAAAAGATTTAGTAGAAGATATTTAGAAAGCCTTAGTAACCACTCAAACTCACTGTAAATTATTCTATTAGATGAATCTGAAGAAATCAGATAAATAATAACCCAACCCATAAAAACAAAGTTTTTATTAACACTCTTTCTTTCCATATGCATATGAGTTTTTAATCTCTCCGTGACTGTGCGTGACCTTGCGTGACTATTTTAAAATTAATCTTCAGTCACAAGTCTATGGACAAAGTTTCAGATCGATCGGATAAGGGGAAGTGAGGTTTTAATCGCTCCGTGACTGTGCGTGACTGTGCGTGACTATGTCGAAGTTAATCTTTTTTCACAGCAAGTCTATCGACCAAGATTCAGATCGATCGAATAAGGGGAAATGGGTTTTAAATCACTCCGTGACTGTGGGTGACAGTGCGCGACTATGTCGAAGTTAATCTTTCGTTACAGCAAGTCTATCGACCAAGTTTCGGATTGATTGGATGAAGGGAAATCCGTTTTAAATCTCTCCGTGACTGTGCGTGACCATGCATGACTGTGCGTGACTAAGTCAAAGTTAATTTTTTTTCACAGCTAGTGTATGGACGAAGTTTCAGATCGATCGGATGAGAGGAAATGACATTTAGATCACTCCGTGATCGTACGTGACTATGCGCGACTGTGTGTGACTACCCTATATTAATCTGTAGTCACAACAAGACTATGGGCTAAGTTTCAGATCAATTGGATAAGGGGGAATGGGGTTGACCCAGACACAGAGTATGAGTTAAAAGAAAGAGTTTAAAAAAAGGAAACCATAGAACCGAGAGTTTTGAATTATTTTTTTTATTAAATTTAAATTATATTAAAGCCTACAAAAAATTATAATTTCTATAGGCCTAATCATTACTTATGTTTCCGGAAACCATTTCATTAGGGATTTTGTAGTGGTTTCTCACACTTTTTTGGCTGTCCATCTATGTTTACACATTCCACATTTTTGGACACCCTTTTTGTGCTCTTCAACTCCCTTTTCGCAAGAGCTCAATTCTCTCCACTGGCCTAAGCTCCGACGAGTTTGGAAGATTTAGATCCCTTAGTACAAAGACCTACTAAAGTGACAGGATAGGTGTAAAGTTGTGTGCTACGCAGGATGTTATCGGTCCGCCTTTAACGTCAGTGTGATACACGACATGTGCCTCTAACCGACCTTCTCGTGTTTGCACCTAGGCAACGCTAAGCAAAGCTAGATTTATCTAGTGATTATTCCTACCGGCTAACGGTTAGGGCTAGGTCTACCAGTGTCATTCTTTTGGGGGGATAACTGGTAGTAGCAAAGGCTTTGAATTGGTACCACGGGTAAATCAAAAGCCCTGAGAGGATGATTCGTAGATTCTCTTGACGGAGATGATCCGAACAATAATACATACACAGAAGAAGAGTTGGTTTTTCGCATCCCATAAATTGTGCGCTGGATTAAGGAAACATAAGTTGAACCCTAATTCTATGCTATTGAAGAGGACGTCTTCAGTGGCGATAGCTGTGAACGGTAGTAGCCAAGTGTTTCAAGTGCGTTGAAGTATCTGAGTCAGCTGATTATTGACAAGATTACATTATGGGTGAATTAGAGACATAAGCGTTGGTTGGATTGAGGTTGGATTGAGGTTTGATGGAGGTGTCACAAAATAGTGTGTGTGTCCATAACATCTCTCCTAGATTGCAATCCGTCTTATGGCGGAGCGCCGGTGGACGTACAGTATACCACCCGGTGTTGGGAGCACAGTGCGGTCAAGTCATTTAGGCAGGCATGCACGTTAAAAACAAGAGACTTTGCAGTGACAGGATGTCAAATCTGTACAAAAATATCTGGATACATTGTGTTGTTTTATAAAAGCAAGGAGCTTTTTTTTTTGCAAACACTCTTTAATATAAATTGCGGTATTATAAAGCCCGTTGTAACATATGACTTGTTTCTTTTGCAGCATTCGCATAAATTTCGTCTGCTACTGTGTCCTAAACTTATCTTTAACATTTCCTCGAGCATTAGCAACATAAAAACAGGTAAGAAATTATAGACCATGGTTTAGGGACCCTATCTCTTCGGTCCAACTGATTCGATATAGAAAATAAGCATAAACCAAATTTGAGTGGCATTGTTATTAATTTCTTTGGCTGCAGATATGAAAAAGTTCATATCGGATGCTATATTTATATGGGGACTAGGTCGAAAAATGGACCGATCCTGATCATGTTTGGTAAAGTCTCTTGTATTTTGCAAAAATATGTACAAACAAAATTTGAGAAGAATCAGTGCAATATTTTTGTTTTTTAATAGATTTAAGTGAAGATCGGGAAGCAGCTCTATATGGGGTCAAAGGGATCATTTTTGGACTACTCATTAGTGGATGTAATGAACGCATACAAACCCAATTTGAGTAAGATCTATATGACAATTTGGATCTTATGGCAATTTATGTCGATTTCATATGGGTAATTTGTATGGGAGCTAGGTCTGAACATGGACCGATTCTCACCAATTTCAACAGCGTTCATCCCATGGCCGATAAAAGCTTATATACCAAATTTCGTCAAAATATATTCATATTTGCGACCTGCAGTTTGATTACAAGCTTTACATGGACACACAGATGGACGGACGGACATTGTTAAATAAACTCAGAAAGTGGTTCTGATTCGATCGGTATAGGTCAAATATTTTTGGTTGTTACAAGCAGCAGCACAAAGTCATTATACCCAAACCACATAGTGGTATAGGGTATAAAAACATGATTTAAAATTTTGTGCTCTGTTTTTGTCCTCTAAATTTTTTGCAGAATTCCTGTCTGGAAGTTCGTGGAATTTGTATGTTTTCAAACCGGGCTGCTACCGGATATGTTTGGAGCCCTTTTTAATATGCTTTCTATTTCCTTGGCCTTACAAACTCTCAAACTCTCCTGAAACTTTCTTATAACATTGGAAACAGTTTGACCTTTGATTCTTTTTGTGGGACCAAGTTGGTTTAGCTGAAAATATGTAATAATTTTAGCACGTACTTCTATTTTATCACTCATTTTAATTAAATTAACAAAAAATGATCAGGGTTGTCATTATTTATTTATTTATGTATTTATTTATTTATTTATTCAACAATCTTAAATCCAATTAAGGCTAATCGATTACAGTATATTTAACAGATTTCATCTCTTATTATTATAAAAATACTAAACTAATCTTATATATACTATATGGTTTATATTTATAAATATTCCCGATCACGAATATGGGATACATCTCCCCAGAAAACAATTATAATAAAAAAGAAGAAAAAAATAATAAAAATCACTATTTCTCAATCAATGCATAAAACAGGTGATAAGGTAAAGTTCAAATTAATGCAAAGAGCAAATTTTTAGAGTACGAAAAGTTCCTTCTGTCGTAAGGTACAATTGAGTTCCATAATATCGTTACTCGTAATACAAACGATTTTTGCTTCAGAAGTGTATGAAAACGCAGGACTAATAAACAATGGGTCCTGGCTGAATGTGAAAAAGCAAATCCTGACGCTACATAGGCTGGTGATACTGTTTTATATACCTTTTAAAATAGTAATAGCAGCTGAATATTAACAAAATCATTAAAACAGCATTACAAAAAACCTTAAACATATTCAGAGAAATGGTCCCGAACTCGGAGACCATATTGTAATGGGAAAAAATAGTTTCACGTGTAATGGCAGGATCGCCATGTAATGGGAAAAATATGATTGGTGTTTTGATTAAAACAAATGTCTTATCGTTTCATTTGCGTTTGACGAATGACTGCTGTTTATTTAATATTTGCTTCTTATATATAATTCACTTTTTTAACTTATATTCTACGAGCTGTTTTTACCCGGCCTTGCCCGGGAAATAAGGCCTTTGACTTGAAAAATTGTTTACTATACTTGCAATGCGCTGAGTACTTAGTCCCCAATGAACACATTCCCAAACAAAAATGAACTTTCTCCCCAAAAATGTGTATGGGATTCGGGAATTTGTTCATGATGAAAAAATTCCCCAATTTGTACGTTTTTTGGGGAGTAAATTCATTTTTTATTTTTAAATTTTTTTTTATTTTTAAATTTAGAAGTTTGGGGACTATTTTTTATAACACTCTACAGCAAAAATGTTTCAAAAATAAGCTGCGAAACCGGTTTCGTTCTTTTTTTTTAATTTTATTTATTTTGTAAACATCAAATATAACGGAATTCTTTGCAAATTAAAGGTATCAGCACTTTTAAAAATTTAATTACTTCATTCAATAGGTGATCATCATTGAGTAGTGACGTCAAATTATTAGAAGTTTCAAAAACAGAAAATTGTGCCGCAATGTTGCTTTAAGCAACTGCTTATAATATATGTGTGGCCTATTTGGATCAGCAGGCAATTATTACAGGTACGTAGATAAAATTTATCATCATTGAACTGTGTTCCGCGAGCGCGTCGAGTGCGCCTCCGTGTCCGCGTCCTTGCTGCCGCGCAGTTGTAAACAACTTATTTGAATCACCATAATATATTTTTCAGAACATTTTATATTTTTCAAAACATTTTGATGGATAAGAAAACGCAAAATGCTGTTAATGCAATCGTGCGTTCTCTTTTTTACCGTGCAAACATTGCAAGATATGTTATGCGGGTGCAATAGTATGCGTGGTTTGTAAAATCATATGGCGACCTTCCCTGGAGTAGAGATCGTGTGTACCAAATTTCAGAGAAATCCGTTGCACAGCGTTGTTTAGCGAACAAATATACCAAAAACAGAAAATTAATTTTATATAAAAAGTGGGCGCAAAAGTAGGCGGGGCCGGTTAGAAGCATATGGCGACCTTCCCTGGAGTACAGAGATCGTGTGTACCAAATTTCAGAGAAACCTGTTTACAAATAAAAATTTCTATAGCGGGGTATTTCCAAAGTAACGGTCGTTACCGATTTTCGGAGATTTTTTAAATAAAATTCCAACCTAAGCAAATATGCCACGAGGATTGCTTAATTTTGGACCTATGAAAGTTTAAGGGTCTGTATCAACCAAAAGAATTCATAAAAAAGCTAATTTCAGTACATTTTCACCATTAAAAATGTAACGGTCGTTTCTTTATAAATGAGCTGTTTTCAAATTTCAGAAACAAACATCATGTATTGTAAAATTTTGCACAGGATGTGCCAAGTAAAAAATCTGATTAAATTCTTTGAAAGTTTGAACGGGTTTATTTTCAAACCAAATAAGATTAGTTACAAAAAAAAATTGTTAGAAAAAGTAACGGTCGTTACATTATAAAAAGTTAAACGATTTTTGTGTTTGAATTCATTTATTATGGGTAACAAAAAAAAACGAGAAATGAAAAGCTATATTCTATTGCATAAAATTAGTTTAAAGGTGCGTTCAGACTACGCAAATATTTGACCAAATAAACGTAACCCCTAAATAATGTATAATTTTCCTTGTATAATTTTCATTAAGTTATACAATATATGATATAGAATATAGTTAAATATATTAAATATTACTAATGTAATAAAACATAAGTTAATTTTGTCTTTTATAAATCATGTAAGATTGAATAAAACTTTCATAAAATTAGGGGTTACGTTTATTTGGTCAAATATTTGCGTAGTCTGAACGCACCTTAAGTTGTTTGCATAGTTTTATTCGCTTTCAGATGAACAATAAACGTCATTATTATGTAAGCGATTTAGGCTGTTCATTTTTAAAGTTGATAAGTTTATTAAACCCGATTGCACCTAATTTACGTTAGGTTTTTGAAAATATTGCTGTTGTTGAATATTTTCGATGGGTTTAGTATTTTCCCAACGCTTTTTTCAAAGTTCAGTGTCTGATTTTATGTCTTCTTTTTCGCAGTAAAGCACTATAATACCTTCCAACTTTTTGTAGTGTTAAAGAAGTTAAAGGCTTCTTTTGGAGTGTTTATTATTGCTTGCCGGGATATAATTGCAGACCACAAGGATCTTTTGATGGTGGCCCCTATACCATCTACAGCATCCTTACCATAACCAGATGCAAAAAAAGAACAAGTTGAGTCAACATCAAAGTCTTGTTTTTCAAAGCATATATTAAAAAGGTTGAATCTGTTTTTAAACTGCGCGGGACATCCATCAGAAAATACGTGAATGGTAGTTAACTCTAATTTTCTTACGTGTTCGCGTGTGTTTTTTCGTTCCTGAGTTTGGCGTTCGTCCGCCATGCCTTTTTTTTTTTTTTTTTTTTTTGATCAGCCTTCATTTTTTGAGCGCTCTCTCTCTCTTTTGCCAAGTAAGCCTCATGCTTTCCTGCGTCTTCTTTTCGTTTTTTTTTTTTTCTGTATTTTTGCATCTTGGTAAGTTGCTCCATGATTTTTCTGCTAAAATGAATAAGAATCCAATTACGTAAGACGAAAACAGTTCAAATGCAAAACGCCAAAAAAAAAAAAAAAAGGTAACGGTCATTATTTGGCCTTACAAAATTCTTCATCTTACTTAAATACCTTCTTACTTCCCGCTACTATAAAATTAAATCGTTTGAATGAATTGCGAAAAAAAAACTTTTCTGCTTTTGGGGTACCGGTCGTTACAGTCGATGACGTTGTTTTTGAACTATTCACAAAAAATTAAATTTTAAGCCTTCAAAATTGTTGCTAAGCATGAAGAAAATTTTCAGCTTTCAACTGGCTCTTGTTTTGTTCAAAACAACCGTTAGAACAGTGTTGCCAAAGTGCTCAAAAATTGCCGTGCAATTCATGGGGAAAACGAGCACGGTGTACCAAATTCAAAGTAGCATATTTTTTAATATAAAGAAAATTAAAGTTAATCCTTCGGAAAATAACAGATACATTTATTTTGTGTAATATTAACGGAAAAATAAATTAAAAATAATAATTTATTTTTAAGCTGTAAGGGGCCATTTTCTGTGGAAATACCCAGCCGTCAAACAAACAAACAAACAGAAAATTAATTTTATATTTATATAGATATTTGATTAGATTACTCATTTGCTAAAACTCTCTATGCATATTTCTGTGGTTTTCTGGAATAACCGCGTATGTCCATTTTTGTCAGTTTTGAGTTAAAGATGCCAAATATATTAATTTTTAACGCTCTTTACATGTGTTAAATTTTTTTAAAAAAAATATTGACCACTTCTGAGTTTTTTCTTTAAATAACGACGTAACTTAAATGTTCATTAAATTAATTTGCAGCACTATCGACATATGTCAACCTACATTTGATCGCTGACAAATTATTTTCTCAGAAAACGACACATAGCGACATACGTTGTTATTAATGAAAAAAAATGCAAAATAACTTTGAATTATTTTTCAGTTTATAACCACTTATAAAAACTTGTGTGTTTATTTCTGTTATTTTTTGTTACTATTGTTCTTGATACGTTGTTATATTCTCATCCTAAGTCCCGTTAACTTTTTGTTGACAATAAAAAAATCAATTTTTCAAGCAACAATAACTTATGACTACATGGGTGGTTGCATTGGTAGTTTTCTTTTTCAAAGAAAACGACGTTTGTCGACATAAGTTGTTTTATCTGCACACACTTTAAGTGTTATTTACATATTGTTTTTTTTTTTTTGTCCTTCTCTAGGACCTATTCCTCTGAAGATTTTTTACTCAAAATTTTATATAAAGTATTTATTGCACATATTTACAGGACTGTTAAATCAAAAGCTCTAAAAACTTTATATCGAGCCCATAATTTCAAATATAATGTTTTTTGGCTCCCCTGAACATTTTGATTTTATGACATACGCGGTTATTCTATAAAACCACAGATTTATGCTTTGCTTCCAGTATTTGAGTTAGTCAAACGGTCAGTTCGTCATAACGTCATTCTGATCACATGGTATAAATACATTCAATACAATTTGTAACATAAACAAATTGCTAATACACATACGATAAGTCATTAAACTATTTGTTTATAAAATATTTGGCTCTGACCTATATTCATTCAACACCAAATATTTATTTTAAACCTATCTCAATGCGTTACCATATCAATACATAGTTGCTTGTGTACTTGTAAATCATAATGTGTGCTTACACTGCACCCTATGTTTACGATACCTTATAATCCGGTTAGAACATATATTTTTAGGAAGTTAACGGCGATGTCCCACTATAGACCTCCAATCCATACAAAATAAGTGGCATTAACAGAGCATGCCAAATTTGTTTTCTGTTATTAACAGGTAGGTGACAAGGTATACCATAAAATCTTGTAATGTAATCAATATTATATGTACCATAAAGTTAATATGATGATTAATGGACATATTTTCATCTATATATAGAACCTAGATCTCCTAAAATAGGATATAAATACAAGAGAAGAGTCATTTAAAAAAAGGTTAGAAACATTTCCTAGCCTACAATTAAAGGCAATAATTTTTGATTTTTCATTCAACATTCAAGGTCTTACACCATCTGCTCACATTTTGTAAATCAACAATTATTACTCTAAGTAACTCATTTTTAGGCTCTGCTACAGCAACTAATTGCAAATCATCTGCATACATGAACCCCTTTAATGGTACCAAGGATAATAGTATGTCGTTTACGTATATCAAAAACAGAAGTGGTCCTAAAATGGTGCCTTGTGGACCACCTCTGTAAGTAGATTGAGTCGACGATATATTAAATTGTGTTTGTACGAATTGTGTTCTTTGTCTTAGAAATGATTCAATACGTCTGCAAGCTGTTCTAAAGAATCTAAAATTGGTGAAGAGGTTATTTAAAAGACTTTCAAATAAAAAGATCACTTGATAGAAGAAAAATTCAAATAATGTTTGCCAAAACGACTACAAACAGTTATATCAGCCAAAGGGGTCCATCAAATATTTAGAATATGCATATACTTTTAAAATTTCGTTTTGTTTGAAGTGGCTAACTTTTACTGCGACGCATATTTGTGAACTTTTTCTGTTTATATACATTTTTTTTTCTATTATTAATAATAACAACAACAGCAACAACACATTCTGGAAATTTACGTTTGTAAATTAAAAATTATGTCAGTTTTCTACTCATTTTAATGTGAGTCACTGTGGGTAAATGGAGGAGAGATGGATAGAAGATTCGTTTGTCATATTTGTTTCTAATGTGTCCGTACAGGGAATATATTGAAATAAGTGCACTTATCCAAATAATCTGAAGTATAATGAATTTCTTATACAAGCATGTAGATCAAATTAATCCCAAGTTTCCCATATTGTGATGTCATGTTAAATGGGCTTTAATGTATTATTATTTTTATTGGTTCGTATCAATATCAAGGTTAAATATGCTCTTTATTTATGTTTTTGCATGTCATTCATGATATTAAAGAGAATTTTACCAGCAACAACAAATAATAAAGGACAAGCCAAATATATGTATGTATATGTATTAAAAAGGTTTTATAGAGAATGCAAAGCAAAAACTAAAACCATGATACATTTGTTATTGTTATTTTAACTGTAGCACACTTGTTTAAGGGTTATACAAAGTTTTTTTTATTTTTTTTTATGCATATATTGGCCATAAGCCAAAAAGAAAATTTCTCAGTCAATTTAAAGGTATTTGTTAAAGCTAAAAAAACAACAAAAATTTTATATCCAAATGATAAACATTTAAATGTTTTTTTTATTTTTTATTTTTATTTTTAAATTTAAACTACGAGAACAGCAAACTCTCGAGAGACGTGTGTCGGGTACGGCAATTTAAGTATTGCAACTAGAATAATTTTGAATTAGAGATTCGATAAAACGTTTCGATTGATTTTTTTTTAACGTAATTTTCGTTTTACAAAAAATAAGTACGTCATATCCCAGCAAAAAAAAAAATAGATTCCCTTCTAACTGCTCCCAAAATTCAGCAAAATTTTTTTATTAATTTGTCCACAAACACAATTAAAAACAAATTGAAAATAATTTCTTTGGCCAAATTACTACACGTGTATAAAACGATACATTTAAAATTTCCTAAGGATCTTTAAAAAAAAAGCCTGAAAATAGGTGGAACAATATTTTTTTATGGTTGAATCAAAGTTCAATCGCTTCGGATTAGATGGACAAAGGTATGTGGGACGTAATTCAAACACAGAACTTGATCCTATACACACATTAAACACGGCGAAATATGGGGCAGGATGTGTATTACTCTGGAGAAGTTTCACCTGGTATAGAGTGGGTCCAATTACGATTATATAGGGCACTATGGATCAAATAGTATATAAAAACATTTGAGTAGACGTTATGATGCCTTATGTAGAGGAAGAAAATCTTCCTAAATGGAAGTTGGTACAAAATAAGGATCCTAAACATATTGCAAAGTCTGTACAACAAAGGGCTCAGTGGCAACAAAAATGATATTGTATAATGACCCGCCCAATTTTCAGATATAAACCCGATCGAGAATCTAAGGAGCGACGTAAACATACGAATTGAGCGTACTAAGGCTACAAAATGAAATCAATTATGGAAAGAAATACAAATGGCATGGCAATCCATACCCCTGATGCCTGCCGTTATTAAAAATAAAGGTTATTCAACAAAGACTAGTCAAATTAACTAATTAAATGAACTAGTATAGCCCCTAGAAAATATAATTTTTTCATTCAATTTGAAAAATTATGAATATTAAAAATAAGCCTAAAAGGTATGCTAACCAATTTAAGGAATTCAGAATTCAACATAGGGCCTGACATATACAATTTAAATCTTTCTCATTAACAGGGGTACCGAATTATTAGAAATATTTTATTTTATTTAATATATTTTTAAGACAGATTAAATTTTATCATTCTCAGCTTCTCCTCCATATGAACTATAACTATGCCAATTTTCACACTTCTCCGTGCCCACATATTGCTTAAAAAGGGAACTAAAAATTTACCTTCTCGTATTAATATGTAGATTTCACTATGTTTTTAAGGAACTAAAAGGATTTTTATGTTTAACTAATGTGTGCTTCTTAAAAAAAAATTTACATATGGGGGATTTCATGTCAAGTGCACCAACTTTTGAAACCGATGTCTTCCGATCGGGATGAAATTTGCACCAAGGTTAGTCCTATTGGATAGTAGTTTAGACACAACTTTTCAACAAGATCGGTCCAGATCTCTCTGAGTTAGAGGGGATCAAAATTTGACATTTTGGCCAAACAGGTGTTTTTTCTCATCCATGTAACTTATTACCTATTGTTCTTAGAAAATTTTCTCCCAAATAGTTTAGATAGCTATTTCTTCAATATTTCGGGAAAAAAAATACTAAAAAAAAAAAAAAAAAAATTTTTTTTGACTTTTTTTTGCTAAATTAAAGCATTTTTTGCCTTTTTTTTTCAAAAAGTGCATTTTTTTTTATTATTATTTTTTCATAAGAAAGCTTAGGATTTTTCCTTTAAGAGCTTTTTGGTCGCTTAGTGGGATGGGTGTGGGATATCTATCAAAATAAATGTTTTGCAACTCAAGACAACGGTTTTTCAATTTTTCACAAATGCACTATTTTGAATTTTTTCCTATTTGTGTGTAAAACCTTACAAATAAAACTTATACTGAGAAACTAGACAAATTAACCTTTCCGAAGGTATATAACATACCTAACTAAAATTTTATACCCTCGATACTGTAATACCCAGAATATGTTAACCTCAGGAAAAAAATCGCTTGTTTTCTATAGAAATGTTGAAAAATTATTATTTTTTATTTATTTTTAATAATAATTAAATTAATGTATAATAATAATAATATTAAAAAGATAAATAATTTATTAAAATTTAATCTTAATTGCATTAGATCCATTTATATCATAACTATTTTTATACTTAATTTATTGTAGCTGATGAAGTATTTAAGTCTTGTAAATTTTTAAATACCCAGTCTTTCATCCAGCTTTTTTGTCGCCTTTATTTACTGCGTTTTTTTTTTTTGTCAATCCTTTCTTGGCGTTACTAGGTTCAGCTGTTGATTTCGCTGCTGGTTTATTTGTTGTCTTTGAAAAGAAATCGCATTGAATAGAGGCAGAAAACTTTTTCAACTTGGGTCTTCCATCGACAAGCGGTATAAAAGCATGGTATTGAGCGGTGCCATCGATTGCTACCGCAGTATCGAATCTGCTCTTCAGTGTTTTCAATGTTTCCTGATGATCCTCTTTGCTACTAAAAACTATTTTAGTTTCTTTACAATAACTCTTTGCCCAATGGAATAAAGCAGTCGCATCTAATATGCGATCTTGATGAGAGCACTGGAGGCTATACTTCGCTGCATTTCTTTTAAGGTTTGCTCCAATACCATCACATGCTCCTTTACCATGAGCAGTAGGATGAAAATGCCACTCAGCTAGCATTCCAAAATCTTTTTCATGGGCCATAAGATTTGCCAAGCTACTTTTGTTTTTAAAATGTTGGCGAGCTCCGTCCGAAACGTAGTATACTTCCTTACTGTAAATTTGGATTTTAGAAATTTTGGCATTCTCTTCTGGTACTCATAAACTGCAACGGTATCATGTTTTAAATCGTCGGATATGATTGCCATACTTTTGTGTTCCAGTTTTTCATCTTTCATGTAGTAAATAACTACTGTGAATATAGTTGCTTGGTCGTTATTGAAGTGGAATGCTTGTATGGCATCCTGAAGAACATATTTATAGTTTTCTGCGAAATCATCTGAAATAACGAATTCACCAGACTTCAAATGCATCTTCAAATCCTTGAAGAATGACCATTGCTCTTCGACTAAAAAGTCATGGGTTCTCAAGTTTAACAATCCTGTACACATTTCTTCCACAAAATCATCCACATTTAAAATGATTGTTTTCAATGTGCATCTGTCAGTCTGAATCCAAGAATCAAATTTGACATCCTCTATATATTCTCGATCTAAAGAGTTGATTAAATTTTCTTTGATGAATGTGGTTTTCGGGCAATTGGTACATTCACCTAAGTGGCAAGAAGTTGTTGCATTAGGACACATAGTCAATTTAAGGCAATCGCGGTAATCGTGTAAATCTTCTGCCGAATCATCTGTTAAATACTTTAAGTTGATTTCCTTCAACATCAGTTTAACATTTTCATGGTAAATGCAAACGCATACTGTGTGAGTTCCGCTGCTTTCTGCCAAAACGCAATGTTTTGGCCTCATTTGGGTTAATTTCGTGAAGCCAATTCTAACATCCTCGTGTTCAGATTGAAATGTTGCAAATAACTCTTTCAGGTTACAGATAACCATTCTCTTCTGTTATGTTATGAAGGTATGTTACATACCTTCGGAAAGTTTAGTTTGTCTAGTTTCTCAGTATAAGTTTTATTTGTAAGGTTTTAGACACAAATCGGAAAAAATTCAAAATAGTGCATTTGTGAAAAATTGAAAAACCGTTGTCTTGAGTTACAAAACATTTTTTTGATAGATATCCCACTCCCATCCCACTAAGCGACCAAAAAGCTCTTAAATGAAAAATTCTAAGCTTTCTTATGAAAAAATAAAAAAAAAAAAAAAATGCCCTTTTTGAAAAAAAGGCAAAAATGCTTTAATTTAGCAAAAAAAAAAGAAGTCTACAAATTTTTTTTTTTTTTTTAAGTATTTTTTTCCGAAATACTGAAGAAATAGCTATCTAAACTCTTTGGGAGAAAATTTTCTAGGAACAATAGGTAATAAGTTACATGGATGAGAAAAAACACCTGTTTGGCCAAAATGTCAAATTTTGATTCCCTCTAGCTCAGAGAGATCTGG
Organism: Cordilura impudica; assembly: GCA_963682025.1. NCBI lineage: Eukaryota > Metazoa > Arthropoda > Insecta > Diptera > Scathophagidae > Cordilura > Cordilura impudica. Next base: position 54,946,352 of record OY821519.1, read on the forward strand.
ACCGATCTTTTTGAAAAATTGTGTCTAAACTACTATCCAATAGGACTAACCTTGGTGCAAATTTCATCCCGATCGGAAGACATCGGTTTCAAAAGTTGGTGCACTTGACATGAAATCCCCCATATATAAAATAAAATAAAATTTCCATAGTCCCCATATAAATTGGAATCCAGTTCTTCACTTAATTCTATCAAAAACTAAAAATGTAGCACAGTCGCTGTCTGCCAAGTAAAAGTCGTTTCACTCTAGCGGTCGTTTTAATAAAATATTATCGATAACTCAAAAAACAAAAACACGTGAACTAACCGCTTTTCAATTTTTGTATAACTTCAATTTCTTTTTTATGAAGTAACAAATTACAAATTAATTAAGAAAACTTAAAGCAATTTACTATGAACGGGGCTCAATCCCCGAACTACAACAGATTCCGGGACTTGGATCCCTCAATCGACAAAAACACCAAATCCGAAAGTAAACGTTTCCGAGATGAAGATTTTGCACCACTCCCATGTTTAGTACAATCGGAAGAACATATACCACGCTTATGAGTAGCAACTGCTGTTCAAGACAAGAGATCAACTAAAACTTCTAAAACCACTATCAAATCTCTTGCTTCTTATAATGTCTTCCAAATTGAAAAAGGACTCAAACACATATGCACAGATTATCTGGAGGTGAGTGAGATGAAAACCGGTGACCTCATGATTGAAACATCAAATCTAAAATCTGCACAAAAATTTTTAAATGCTAAACACACTGATATCGTTCCCGTAGAAATTACTATACACAAAATCGTAAATTCGATCCAAGGCAGAATATTCTCAAAAAAGATAATTGATAAATCCGAGGAGGAATCTAGCCAAGCTTTAGCTTTCCAAAATGAGATAGAGATGAGACAAGAATAAAACCGTGGCAACAGGTGCCGCTATTCTTACATTCAATCTTATCCGTCGCCCTGAAACATTAAAGTTGGGACGGGAATGTGTTCGTGTGTATGAATATGTATCCAACCCAATGAGATGCATCAATTGCAAAAAAACTCGGCCACACAAAACAAAACATTGCAAGAGTCGAAATTTATAGGGAATGTGGATTTTTATCACCCCACGAAGTTTTCATACGAAAATTCTGCATTAACTGCGAAAATGAAACCCATGCGTCTTACGATACCAACTGCCCAAGTTTCCTAAAACACAAATCTGTTAAGAAAATCAAAGCTGATCGTAGATGCACAGCACGAAATGGATGGAAGATATTCAATGATGATCCATCCCTACACACCATCAAAGTAGTATTATGCAAAAACATGGACAAACCCATACAAAAAACAAGTAAGAAATTTATAGTCGGTCTAGACCGATACCCTATGCCATGCGCTTAGAGACCCTATCTCAACTAACTGGATGCCCAACTAACTGGATGTAGAAAATAAGCATAAACCAAATTTGACTGGTATTTTTAGTAATTTTTTTGGCTGCAGATATGAAAAAGTTCATATCGGATACTATATCTATATGGGCACTAGGCCTTAAATTGGACCGATCCTGATCATGTTTGGTAAAGTCTCTTGTATTTTGCAAAAATATATACAAACAAAATTTGAAAAGAATCAGTGCAATATTTTTGTTTTTTGATAGATTTAGGTAAAGATCGGGAAGGAGCTCTATATGGGCCTATGACTAAGAGTTGTCCCATAGGGATCATTTTTGAACTACTGATTAATGGATGTAATAAACACATACAAACCCAATTTGACTAAGATTTATATGATAATTTGTATCTTATGGCAATTTATGTTGATTTCATAGGGGTCATTTGTATGGGGGCTAGGTCTGAACATGGACCGATTCTCACCAATTTCAATAGCGTTCATCCTATGGCCGATAAAAGCTTATATACCAAATTTCATCAAAATATATTCATATTTGCGACCTGTAGTTTGACTACAAGCTTTACATGGACACACAGACGGACGGACGTACATCGTTAAATCGAATCAGATAGTGATTCTGATTCGATCGGTATAGTAAAAGATGGGTCTAGGTCAAATATTTTTAGTAGTTACAAATAGCAGCACAAAGTCATTATACCCAAACCACATTGTGGTATAGGGTATAATTAACACAGCACCCGAAGATGACAACAAAAAAGCCAAAAATAATGACAACTCTCACTCAAATACAAATAACACCAACACTACAACAATGCAAATCAAAATCATCGTCAACAACAACAACAACAACAACACAAAAACAAAATCAAATTCATCAACACATATAACAACCAACCCATCAACAACAAAACCCCAAACTTCAAAATCATCACAACAAAGCAGGAATAATCAACAGAGAATAATAACAACATCCCTGGAAGACTACGATGAAGAAGACGAAGAAATGTCATGTACAAGGCACACAGACAACAATTACTATCAACAAAAAAACCATTATTATTAGACAATACGGAATAAAATTTATATTTTTTTTATACATATGGATATTGATTATATTAATATCACCCTGCGCCTCATTATTAATCTATAATATTAATAGGCTAGGCGATTTCTTGTGACCGATGTTTTGTTCTACCGTTTTATCCCGATTTTGACCAAAGGTATATTATTTGAAAGGTATTTCTTTTTAGCCCTTTTGCAGATTTACAGATTTTTAAATTTTGTCCTTTTTTTTTTTTTTTTTTTGAGTAAATTGCATTTAAAGTTGCTACCAACTCATACGTAAAATTATACAATGCTATGTCTGTGTTTATTAAATTTGTTAATGTATTTGTAATAAAAATGAGTGTGTTTTTTGTGCTGCTTTGTGAATTGGCTATAATTGATTAGCAACTTTTAGGGTCTTTATTTAATGAAAATTTAAAATTTCCTAGAATTTGCGCCTGAATTTCGAGGGCTGGAATCTGCTAGTATTTTATAAATTTACTTTGTAAAATATTACTACAAATTAATAAATAAATAAGAATGTGGCATAGAATTTTTTCGAACATGTTTTATATGTTGAGAAAATGAAAAGACTTTACTAAATATGGTCACGATCGGGACATTTTTCAACCTGGTCTCCATATAAAAATAACAGCAGATATGAACGTTTTCATATCTGCACGCCACAAACTGATAAAAGTTCCATTAAAATTTGGCATATGCTTATTTTACATATTTGAAATCATAAAAACTGTAACATAAAAAAATCGCAAAAACGAAATAACCGATTTCAATAAAAATTACAACGAATTGATGGGAATGATAATTTAATTAGCATTTTATATATTTTGTTTCGAGTTTTAAGATTTACATTTTTCAGAAATACCTCCCACAAGCGCTTTTATAGTACTTTCAGTGATCCTTATTCTGGGCATAAACCATTTCGAAGCGAATTCACCACACTTTTTGCCAGAGCCCAATATTTTTCTATTGCCCTTAGTTCTGTACAGTTTGGTGGATTCCGATCTATATTTACGAAATTGGCAATATTTTGTTCGTACCATGCAACAGTCTGTAATGACACGATGTACGAATAGAGCGAAAAAATACGTAGATATCTCATGCTGCTTTAGAAATGGAAGCAGACTCCTTTGCAAGCATTCTTTAATGAACAAATCGGTATTAATCGTACCCGTTGTCACATGCGAAGTGCTTCTTTCCCCACAACTACAAATAACTTGCCAAACTAAAAACTTATTTGATAATTATTTCGCAATAACCTTCTTCATTCTAGAATACTTGCAGTTTATATCAGAGCCTGCGGTCAAGCTCGAGTACTCGAGCTACTCGAGTAGTAAATGAGGTACTCGGGCTTAACGAGTAGCTCGAGTAGTAAAAATTAACATTTTTCATGTTTGAAACCATGTGAAACGATAAATATAAGTATTTCGTATAACAAGTGCATACTTTTTGGAATCGTACAAGTACTAAGAATATAATCTTTAAATTTAAATTGAATTGGACTGTCCTACTGGCGTGGGCAAACTACTACACGAAAAAGCTCGACGCTTTTCCATACAAATGTATGAAAATATTCACTTCATAGATGTTTGACTTCATTTAAAAAAAAATTTCCCCAAAATACATGGTATGATTTTATATATTTTGAAGTCAGATAGATTACCCTTCTGAAATATTCTGATAAAAACTATGGAGTGGGCCAACTACTACTCGAAAAATATCCACTTTTTACTCAAATGTATGAAAATATGATCTTCGTATATGTTTGATGCCTATTTACAAAAAATTTATCAAGAACACTTGGAAAAAAACTCTTATTATTAAAAATATATAAAATCATACCATGTATTTAGGGAAAAAAATTTTTTAAATGAAGTCAAACATCTATGAAGTGAATATTTTCATACATTTGTATGGAAAGAAAGGCGTCGAGCTTTTTCGAGTAGTAGTTTACCCACGCCAGTATGACAGTCGGATTGAAGTCATATTTCAGGATGATATTCTTGGTAGCTGCACGATTCCAAAAAGTATACATTTGTTATACTAAATACTTATATTTATCTTTGTACATGCTTTCAAACATGAAAAATGTTAATTTTTACTATTCGAGCTACTCGTTGAGCTTGAGTAGCTCGTTAACTACTCGAGCAGCTCGAGTAGCTCCAAACTCTCGTATTAGAAAAAAAAAAGAAAAATAATTCACATGTTCCTTTCTTTCAAATGTTTTAGTTCAATAGTTGATTAGGCATGAGTTGGAGTAATAGACAGATGGATGCTGAAGATGAACAAGTCATGTTGTTCGTAAGTGGCTAAGCGCTGTCGTCAATTTTTTCTCTTACATTACAAAAATTTATTACAAAAAATATTGTACATGATCTCAAACCGAACAAAGCAAAGACTAATTGCTGTGAGAATGGTATATTGATGACATTATATTACAATTTATTCAGCTTTTTCTAATTCCCCCATATTCTTCTTAGAGTCTCGATCCGATAATTTATGTACTTAATACGATTTGAGGCTTGCCTTCTTTTTCAATTTTCTTATAGCCCTTTTTATGTAGACGTTAGTTATAATTTTTAATAACCCGGAAACCGTTTGTCAAAGTTGATTTTAATGTAAAATCGTTTTTAGAATATTTTTCATATATGGAAAATATATTTCATTCCATTTTTAAATAAAAATTATAATTTTTATTAAGTGAAAGTAAAGGTTATAGTTTTTTTGTCTGCAAACCTTATTTACATATAAATCATGCTTTTGATATAACATTTCTAATTTTGTTTGAGATGCTTTCCGTTAGTAATATAACTTTGTTGTTGGTAACATTTATGCTACCTGCTGTCCATTTATAACAAAAGTTTATAATAGTTTTGAGTCATGTTGTGGTCTTCGTTAGTTCCCACTTTCAAATTGGCCGCAGTTTTTTCAGTTCGGAAATTTTATTGTTTTTTATTTCGTACCACTCAATTGTGCTTGTGCTGTCATGGCATTGTGCCAGAAAATGTACACTCTTAAACTTTTACCATTAACAGTTTGCAGTACAATCAAATTGTTTACAGTACAGTTAATTTTAAATCAAAATTCTGTTGTTGGGCGAGGAATTTTTTGTTTTAACTTTATAAACAGTTATTCAAAACAAATTAACGTAACGTTAATTAAGTTATTTAAAATTGATTTCTCTATGATACATTTTTTAACTATTTCATCCGTTATGTGACTTTTTTCTTTGCAATTTCAGTAACAAATCTAAAAATGCATTTTTCCTTTTTTATACAAAACAATTTTACTTCAATGTAAATAATATAAATTTGAATGATGAAGTATGAATACGAGGGCGGATTAATAATAGTGCGTTTATATCTAAGCAAAATCTAGTATATACGAGATTTCAAGCTAAATCTAGCTCATTTTTACTAGATTTCCCATACAAAACAAAATCTAGCTCGTTACAAAATTTTGGCAAACTTGGGCATTACCAAATGATACTACTGTGTTTTTTGATATTGTAGTAGAAAATTACAACGCAGTGACTGAAAAATTTACATTTAAAAACAAAAGCAAACTAGTTGAATAAAAAGGAAATAAAATATTAATTATTAACAAAAAAAAAACGACGAACCTATAATCAAAAAAGATGTAGTAATTGAAAAGTTATAACTTTTTATACTGACATGTGCCCATTCCAATCTGCTAAATAATAATTGTGGAAAATGAATTTGTTTTTGCTGTTCAAACAATACATTTAACAAAAGCTGATTTTTTTCGCAAAATTTCTATTTCAGTTTGTGCTTTCTTCATTTTTGATGCATAATATAATAATAAAATCTTTTCCTTTTTAGAATTTTCCACATTTCCATTTTCCTGTTGTTTTGTTTATTTTTGGTATTTCTAGTTTATATGTTTTATTTTAATCAGCTGTTTATTGTTGTGGAAACAAAATCGCAACAAATGTCAAAAAAGTTAGATGTAAACGGTATAGATTTTGAAATAGATTTCAACTAAAATCTACTAGATTTTCCTCAGATGTAAACGCACTATAAGTCCTTGAACATTCCTCCTTTTTTCAACATCCCTCGTACTTAACACTACTTACGCCAACTACCTTCTGATAAAGGGTCACTGTCAAATTTTGAGCAATCTCCGTCATTACGTTTGTGTTTGACAACTATATCTCGTTTGCTCATAATTCACCATAAAACATCGCTGGCCATCGAGAGAAATGAGGCGAATGCAATTTAATAGAAAATGTTTCATTTTTAATTTTTGATTTCTTTTAATTAAAGTTATTTAGTGAGAATGTAAAAAAATAAATATCGACACAATTTAGTTGACAATCGTTTTTGAATTGTGAAATGTGACCAATTTTTTAATGGAAATTTCTTTACCCCACCATTTATTTAATTTTCAATAACGTTTCAAAATAACTGTCAGTTAAACTACTTCAATGTTTGTTTTTGATTTGAGACATTACTGAAAATGTTGACTCATAAATATCGTAGTGGAAAAAATTGTGCCGTTGCTGTAAATGCGACCTCAACCTTCTTTGTTGAAAGCTTCCATAAGATTGAATGAAATTGTTGCGTACTTTTACTCTTTGGTGAGTATTTTTGTTGCGGTGTGGCCAGCGCTGGTTTAGTTGTATTTTTTTCTCAATACAATATGTGATCAAACTAATATCTGTCAATAGTGATTGCAAATATGCTGATAACATAGTAAAAGACATAAATTACTTATTTAACCAGGTTATCAATTATCGGAAAAAGTGTGCTTACTCTGGGAAGCAAATAGGGAAAAGAAAACCAACGTAAATCAGGTGAACATAAATTTCAATGAAGTACATACGGACTTACTTATCAACTTATACTATGTTACGACGGGCAACAAAATTCGAGGTTCGCTCTCTCATTCACGGTTCGCGCCCCAATCATGATTGAATCAACATGTTTCGCCATGCAATATTTTGAGAGCGAACCATCTTGGTTCATTTTTAACCTTGCTGCGAACCACGAAAAATTTACTGTCATCTCCAATTTTGATAAAAAAAAAAAAAATTATCGCTAGTTTATCTGAACTAGCTGTCAAAAATATATAAACAAAGAAAAAACAAAAAATTAATGTGTGGAATAAAATAAAAAGAAACATTTAATAAATAAAAAGTATGTAATTATATATACAGTCCCCTTCAGACGCAATAAAGAAAAAATGCAAATTAAAAGTTTATTTATATTTTCTAAAAACAATTTTAAATTTTTTATTTTAAAACAAATTTGTATACACATATTTGTATATTTCATATTTCCACCTTTTTTTTTTTTTTAAATAACTTCAAAAATACTATCTTTCATGGATCTATACAAAGACATAAGGTAATTCAAGAAAATTTCGGCCCAAGTGCCCTTTATTGCTGTGATTAAGGATTCTTTATTATATTGTCTTCCTCTTTCAGTTAATCAACAGCTGAACCTAGTAACGCCAAGAAAAGATTGGCAAAAAAGCAGCAAATAAAAGCGTTAAATAAGCTGAATGAAAGACTGGGTATTTAAAAACTTACAAAACTTAAATACTTCATCAGCTACAATTAATTAATTAAAAATAGTTATGTTATAAATGGATCTAATGTGATTAAGATTATATTTTATTCAATTATTTATTTTTTTATTTTTATTATTGTTATTATTTTTATTATATATTAATTTAATTATTATTACAAATAAATAAAAATAATAAAAAAAAATTTAAAAAAAAAAATTTTTTTTTTTTTAATTTTTTTTTCCGAAAGATTGAACAAGTGGATATCTAAACTATTTGGGACAAATTTTGCTAAGAACAATAGGTAAAAAGTTACATGGATGAGAAAAAACACCTGTTTGGCCAATATGTCAAATTTTGACCGCCTCTAACTCAGAGAGTTCTGGACCGATCTTGGTGCTAATTTCACTTGACATGAAACATCCCATATATTTAAATAAAAATGGAAAAAATGAAATAGTGAAACGTAAAGTATAGAAGGATGCCTTCAAATATTTGCACAAAAAATATAAACGTCAAAATGCAACAAGAACAATCGAAAATATTTTCGTTTCGAATCGAATTACATAATAACCTCCCTGTTTCTAGTCATATTGAGACTGATTTAAAAAAGTTTTGTTAGAAGAAATGGACAAAATTTCGCCAGAAAGCTGTCCAAAAATAGTTCGATCCATATCCTCACAACTCGCAATGGTTAAACTTTTCCCAGTTTGACTTTTGCCAAATTTTCTTCCATTTTTTTTTTTTTTTTTTTTTTTTTGATCTGAAAAGTTTTGTTAAAATTAATTAATATTTTTTTTTGTTTATAATTTTAAAAACTGCAAAAAGTACAATACTTAAAAAGAATTTCATTTTTTTTCCTCGACGGTAAGTTTTATTATTGCTTGGCTTAAAGCACTTTGAGACCTTTCGATTGATGTATAACATAAGGTTGCTGTTAATTCAGAATATATAAAAAAAAAATACACTTTTCGAAAAAAGTGCAAATAAAATGCGGCATTTTTTGTCAGAAAAGAAAACGGCATTAGATGTCATACCAGCTCCCAGAGCATCATATGATGTTATGGAAGTTGTTTTGCGGCGCCACCTACCGGGAACACACCAAATTGTAAACCATCAGCCAAAATATTTTGTTGTAAAAATTAACCGAATATGTATATTAAAACAGAGGAATATGTATAATACGCATTTAAAACCCGGGCTCTTACATTTTCAGTTGTTTTCCGTGTAATTTTGTATCGACATGATAAAAAAAAAACTTTGTGAGTCCGATCACAGGGGAGATGTGTAAACATCTAGTAATTAAAGATTTTTTTAAGTTGGAAGTACTTGTGCTTTCAGTATATTTTTTTCAATTTAGAGTTGTTATACATTTAGTCTAGTTTAAATAGCCGTTATACTTCGGTATTGTATTTGATTGCGTTATACTTTTTGGTTGTTGAATTAGTTTATATTGTGAAATTTTTAACGTTGTTATACTTGAAGGTTGTTGAATTAGCTGCAATAATCTTTACACCAATACAATCATACCTCACACCGTTTTTGTCTTACTCTGTTTTTGTGATTGTATTGTAAAATAGATTTTTACCCCCTGAGCGCATAGATGGTTACACATCAAAAATAATTTTACTTTTATATTTCTTAACGAATTTGAGAAAACCAATTCTCTTAAGCTAATGTTTTAAAATAGATAAAAATTTTTTTAACTCCTTAAGTATACTTTTATAGTGTTTGATTCAATAGGATCATTTAACTCATTTTAAATACCAAACATATAACTGATAACAATTTAAGAAAAATAAATGTATTTTAAAACAATTTATATATAATCGAACCAGCCAAATAATATGAGAAATAAATCTGAATATTAACTTTTCGAAATTGTTAAAATTCATTAAGACAATTGCGATTGGACAAATAGTAAATTTAAAAATTCTCAAATACATTGAAATAGTTTTTTAATACCACATATTATTGGAAAAATTGTAAATTTAGTTGAAAATGATGTAATACAAATAAATATGTAACTATTTTTAAATATCACACAAGTGGAATCCCATTCCAGAATGTGTTAATTACTTCTTGTTTGTTTCAGTAAGTAGTCAACGTGAACAATCATTTCGATTAAAAAGTTCACTTAATATAAAATGTAACCATTTGAATGATAGTTCTATGCAATTTATCATTTATTCAAAGAAAAATATATAAATCTAAAAAGAACTTGTTATAGTGCCAAACAACTTGTGCAAATTAATGTAAACTACAACTAATAGCAGACATCAAACATTCCTAACTAATGTAAGTGGGTCGATTTATAAGAAACTAGTAACTTTTTCAAATTGTAATGGTTAATCTTTGTTTGGATCAAAATTCGTGCTCAACGCAAGAAGAACTTGTACTTACATTAGGAGTGGCTTAACAATCCATTACACATCATTTCAAATTATTGGGAATGCACTGAATGTCTAATTTCTCAGCATGGTCTTCCAATTTGATTTATTCTTATCTATTTGCGAATAATATTTACTCTTTATCTTAACGGCCTAATTAAACGACTATTATATTGCAGGATTCACTTGTATGCTAATGATGTGCAGATATATCTATCATATTAATAGGCAAGGCGATTTCTAATTACACCTTCTACACTTTTAATTATCAACCGATTTTGAAAAAAAAAAAAAAAAATATACCATTTGAAAGGTATTTCTTTGCAGATGTGAACGATCTTTACAGGCACCCTCTGGTACATCTTTTTTGGAGTAATAATCATTTAAAGTTGCTAATAACACATACATCAAACACATCGTTGATTTCGGTAAATGTCTTGAACAAAATTTTTTAAAAAGTAAAACTGGAGATTTTGAAATAGTGCTACAAAATACGTACCTTTTTGACATTAATTTAGAACGGCATAACAATAGACGAGATGCAAAGTACTTCACATAAGATCATTTTGGAATCAGAAGAATGCAAAAATGTTGTTGTTGTAAATTATTCCAATGTCTTTAAAAATGTGAGCTCGATTTTCTTAATCAAGTGGTCTGCGGCGCATTTATTGCCTGGGTAACTTGATATAACTTGGCTGTTTTCCAATGGATAATAGTTGTTGTTAGAAGGATAATTTACTCTATATTATGGTTTATTCATTAATTTAATTGAAACGTCATTATTAATATTAAAATTTTTGTAAAAAAAAATATATTTTTTTTTTTGATAATTTTTACATATAAATGCATATTTGAACTTTTAACTCAATGCGCGTCCAGAAACCATTGTCCGATTTGGCTCAAATTTTGCGCGCTAAAGTTTTAGATCCAGTGTCACAATAATCCGACCGCACAACTCAAAATTCGACCAAAAATTTTGTTTCATACAAACCGCTGTCACCCTAATACTGTGTATGCGTTTATGAATAGGCTAAAATTGATTAAAAACCCATTTAAATATCGTCTGTATATGCAACAAATATTTATAACGAAAATTTAATGAATTTTATTAAAAATTTCACAATTCAATGAATTTTATTTAAATATTCACAATTTTTTTTATACATATAGATTAAAAAAACATTGAAAGAAAAAAATTTTATGAAAAAATTAAATTTCCTAGAATTTGCACTCGAATTTCGAGTGCTGGGCTCTGCTAGTTAACAGTAATATAAGTCGAAGTGGATGGTATATGAATATATTGAATGCTGATCTGACTACAGTTCATACTTGGGCACCGGCTAATGGTCTCTATCTTAATCCATCTAAATCAAAATACCTAATTATTACACACAAGTCAGTTACTTTGAGTATTGAACCAGTAGTAACTATAACAATCAACCAACTCAAACATTTTATTTAACCAAAAATTTGGGTATCATCTGTTGCGTTTTCTTTGTCAGGTCGGGTTGTTCTGGGACCGTAAAAGAATCAGTTATGCGCGAAAAGTTTATTATGGTTTATTAAATATGCTTAAAAAATTTAAGCGTAATATCATCAACAAGTACGAATGCTTCATTTGGACAATAAAACATATGTGCTTGGCGACTTCTTTAGTGCTACCAGGAGTGGATTTTTAGGTAGCCGATACTAGAGGAAATGTATGCGAATTAAGTTCCCAAAAAAGTTTTTAGTTTGGCAGACTATTTGTAATTGGACGAAACACAACAGTTGAAACGCGACAACGTTACAATTAATACCGATTTCTACATTAAATTATGCTTAGTATGCTATGTATCATGTCATTACATTAAATCGGCTGTTGAATTGTTTAATATATGTATATAGATGCGAATCCACCCAACTGCCCAGAACTAAGGGCAACGAAAAGAGTGATGATGAGCACAAAGCCAGTCGCCAGCAATATCACACTTTTTGCCAGCGATGCCAACTTAGCGCTTTTCCCGCTATATTTAAAGTCGCTGAAAATTATGTATGGTACCCATATATGACCAATATCGATTTCATTCAATTTAAGTCATAAAATTCGTTTTTTATATCTATTCATTTAAAGAGTAAAAAAAACGAATTTTTTGACTTAAATTCAATGAAATCGGTATAGGACGTATATGGGTACCCCACACAATTTTCAGAGCCGAATATTTTGGGCTATTTTAAATGTGGGTCGATTTGTGCAATAATTTCGTCAATTTTCCCCAAAAAGGTGAAATATAATCCACAAAAATGCACGAAAACGCCCCCCTGGCGGCTGTTAAAAATAAAAATAAATGTGAAAAATAGATTTTTCATCCAAAAAATCCGCGGTATACAAATTTTCAATAATTTTTTTTTTACATTTGAATGAGTATTATGGAAAATATCATGAAAATAAAGGGTGTCCCAACAAGAACGCAATTTTTAAATTTTAAATAAAACACAGATATTTAAAAAAAATCGTGAAACTTTAAATATCGTAAAGTAGACAGAATGAGGTTATGTATGGAACAATATATCGTGTAGATGGCCGCCGCGGCTTTGCTGGCATGTACGCAATCTTTTAATGAAATTTTCAATGACCGTTTTGCATAAATGCTGCGGTATTTCATTAATGCAGCGTCCAATTTCCTCTTTTAAGGCTTGAGTCGTCGTCGGCTTATTCGCGTAAACCATCGACTTCAAAAAACCCCAAAGAAAAAAATCTAATGGTGTTAAATCGCACGATCTAGGCGGCCAATTCTGATCTCCAAAACGCGAAATAACACGACAGGGAAATGACTGATGCAGCAATTGAATTGTTTCTCTGGCTGTATGACATGTGGCGCCGTCTTGTTGGAACCACATGCCCTCCACATTCATTTCTTCAATTCGAGGCAAGAAAAAACTGGTTATCATTTCACGATACCGAACACCATTGATTGTTTGCGCTTGACCTGCCTCATTTTCATAAAAAAAAGGTCCAATGATTCCTCCAGCCCAAAAATCACACCACACAGTGACACGTTGAGGATGCATTTGCTTCTCGTGAATCACTCGAGGATTTTCCTCACCCCAAATGCGACAATTCTGCCTATTGACGAAGCCATCAAGATGGAAATGGGCCTCGTCACTGAAGATGATTTTAGCGGCAAAATCAGCATTTTCATGTTGTCTCTCCAATACCCAATTAACGAACTCCCTTCGCTGTCCATGGTCAGCTGGCTTCAGTTCCTGAGTCAATTGAACTTTGTATGCATGAAGATGCAAATCTTTCGTCAAAATTCGCTGCATAGTGGATTTGGAGACACCAATTTGCTGAGCTCGGTGTCGAATTGAGGTGGATGGAGTTTGAGCGACATCATCACGTACAGCTGCGACATTTTCGGTCGATCGACCTGGTCGATGGCGCGTTGTTGTCTTTACATCACTAACAGACCCAGTTTCTTATCCATTAATCTCTTTACAGTTGACTCTTTTGGAGCATTATTGTGACCCCAAATTGATCGCAATTTGCGAACTGTAGCCGCAAAACTTTCACCATTTTGGTAAAACAATTTCACAATGAGAATGCGTTGTTCATTCGTGTAGCGCTCCATTTTTACTAACCTCGTACCTTCTACTAGCAAACAATAACAATTGTTCAAATGTCAAACAATGACACTTCGAATGTTGCCAGATTTAAAAATTGCGTTCTTGTTGGGACACCCTTTATCTTCATCGAAATTTTGGCAGGCTCGAAAATGATTTTAGAGGTATGGTTCATTGGGCAAATATACTTGTTATGGCCCATAGTACCAGAATCGCGATGAACCCATGGAGATTTTTTCGGCCCCCTACAATTTGACCCACCCTATTCAATTCACTTCAAACATGTTAAATTTAAAATAATTAAGAAAATAATAGTCGGTCTAGACCGAATATACGATACCCTATACCAAGCGTTTAAAGACCCTACCTCTTAGACCCAACTAATTGGATATAGAAAATAAGCATAAACCAAATTTGAGTGGCATTGTTATTAATTTTTTTTGGCTACAGATATGAGAAAGTACATATCGGATGTTATATTTATATGGGGACAAGGTCAAAAAATGGACCGATTCTGACCATATTTAGTAAGGTCACTTATTTTTTTCAAAAATAGATAATAACCAAATTTGAGAAAAATCTGTGCAATATTTTTGTTTTTTTTTTTTTTTTTTTTTGATAGATTTAAATGAAGATCGGGAAGCAACTTTATATGGGGGCTAAGACTAAAAATTGTCATATAGAGTTTAGTTTTGGACTACTGAATAATGGGAGTAATAAACATATACAAACCCAATTTGACCGAGATCTACAAGATAATTTGGATTTTATGACAATTTAAGTCAATTTCGTATGGGTCATTTGTATTGAGACTACGTCAGAAGATGCACCGAATTTCACCAATTTCAATAGCGTTCATGTTATGGCCGATAGAAGCTTATATACCAAATTTCATCAAAATATATTCGATTTGCGAATTTAGTTTGATTACAAGGTTTACAAGGTTTACAAGGTTTACAAGGTTTACACACAGACGGACGGACGGACATCACTAAATCGACTCAATAAGTGATTCTGAGTCGATCGGAATAATAAAAGATGGGTCACATGTGAAGGGAAATTTTATGTTCTTATTTGAAAATAAACAGTTGTAATAAAAAATATTAGTAATCTAGCGCCTCTTAACGCTTGTTGATGTACTGTTTCGAGTTTTTTGCTTCATATAATTTAACATCGTTGCTCTATGCTCAGAAGTGCTTTATGTCTTACAAAGGTTCCTGAAAAACTCTAAATTTTCATACAAAAGAATTAATTTTATTAAATTAATTTTTTTTTTTTTTTTTTTTTAATTTATAAGTGGATGTATGTATGGGCTCCAAAATGGCCGGACCCTGGCGGGTGAAAGTGTGAAGTCTGATAATTGATTTTTGGTCTGTGGGCGGGAGAGGCGTGCCAAACTCAAATTTAAATATTGTATCACTAATGGCATCTATATATATAAAAGCGGTTGAGCCGATTTTAATGAAATTTTCAGAGAATATTCAGAATAACCTGGCGGGTGAAACTGTGAAGTCTGATGTTTGGTTTTTGTTCTGTGGGCGGAAGGGCGTGGCAAAGTCAAATTTTAATATTGTACCTAGATATCTGCTAAAACTTTCGGGGAAGTTCTTGCTCACTTTTGTCCGACACTGTGTATTAGAATTAAGATGCAATGCAAAAACCAGATTTTTCGTAGGGCCAGCAACGCGGATCGGGCCCAGCTAGTATGTATGTATAAAACATGCTAATTTAAAGAACATTAAAATAACTATAAAATTTTTAAAATCGGTCAATTCGATTTATTTATGTTACAATTTTTATGTTCACAATCTTCATGTCCGTAAAGATAACAATCCACAAAATTGGCCTTATCTTCTATCCATAGCAATAAAAATGTTTCAAAAAATTAATGAGATTTGGATAAGTGACAAAGAGTTACTGAGATGTTCATGAAGTAACTGTACAGAATTTAATAAATAGTGTTAAGAAAAAGTGAGAAAATTTTATGAAAATAATTAAAAATATATAAAATTATAGTTTTGTTATTGTCCAGTATGTCACGAATGGATCGAATGCAAATCCAGAGATTAAATTTGTGAAAATAAATTTCCATATTGCAACAGTCAGTCAATTCAAGGTAATTTTAAATAAAATCTCGCATTTGAACAATGAACATATTACGGGGTGACTTGTTTAATAACAGTGTTGCGTTGTCATAGTTATAGACAATATTTGTTTTTTTTTTTTTTTCAAAGCTGTGAAATATGGAATTCTATTTTTTTTTTTTTTTATTTTAATTAAATAAAACACAAAGAACCTTTAATATTTACTTACTTTTAAATGGCATGTTATCAGAACATTATGCATTTAAATAACAAAGGAGTATGTATACCCGTATATATATGTGCTATGAAAAGAAACTTGGGGCACTTGAAATTTAAATGCGTGTGCGTGACTGGTTTTAAAGATTTTTTTTTTTTTGTTTTTAATATGCTGGTTATGCTGGTAACCAAAGGCATGAGGAGGAGGCTTCCGCATTTGCATGTTACTTTATTTTCTTTACGGCTCGCCTACAATTATATTAAAAAGACTGACTAGGCTGATTGAGTGTGTCGTCTAAAGGTTGTAATCACCAAAATCGAGCAATATTCATTTTCAAAATAATAAATAAGTTGGCTTTTGAAATTATATATTTCTGTTTTTGGTTAAATATGCCAAATATTGAACTTTTCTAAGAATTTGTCATGGCGGCTTCATCTTTATTGCACGCGGCCAAGTTCCACCCACTCACTACGGAACTTTTGTATCATTTGTAAAAGTTTACTGAACTAAAATTATTTATTTTTTAAATCATGTTAGACTTGTAAAATATGATGCACTACAAGAACATTTACATCTATAATATTAATAGGTAACGCGATTTCTTGTGACCGATATAAAAATTGTAGTTAATAATCGATTTTGACCAAACGTACCTCAATTGAAAGGTATTTCTTTTTAGTTGTGCGCCAAATTTACAGATTTGCACCGTCTGGAAAATTATTTTGGAGTAATGCTCATTTAAAGTTGCTACTAACACATACATAAAACACATTATTATGAATATCAAAAGCTCTGTGTTGAATTGTGTATCGGCTAAAATTAATTAGCATAAATTTAGGCTCCTTCAAAATTATTTGTTAACAAACTCATTTATATATCTTGTGTGTTCAACAAATATTTATAATGAAATTTAACGAATTTTATTTAAAAGTGTTTAATTTTAAATTATAAAAATATTTATTAAATGAAAAATAAAATTTGCAATAGAATTTGCACTCGAATTTCGAGGGAGGGCTCCGCTAGTATATTATCAATATATAATAATTATTTTACTGATTGAATTAGAATTTTGTTATGCTCAAGATTCAATTATTTTACTATAAATGAAGCAAAAAACATTGGCACATTTTTTTCAAAACTTGATCTATATACTGAAAAACAGATTATACAGTTGTTTTGGGTCGAATCAGCAAGCCTCACCAGTAACCAAAAGCAGTACATGGGTTTTTTGGTAAAAAGCTTAATTCATATACCTTTTTGGAAACCAATCTAATGAGAATCCAAGCAGAGAGTTATACTATTTAACCTTTTTTCAATATTACAAACAAAAATATAAAACAATATTTAAAAGAATATGTTTGTATATGAGTACACATTTGATCTTGAGCTTGATTAAATTCCAACACATTCATTAAAACTAGCAGATTCCAGCACTCGAAATTCGAGCGCAAATTCTAGGAAATTTTCATTTTTTCATTTACTAAAGACCCTAAAGGTATGCTTCACAATTCAACTCATTTTAAATTAAGAAAACAAACTCAATACAATAACACAAACACATTAACAAATTTAACAAACACACAATACATTGTATAATTTTTTGTATGTGTTAGTAGCTACTTTAAACGATCATAACTCAAAAAAAATATTCCAGACGATAAAAATCTGTAAATCTGGATAACAGCTAAAAATAAATACCTTTCAAATGATAAATTTTTTGTCAAAATCGGGGTAAAACTGTGAAACCTACATCGGTCAAAAAAAATCGCTTTGCGTAATAATATTATAGATAATAGACATAAAAAATAAGATATTTTATTTTTATACACACACCAGAAAAATTCTTAATACACACTTTTATTTTAAGTTGGAGTCCGAGAGTTTCTCCAGAATCCGAGAGTTTCTGCTACAAAAGCAACTGAAAGCGATAAGGTAAAGTTTAAGATGACACTGTTTTGAAAAATTATCATTTCACCACCAAAAACTAATGCGTTTACAAAGTAACATATAAAAAGCCCCCAGAGTTTTAAAAAAGGGTTATGTTCTCTGATGAGATCAAGTATTATATTTTTGGAATAAAGGGATGGTTTATAGAGTTAACCATGGACAAACGAGGTTACCTTGATTTTTTGAAAGCTAACTTGAAGCAGAGTGAGTGTCATTACTTTTTTCAGCAAGTTAGCCACCCCGAGCACACTGCCGATATTGTGAAGGTCTTGTTGCGTACGTCTCCGCATTATTGGAAAGAAAAATTGGCCAGCAACCAACTAAATTATGCTGAAAGAAGCATTGTAGCAGGAATGGGAAAAAAATTTAAAAATTACTTAAAAACTTGTCCAATTCATTTCAAAAATATTGCCAGAGGTTCTCCAATGAAAAGGCTATAACAGCTACAAAAATTTTTAAAAAATGCTGCTCATTGTCTCTACAAAAAAAAGAAATATAATTTTTGTAGGCAGACAATTTTTAACTTTTTTTCGTACAAAATTTTGTGTTTGTTTTGTTACCGATATCGGGATATCGTCACATTCGATATCGAGTAAAATCAATCTAAATTTCATATTTTGGTTTATTATTTAAAGAAGACGGACAATCTTCAGACCTCGTTTTGCTTTTACCATTAACTATGGACCATAACTCGTTAGATGTGAGACAGAGTAAAATTACTCTTAGTATTTTATTTTGGAAAATAAAAAAATAATTTCGATCTAAAAATTTCAATAAAGAACGCGATTCGACCCCTGATTACGGTTGTCGTATACGACTTCAGTCGTGTAGAAAATAAAGCGTTTTTAAAAACGGTATCATGTTTGTCGAAAATGACACATATATACAACTCTGTTAAAAAATCTATTAAAATTTCCGTCCCACGAGCGTCGTATTTAATTGTCAAATTTTGCAAAAACTGTCGATATAAATTTAAAAACCTGATTGAACTGGCCGAAAAGAAAACGTAAGTTTTAGCATTTATTAAGTCTATTAATAATAGTTTTTTTAATAATATCCCTAAAAATTTTAAGATGAAAATTACTACCTCAAAACAAATGGAGAAATTTGTCGAACTAATGAAGAAAAATCAACATCCATAACATAAAGCGTTAAACGAAGCCTTAAATCTGTGGTTTTCTAGAATAACCACGTATGTCATAAAATCAAAATGTTCAGTGGAGCCAAAAACGTTATAATTGAAATTATGGGCTCGATATAAAGTTTTTAGAGCTTTTTATTTAACAGTCCTGTAGATATGGGCAATAAATACTTTATATAAAGTTTTGAGTCAAAAATCTTCAGAGGAATAGATCCTAGAGAAGGACGAAAAAATAATATGTAAATAACACTTAAAGTGTGTGCAGACAAAATAAGTTATGTCGACAAATGTCGTATTGAAAAAGAAAACTACCAATGCAACCACCCATGTAGACATAAGTTGTTGTTGCTTGGAAAATGTATTTTTTTGTTCGTCAACAAAAAGTTAACGGGACTTGGGATGAGAATATAACAACGTATCAAGAATAATAGTGACAAAAAATAACAGAAATAAATACACAAGTTTTTATAAGTGGTTATAAACTGAAAAATAATCCAAAATTATTTTACTTTTTTTTCGTTAATAACAACGTATATCGCTATGTGTCGTTTTCTGAGAAAATAATTTGTCAGCAATCAAACGTAGGTTGGCATACGTCGATATTGCTGCAAATTAATTTAATAATCATTTAAGTTACGTCGTTATCGTCGTGGTCAATATTTTTTTTAAAAAAATTTAACACATGTAAAGAGCGTTAAAAATTAATATATTTGGCATCGTTAACTCAAAACTGACAAAAATGGACATACGCGGTTATTCCAGAAATCCACAGAAATATAATAAATACTAAAGAGAATTAGAACAAAATTGGATGGGAATTAAAATAAACTGAAACGTCCTGTTCGAAATGGCGAGGGTTCGATGAAAGAATGGGCCGATTATAAAATAAATTAAAAAACTTCTCCACAATTAAACAGAATATCGCACTACCTGAGGAGATTCATAAGCAGTTTATTTATGCCAACTAAGGAAGCCGCATATTGCACATCCAAACGGAATAAATACGGAAGTTAAACAGTCTTTAGCTGAAGGAAATCATCTTGAAGAGTTAAAAATTTAAAAGGAAATAGAAAGATACGCCCGTAAGACATATAAACTGATGGAAGCAAAGTTAATGCTCTAAAAAATAAGGACCCAGGAAAAATTTCGTAATAGCAGCTCATTGATTTTTGCATTACCAATACCCCTGCCTACTGCATTACTTCTAAAGTGAAAATAAGGCGTTACTAATAATGTGTTATACAGCTACTAATATTTCATGTCAGCGCCTTGCATACTGCATTACTTTCAAAGTGAAAATAATGAGTTCCTAGGCAACTAGCTACCTCCAATGATATCCCCGTGTTAAAATAATGAGCTTATCAGGCAAACTTCAACCAGTTACACCTCATTCTAAAACACATTATTTGGTAATGTTTGTTTTTCCTGGGGAGGAATATAGAAAATCTTTAATTCAGATCAAAAAAAGTTGGTTTTTAAAATGCTATTTTATTTTTACTTTTTTTTTTTTTTTAACCTGCATTAACAATAAAAATTAATTAATTTCCTAATGCCTACTTTTATATACTTGAAGTCATAAAAAAATAACAAAAAATATAGACTGCTTTATAATTGCAAATAATTTCTCATCAGATGATGAAAATAAATACATTTGTTTGACATACTATATTATGCAAC
The DNA here is from genome assembly GCA_963682025.1 of Cordilura impudica. NCBI lineage: Eukaryota > Metazoa > Arthropoda > Insecta > Diptera > Scathophagidae > Cordilura > Cordilura impudica. Next base: position 54,967,401 of record OY821519.1, read on the forward strand.
ACTCTGTTATATTCATTCCTTTATAAAAACTTCGCTATCGTTTATTTTACGTAGTACCGAAAAATATTAAAAATATTATTAAATGAAAGTTATTTTTAATCAAGGTTCAGAAAATACACACATGAAACACACAATGTTCTGTTCAAAAGCAGCCAACACATATCTTTATTTTCATATCAATTATGTGCGTTTCTAAATTTTCTACGGTGCCCAACACAACCATGACTGTGTTCGTTTTAATATTTCGTTATTTACACGAACATTTTTGTATCACGTACTTATTGTTTCAATCACACATAAAGCACACATTTTTGAGTGTTGCTTTATTTGAAGTTCATGTTCTGGTACGTTTACTGAAAAAAAAAAAAAACAGAACATGTACAATAAACTGGTTCGAGTTCAGTTATATTTTAAGTCGTGTTGTGGCTCGTGTAGTAAGAAAAAACAGAACATGTACAATAAACAGGTTCGAGTTCAGTTATATTTTAAACACGACTTATGCATTATGGACGATGAAACTTGCATCATTGGCGACTTCTCACAACTATCAGGGAGTGCATTTTTACGTAGCCGATACTTGGGTAATGTCCGTTGAACAATTTAAGACGAAGTTCGCAATAACGTTTTAAGTTTAAGAGAGAAAAGAAGCAGTCCATATGTGTATAGTTAATACGATTTGTACATTAAAGCATGCTTCCATTCCTAAAGCAGCACAAAATAACAGCCGTTTCATGTCATTACAGTTAATCGACTGTTGAATGGTACAAAAACAAAATAATTGGGCAATTCACAACGGGTATTGTATCTGTCTATCTGTATTGTTTATCTGTTGTATAGTTTATTACTTTATAGTAGTGTGAAATTGTTATTGGTAATTTTCAGTGTGTGAAATTGTTGTTAGTAATTTTCACTTAAATATTTGATACAACTAGATAACTTCATTTGCTACTGCCGGTTTTCTCAATGTATCATCAAACTGCCTGTTACTTAACCAGGACATAAATTTATTGGACCAATAAACTGCCGGTTAACAATTTTGCTTTTCTCAATGTACCGACAAAAACATTATTTTCAGTTGGCAATGCCTCTCAAAATACGTATTAAAGTTGGGAGAATTATTTTCAGTTGGCAATGCCTCTCTAAATTGATATGAAAGTTGGGAGAATAATTTATCTGTACGATAAATAAATAATTGGCAGATGAGTGCCGGTTAGCTTAGCGATAAAATTTGTATTTGTATTTATTTATTAAATGCGATTTTCCGTTACAACAAGACACAGTATCTTATAAATTACAGTAATGGAATCAGATAAGTTATTCACTATATATTTAACATCAGTAACTCTTAATCTAAATTTAAAATATTATAAATTACAATTAAAAAACATTAAAAAAAAATCATATAAAATCAATTAAAGTATTGGTATAGCAATTTTCTAAACCCTATTGCGTTGCTTGTATTTTGCATGACATTAGGAAGCTGATTCCAGAGACGAATAGTTAGAACAAAAAATTGACATTCAGAGGCATGGTCCCGGTATTTAAATTGAATTATTCGATTCCCTCTGGAAGATCTTGCGAACTTTAATCGTTCAAAAAGATATTTTGGAGCCCTTGTTATAATAATTTTATGTAGAAATATAATCTTCTTGAATTTAATATAGTTGTCAAATGACATGTGTAAGACATGACACGAGTATTGGGATACATGATCAAATTTTCTTAATCCAAAGATACAGCGAATAATGTTGTTGAAAGTTACAGTAAGTTTTCTGTTATCCCTAGAGTTGCAACCTGTGAAAACCTCAGATGCATATAGTAATGTTGGTAAAAGATATGTTTTAGCAAGTAGCAATCTTATTTTCAGTGGAGTAAAATGCTGTGTTAACCAAAAGCTTCTTATCATACTATAAATTCTGCCACAGGATTGATTAATATGATCTGACCAAGTCAGAGTTCCATTAAACACAACTCCGAGATTTCGTATAGAGTCCACGATGTCAATTTTAGAGCCCCCAAGGAAGACATTAATCTCATTCTCCAAATGCATCACTTTCTCCTTTATTATAATACACTTAGATTTATTTGGATTAAGTCGTAGACCATTTGCCGTTGCCCAATTTAGAATACGTTTGAGATCATAATTTAGTTCTTGAGTTTTGGAAATAATTGAATCCTTGGTACTACTTAAATATAGCTGAATGTCATCAGCGTACATCTGAACCTTAGAGAATTTAATTTGCTGTGGAAGATCATTGGCATATATCGAATAAAGTAAAGGTCCAAGGATTGAACCCTGTGGTACCCCTCTTATAACTTGCAGTGAGTTTGAGATGGAGCTACCATTAGCAACAGATTGGGATCTGTTTGTGAGATACGAAAACATGAGTCTAACTGCTAATGTAGAAAAGTTAAAAAACCTCTTCAGCTTGAGGCTAAAATTGAGTGGTGCACCGTGTCAAATGCCTTTGAGTGATCCAATAAAACCAAAAAAGATATTTTTCCATCATCCATGTTACTTCTTAACTCCTCAACTACATCAGATAAAGCTGTTATACAGCTATGTTGTGGCCTGAAACCAGATTGACGCTTTGTAAGTAAGTTGTTGTCGTTTAAATACCTAAAGATTTGCTTGTGTAAAAGGTGCTCGGAAACTGAGTTCGATAGCGACCGTGATGAGTGACAGACGTATCGCGGAAATCAAAGTCGTTAATTGGTGTTTTACTAAAATTCAATACTCTGTTTGAAATTTACTTTTTCTTACCAAAGAAAAAGTAATTCTGCTTATTTAATTTTGTTGTTAAACATAAACGAGAAAAAAAAGGAAAAACAAAAAAAAAAACAGTATTTAAAAAAATTAAAATTCCCACTGATATGAGCGAAACAGCTCAAAAATCAGAAAACAATTACAATGTAGAGTACAATAATAATAATATTGAAAACAAAAGAAAAAGAAAAAATATTACAATGGATTTGCCGGCGGCAAAACAATACAAAAACTATTATGCAGTGCTTGACACTGATAATGATAATCAATGTGATCAACAACAATTAGAAAAATTTGCAAAACATGTAAAAGAGAATAAAGAAATAACAAAAAATAGTAATAAAAATAACATAACAACAAATGTAGTGCCAAGCACAAGTAAAAACAATTTAACATCACAAGTAAACGTTAATACTGTGGTAAACAAGGAAAAAAATAAGAACAAAAAAGTTCCCCCAATAAACATTGTTGATATTGAAACAAATCAATTAATCGAGTTCATTAAAAACGGTTTAAAAATAAAAGAATTCAAAATAAAAGAATTTAGAAATAAAAAATCATTATTTATGAACTCTTTGGATGATTTTTTTAAGAGTAAAAGCCTACTTAGAAAAAACGAGTGCCAAATTTTTTACATTTACACCAAAAGGTATAAAAACAAAAACATATTTAATCAAAGGCCTGGATGCAAACTTATCCACTGAAGAAATACTTAATGAGTTATGTCAATTCCAATGTGATGATTTGCAATTTATTAAAGTAACGCAATTCACAACTAAAACATCTACTGAAAATGGATACAAATTACCAATATTTCTAGTGCAAGTTTCACCAGACAGTAACGTAAATAAAATGAAAAATATTAAAACCCTTTTTTATCGCTGCATAAAATGGGAACAAGTTAGACGTCCTGAAATACCCCAATGTAGAAATTGTCAAGGGTTTTTTCATAGTGCTGCTAATTGCTTTCTTCCATCCAAGTGCGTGAAATGTAATCAAGATCACGAAAAAGGTAAATGCCCAACAAATGCTGTTCCAGCCGATGAAAAAGACAAGCTGTACTGTGTTTTATGTAATAAATATGGTCATCCAGCATCGTACAAAGGTTGCGAAAAGTATAAACATCTCCAACAAAAACTTAGATCTAAGAAAAAGGTATTACTAGAAAATAGAATAAATAATACAAATGTATTTACTAATCCCGATATAAGCTTTGCTAATGTTTTAAAAGGAAATAATAATGTAAATAACAATTCAAATACTTTAAATGATATGTCTAATAATGCTTTTTTGATAGAACTTAAAAACATGATGATAAATTTAAATAGTCAAATGGCAAGCCTACAAAAGCAATTACAATTACAAGCATCTCGTATAGATACGATCTTTTCCATGGTTGGTGTGTAAATATGGATAATACCCAAACTAATACAATATTAAAAAATCTTAAAATTTTTCATATTAATGTTAATTCTTTAATAAACTTAAGTAGAAGGTATGACCTTGAACAATTTCTCAACCAACACAATCCTGACATTGTTCTCTTAAATGAAACAAAACTTAATCCAAAGCACAAACTTCAATTTCTCAATTATAATATAATTAGAAAAGATAGAAATGGCGCATTACGAGGAGGTGGCACAGCAATATTATAATATAATTAGAAAAGATAGAAATGGCGCATTACGAGGAGGTGGCACAGCAATATTAATAAAAAATAATCTAAAATACTATAATTACACAAACAATATAATAAATAGTTTTAACTATTTAGAAACCTGCATAATAAAAATTCCAATGACAGCAAATAAAACAATGGTAATTATTTCGGCTTATTATCCCTCTGGAAATAATGACTCATATTTCAAATCTGAAATGCAAAAAGTTTTTGAATGTTTAAATTTACAAAATCTTAATAACTTTTACATATTCGCAGGCGATTTGAACTGTCGACATATGGACTGGGGTAACCCTAGTGACAATGTTAAAGGAAACAAACTTAAGGAATGGTTAACGGATAACGAAATCAATTTTAGATGTAGATTTTACGCATCAAGCACACCTTCCTTTCCTAGATCAGGTTCTTATATAGATATTTGCATTGCAGACTGCAGATTACATATTCTTAAAGAAAATAATACATTAAACTGTCTACAAACTTTAGATTATGATAGCGATCATAATGCTATACAAATATACGCTTCTATGAATAATGAACATCAACACCTCACATTCATTCAAGAAAATAAAATATTTAAATACAATTATAAGGCAATAAAATGGAAACATTTTAAAAATAAAATAGTTCAAAAATTGAACAATGATACAATTCCGAACAACCGAAATTTATCGAACCAAGAAATTGACTATCATATTAATAGACTTAATAGCATTATAGTTGAAACCATAGAGGAAGTAACACCTAAATATAAAAATGCAGATCCATTTTCAAAAATAACTAATACAATCATAAAAAAACTTCATTCAGAAAAAAGTAAAATTATTACAATAATTAAAAGACACAACAGATTAGAGCACACTTTATCCGATTATTCTATAAATATGCTAAAAGTAAAATTAAAAATGATAAAAAAGCTTATCAAGGAAAATTTTACAATAGCCGTAAATAAATATATTCAAGACAAGCTAACCAAAATAGACCATAAAGATTCGAAAGAAATGTTCGAGGAAATAAAAAAGAATTTTAAAAAATGCGAACCACTAAATTTGCAAAATATAAAAATTCCAAGAAATTCAGAACATTTACTGTATAATGCCGGAATAGAACCAGACAGTTTAGAAAAGGATAATCTAAACAACTTTGTAATACACGATCAAGAGCAAATGTTAGATACGGTTGGGTCCTTTTTGGAGACAGTTCATTCATATAAGCATATTGACATGGAAAATAATTCACAAGTACAGGTTTATAATTCCTACAATAGTTTCCTTGAAACAAAATTGGTTTTTGAGAGTGAGAAAACAACTATTATAAATTTTAGCAATGAAATGATGTCAAATAATTTAAATGAACGCCAGGCAAGAGATTACTTTATTACAAATGACAAAATAATGTATATTTTTTCTAATTTAAGGGGTAAACTATCTTCAGGTATTGACAAAATCCCAAACATAGTATTAAAGAACATGCCTGAAATAACTATTCTGGAATATTGTAATCTATTTAACAATATGTTAAATAATTCTTATTTCCCTAAAGAATGGAAACTAGCAAAAGTAGTTTTGTTACCAAAAAAAGACAAAGATCTGAGTAATCCAAAAAATCTACGAGCCATAAGTTTGCTTCCTAACATTAGTAAGGTATTTGAGATCTGTATCAATAATAACATCACAAAGTTTTGTAATGACAGAAACTTGATAAGTGAAAAGCAGTTTGGATTCAAATATAAACATTCAACAATAAATGCCATACATTTGCTTACATCTAATATTAACTGGAATTGGAATAAAAAATTATGTACAGGCGCGTGTTTAATTGACATGGAAAAGGCTTTTGATAGCATCTGGATTCCAGGACTTATTTCTAAATTAATTTCATTTCAATTCCCTTTGTATCAAATTATACTTATTTACAATATGATTTCTGATAAATCCTTTAAAGTTTTTCATCAGAAATATAGCAGCAAAAATACATTTAAAATTGTTAATGGATTACAACAGGGAACTGTTAACTCACCCATACTTTTTAACCTATTTATCTTGGACCTTTTAAATAACATAGAGTACATTATTTCCTTCGCAGACGATATAATCATATATCATGCTGACAACACAGTTGAAAAAATCAATCAAAACCTTCAAAAATCGTTCAATATAGTTGAAAAGTTTACATTAGACTGAAAAATGAAATTGAACACTCAGAAGTGTGAAACAATTTTATTTAGACCTCCAGTGGATAAATGCAATAATAATATAAAGAAGAACTGGAAATTGTTTGGAATTAAATCTAATATAAATAACACAAATGTACCAAACAAGCAAGTTGTTAAATATTTAGGAATATACCTTGACAAATTCTTATATTTTAATAACCATATTAATGAAATGCTAATAAAGGCAAGAAATGCATTTTTCATATACAAATCATTATTTTATTCAAAACACATAAAGTCAAATGTTAAAATTATTATGTACCAATCATTAATTAGACCAATTGTAACATATGGATGTCCAATTTGGTTTAACATTGCTCCTTCTTACATGGAAAAGATACGTGTATTTGAAAGAAAATGTTTACGAGCTTGTACTTCTTTATTTAGATCGCCCCAAAGCAATTATATAAAATATGTTTCTAACAAAAGATTGTATAATGCCTCAAATATTATAAGAATAGATAATTTCATTATAAATCTAATTAGAAATAATATATTAAGATGTACATTGTGTACAAAAAATAATTTAATCATGGCACCGTACTATACAAATGAAGAATATATAGCAGTTACCTTACAAAAAGGTTTTGTTCCACCCGAGGCTTTTTTATACCTCGACAGATTAAATATTATTCAAAATGAAAACGGGATCCCAGTCTTTTATCACCAATATAGACGGGCTAATATTAAAGCAGTTAATTGCAATGCAGCAACAAATGACAATCTCAGATATGATACCAACATAGCCAATAGAGAACTTTGTAGTCTACAAAGAACCAAAACCAAAAAATTTTGGTGGCTTACATAATAAACAATTATATCCCTTTTCTCTTTTAACCTCTGACTTTAGTTTTAATAATTCGCTCATATCAAAGTGATGTTTTTATCATTTTTCATTACATAAAATCATATATATTCTTCATTTGAAGTAATTTACCTTGTTTTCTTAGTTATAAATCATAATTTTATTATAGCAATAATACTAGAGCGCCCGTTTATGGGACAGTGTATATAAGTATATAATATATTTGAAACTAGAGTTTATTATAGTTTAAATTGGTGTTATATTAATGTAAATAAATAAACGTTGAAAAAAAAAAAAAAAAAAAGGTGCTCGGAAACTTTTGAGAGATATGGAAGAATTGCAATCGGGCGGTATTCGTTACCCGTTTTTGGTATTGGTATAATTTTGGCATGTTTCCACTTCATTGGAAAGATGCTAGTAGTGATTATGGAGTTAAACAAGTACATTATGAAACGGACAATCCATGGTAAAATCATTTTTATAAATCTGGGATGTATATTATCAAGGCCCACTGCATTCGATTTAATAGCATTGAAACTTTCAACTACCTCTGTTAGTGTTACACACTGAATGTTAAATTTGGGAATGTTTAAATTATTACAGGGAAAATCATCATAAAATTCGTTATTTACGGCTGGTAGAGGAATATTTACAAAAGCTTCATTTAGCGCATTAATGTCAACATTCATTGATTGATTAATTGTCTTATTTATTCCAATTTCGCGTATTTGTTTCCAGGTTTTTTTACTTCCAATAGCTGTATTAAATTTATTAAAATAATAGGAAGACTTATCATGCCTTATTTTGGAAACAACCGCTTTCCTAGCCATCTTATATTCGTCGTGATATTCTGATATCATGTAACGTTTCCACTTCTGATACAGATTATCACGGTGTTCTATTAGCATCTTGATTTCCATTGTGAACCAAGGTCTATCTCTATTTTTAATAGTTTTCGTTTTGTTGAGGACATGTTTATTGTAAATTCCTAAAATTTTACCATTAATAAATGACAGTTGTTCTCCAACAGTCGGTAAATAGAAACTTTGATCCCATGGAGTAGAGCAAAGATCATATCCCAAAGCCAAGATATCAATATTATTAAAATCACGATATTATTAAAATCACGGGCTGGGTTTCTATTGCAAAATCATATGATAAGAAGAGTAGATCGTGCTTCGAAAATGCTGGTGCTGCTAACTGATCATAATGAAGGACTTTACTTTCATTACTGGTAAAGAAAAGATCAAGCAAAGTGCTATTTGTTGACGTGAAGTGTGTAGGTATCGTTGTGTTGACAGCTGACAAGTTAAACATTGACATTATAGTGGTAAGATTTGAGTCATCGAAAAGATTGTTATTAAAATCACCTGATATAATGACTTCGGAGTATGACATTGATGAAAGCTCCAGCTTCGTGATAAGACTATCAAAATTTATCCGTTTATGTGGACTGTATACACATCCAAGAAGAAGTTTATCACCACGACAATTTACGTCTACAAAAACATATTCCACGTCATTAGCTATATTATGTATACAATTTAATTGACATGAAATATTATTTTTTATATAAATTGCGACACCACCAGCATGACTACTTCTGTCGGAACGAAAGACACAGTACCCCTTCAGCTCATAGATATTGTCGCTAACATTATCACAGAACCATGTCTCAGAAACACATATAGCGTCAACACCTGCATTTTCAAATAAAAGACGAAACTCATCAAGTTTATTACATAAACTTTGTGCATTTAAATGACAAATACTGAAACCCTGTCTATGATTAGCCAGGATACGTATCATGTTATATTAGAAGCAAAGACATTGAGAAAACCAAATTTCTTTAATCGGCAGTTTCTCGTTGGGATAAAAGATAACCGCCTAGTGAGAAAACGGGCATAAGTTTAATAAATGTTGTACGTTGTATCATAACATATCAGTCCAAAGTGAATGGTAGTTTTTAAGAAAAAGAAAAAATAAATAAAATTTTATCAACATAGATAATTAAAAAATTAAAGATGGCAAATAACGCAAATGCATCGCTGTTTATTTATAAAAAAAAATAATGTTTAATTAATTTTTAATATGTATTTTCTCCTTTCAGAAAGTGGTCTGTGCCAGAAGAAGCCTTTAATTGACTTTAATGAAAAATCGGGAATTCGGGGTAGGTATGTTTGTCTCAATGGATATGTATTCTAATATTACGTTTTATTTTAGAAACCAAAAGCTCATTTGTATTTCAAGCGCTTCTGTATGATGTGTCGAAATTCTGCTGAACGTAATCACACCATATGGTTATGTTTTTTTGTCCGCAAAGTTCTTCATGTTACCATACTGATGATTAAGGCAATCATAGATGAACGCTTCTACGGATTGTCAGAAGGTGAATCAATTTCATCATAAAATTTTCGTTTTATGATGACAGTTTATCCTCTTCCTAATTACCTAAAAATTTATTTATTTTAAAAATTAAAACTGAAAAATTACAGGGACAGTAAATAACAGTTATCCAGAAAATTTTAACTCAAAAACTTTCCATGTTAGAGTCGACGGAGATCTACACTGTCATATACCAATAGATTCGTATTGAAGTGCTCTTTCAGAATATATGGTGATCTTAAAAAATTATCTCAACTCCACACTTAAGAGTTATTTTCACAACGAAAAAATAAAACATAGGATGAAACTCTTAAAAGGACAGTTTTATTTTTCCGTCATAAAATAAAACTCTTTTGAGGAGTTCTATTTTTTTCGTCTAAAATAAAACTCATTTTGACTATTTTCTTCTTTATTTTTTGTTTTTTATTGCGTCTATCTGATATAAAATTAAATAAAACTCTTTTGAGGAATTTTCTTTTCTTACCTCTAAAATAAAACCCATTTTATTTATTTATAATGTATGTAGTACTATAAATAAAATTTTATTTGTTTAATTTTAAGAACAAAACTTTTTCCAAATTTTCTGCGAAAAGATTTGAACGCAAGTCGCTCAACACAAATTTAAGAGCAGAGAATGCTCTTTCCACGCTTACCTGGGTGGTTGTAGGAACACACTGTACAGTTTTGGCCAATTTATATAAATACGGATAATGTATTTTTTTTTGCCTCCCAGAAATCAAAAAGAAATTTATAAATCGATAAGAGCCTTGGAGAAAAATTATCGGAATTGTGACTCATATTCACGATTTTAACTTATTATTTAAAAGTAAAATTAATAAACATTCACTAAAAATATACGTGTGGCAGTCGCGCTACTTATCTTACATAAAGCATTAAATTATTTGTCCTATTCACTTTTACCAGCAGAGCCCAGCCCTTGAAATTCGAGTGCAAATTCTAGGAAACTTTATTTTATCATTCAATTTATTTCTTTCAATGTTTCTTAATCTATTTATTTCTTTTATATCTTACACAACATTGGATAAATTTCAAACCCTTCGTTTATAATTTCTCCATTTCTTGAGATATTATAAATAATCAAGGCACAGGTTCTCAACTGCTCAATATTTAGATTCCAACGATTACAGCCCACTCTTGCATCCTACAACCTCAACCTAAATATTAATCATCGGGAGATATCTGTACACTATGTAATCCATTAAGTTTATTTCATTATAAATATTTGTTGAACACACAGTAATAAAGGCCACCTTGTATGCCACCTGAAGGTATTCAAATTTTTGGCAATTCACAATACAACACAGGGTATGTGTTATGCCATTATTGTAATGAAATCTGTAAGTTAACTTGCGTGTTGCATAATGTAAAGTTGATTGTGCACGCATAACTTTCTTCAAACTCAACGAATTTAAACAGTTAATAGCTCAAAAGAAAGAGCTTGATCCACTGAGTGTTCTGAGAGTGAAACGGTCAAGATCCATTCATTAGAAGAAGAGCTATGAGAATTCGAATTGCTTGACTGAATGTGTCCCATAAGAAATGTATAGGGAAGAATCGCGTTTGAGTATAACTTGAGTAAGTTGGGAGTTGAGTAAATTTAATGATTGATGACATATATGTGTCTAAATACCTTTCATTTAAAAAAAAAATGAAGGAAATCGGCCGGATAGAACGGCCAGACGGACTCGCTTTAGTTTTTATAAATTTTTTTAATATATACTAGAGGACCCCTGCTGCTCCGCAGCATTTTATTATATTATATTAATTTTTATAATACCAAAATTTGCCAAGAGAAGTTAACGTACAGTAATGCCAAAATATGCCAAGAGAAGTTAACGTACAGTAAAAGTAAAGTTGATTGTCCACGCATAACTTTCCTCAAACTCAACGAATTTGCCAAGAAGTTAACGTACAGTAATGCCAAAATATGCCAAGAGAAGTTAACGTACAGTAAAAGTAAAGTTGATTCTCCACGCATAACTTTCCCAACGAATTCAAGCAGTTAATAGCTCAAAAGAAGGAGCTTGATCCACTGAGTGTTTTTAGACCTATGTCAACAGCCTAAGTTAATTAGAACTCTAGTTATAGAGGTTTGAGAGAAGAAAAATATTCATAAATTCTTTCACAACAAATGATTGTATTGTGTATTTTAATACAACATACTAAACACAATACCAGTTGTGAATTGCACAAATATAAATTTCGTTCCAAAAGATACGAAATCAACCATCACAACTAAGATCCACAAACTGATATTGGGCTCTTGCCAAAAGAGTGGTGAGCAAGTCGCCAGCAATAACACACTTTTTCCTCAGAAATTAACTGTGTCCAGCAAAAGGATCGCTGAAAGCTTTATAAAATCACTTATGGGAGCTATTCCTGATAAACTTAAACGTTTCATACAAATCAATTAATTTTGCTAAATCTAGCTATATATTAATACGTGAAGGTAAAATTTTAGTTCCCTTTTTAAGCAATATGCGGGCATGGAGGAGCGTGAAAATTAACATAGTTATAGTTTATATGGAGGAGAAGCTGAGAATGATAAAATTTATGTTTAATCTGTCTTAAAAATATATTAAATTAATTTAAATAATTATAATAATTCGTTAGACCCTGCTAATGCGAATGATTTAAATTATATATCAGACGCTCTGTGTTGAATTGTGAATTGCTAAAATTGATTAACATACATTTAGGCTCATTTAAATATACATAAATTTATATATATATATTAAAAAACAAATGGAAGAAAAAAATTGAATGAAAAAATATTTCCTAGAACTTGCACTCGAAATTCGAGTGCTGGGCTATACTAGTAATATATAAAATTTTAATTCAAACAACATTCCCATTAATTAGTAGTAATTTTTTATAAAAATCGGTTATTTCGTTTAGAAATTATTGAGATTTATTTACAATTTTTATGTGCGCTATCCTTACTCGTGCATTATAAGCTTTTGTCGTTCTAATTCTGAAGCCATTTTTTATAAAACTATTTAAATTTAATGAAAACTTTTTAATTTTAGCTTGATAAGAATTTAATAGCCTGCTTAGATATTATATATGTATATAAATTTTTTTTTTTTTTGTCAAATGGTTTGATTTAGGTGATTGCAACCTTTATAAGTACTGCAAGTAAATGTTTGGTAGTATGTAGTTCAAAATATGCCAGAAATATTTCTCTCTTTTAAAGTTTACATCTATCTACCTTTAAAAATTATGAATTTTACGTATGTAGTTAGTAAAGAAAAGTAAAATTTTATGGATTCCTATGAATTTAATATCGATTGGAATAAATATGGTGGTGCTGACGCACATTTCTACATAAATATAAAGGCTGACGTGCTTCTCAAGAATGTATACAGACAATTGAAAACAATTAAGTGTGTTATTCTACCAACTTTTAATTTAGAAAGAAAAATTTAAGGATTATAATTCAATAATGAATGTTTTTATTCGATTTATCACAAATGTTCTTTTGTTTGAACGATTTATTAAATTCTTAGCGGATCTTATCGAAATTTGTTTCATACAAACCTACATTAGTATAGTAATATTTGTTGGCCTGAATTTTAAATATTCCGTTGACAAAACAACAACAGATTGGTTGTTAGTCACATAAAGTCTCAAGAGAGATGATATTAAATATTTACTTTGTATGGGAGGTGAAACACCCACTAATCCGATAAACTAATGACCTCAAGGCTCTCGCTATGATGGCAATAATTTACTTCGTCTAAAATAAAAGAAAAGCCCAGAAAAGCTCGAATCGAAGCTATGGTGTTAATGTTACCTCGATTGCTCTTATGATTTATATATATAAATATTTATGCACACAGCCTTGGCCAAAAGTTTGAAGCACTCAACAATTGTTTCACCATGCATCACTTGGGTCTAAAATACATATTCAGTTATCGTAATTAGGGTTATAACCTGATATTTAGAAATTGGTCTACAAATATAAATTTATATAAAGATGGGAAAAATCAGAAAGCATAGCCAACTGTTGCCGATTTGGTGTTAAATTTGCAATAAATCGTTTTAAAAACAATGGTCAAAACTTGTTCTGAAGACTCACATTTGATTCAAGATGTGTTCAAAATTAGATAGTTGACTTCTTCGAATCTCGCAGCAGCTGTGTCCGAAGGAAGTAGAAAAAATATTTATTCCAGAACCCGAAGAAGAGACTTTAAGATTTACAGCTGAAGCGAGAGAGAAACATTGGATTTCAGAATCCAACATAAAAAAGTCAACTATAAGAACTACGAGCTAAGATTTACACCATAGGTTCAACTCGAGTTCTTCTGGGTTTTTCTTTTATTTAGTGGGCATGTCACCTCCTATACAAAGTAAATTGTTCGCATCACTTATCTAGAGTACTATCGTAGCGAAAACTTTTTAACTTTGAGTGCGTACTTTTCCATGGTTTTCCATTCGATTAGTTATACAGTAGCGCGTTCCGATTTCGTTTTTTTTTTTTTTTTTTTTTTTAACTTGAAAATGCTTGCCCCCCTAAATGACGGGGATTAGGAGCCTTTTACAGAAAAAATAGCAAAAAAAAATTTTGGACAAAAAACCAGATGGCTACCTGATCCTAAAGATTGCAATCCTAGTGCATTTTGAAAAAAAATGCAAAAGTAGCGCAATACAGAGTACATTCCGGGAAAAATATTAATAAAATTTCCGTAGAGCAATTTTGGTGCAGCGTTGCATCGTAAAGATGGAAAGTGAGTATACATTTTTTTTGTTTCTCTCTTTCAAGCGTTAAGTCCCCATCATTTGGGGGGGCAAGCTTTAAAAAAGATAATTCGGAACACGCTATTATACAGTCAGTGACAATGTAATGGAAACTTTTAACAAAATATATTTTTGACGACTTGAAAGGTCAATATCAATAAATTGGATCATAAAATTAAAAACTCTTCGATTAATTTAAGAATTTGTGTGTTATTTATTTAAAAAAGAAAATAATTTAACATTGACAAAACAATGGAAACCTTTACTATACAATAATTGAAAACTTTCCCCGTATTTTTGGTTTTAATATTTGGTTGGGTATCTATTATTTTTTAGTACTGATTCACAACGCCGAGGCCTGGAGTCAGCTTAATTGTTGATGATGACCATTGAAATTTTTGCCACTCTCAATTAACTCCCACTATGAGATCTGTCTTGTTTGTGTCATTTCGTGTCCGTATTTTTTGGATTTGCAAATTCCCAGATTTTGTATGGGATTTTCATTTGAGTGTAGCCATTCAGTTACAACTTTGGAGGTGTGTTTTGCGTCATTGTCATGTCGGAACTTCCAGACCAGGAACATATTTTCCTTCACGTATGGATACATCACGTCACTTAGAATTTCCCTGAATACAATTCTAGCTAGAATATCTTTTACTACATGAGTTGGGGCCAATCCTTGCCACGAAAAGCAACGTTAATATTGACACCGCCAGACTTAACAGTTTTATTTGTTTATTTTGGGTCTAATTTTGTTGGACACCTTTTAAAATCTTTCTAATAAGTTATCCTGCTCTTGACTCGATTTTCAGGGCCTGCACGTAAATGTTTAGCCGTCACTTTACCTTGTTCACGATATTTCTTGATTATTTTTGAAATTATGAATTCATTATCACAAATTTTCTATTGTTTAAGACCAGCAGTAAAATTATCAATTATTCTGCTTTTTTAAATTAAAATATTGAAAAATACAATTGTTTTTAGAAAGTTTAAAGAAAACGTCAGTAACTATAAATATTTAACTAACGGTTAATGTTTATACACTTTCTTTCATATCATCTTCTATTTTTATTGTTTTAATCAACTCTGGTAAAGAAGTTTAAAAGTTTCCATTATTTTGTCATCACTAGCAAAATACTTTTTTTGTTTATGTAATTTTTTTTAATTATTTTTTTTTAACAAATTTGATATCTTTCGATATGGAACACACCAAAGAGTGATTTCGCAAAAAATATATAATTTTAGGACTTAACGCGAAACTATTAAAAAAAAACAATATTACCAAATTTAGAATTTCGTAAAATTTTTCAATGTATTGTCGTCCCCCACTGTATATAATACATTTCAGTGATTTTTTCTTTATTTATTTCAGAGTTTTTGGAGGAGATATCGTCCCCTCAATATAACAATAGCGTATAGTTTTTTTGGGGTTTTGAGAAAATCGAGTTTAAAGTTTTTGTCAAGTCGGATGTCTATTAAAACCTCAATATCGCCGTAAATAAAAATTCTTCACAGTGGATTTTTCGACGAATACATAATTCCGTTTCTTGTCTTTAAATTGACCAAGTTTTTGTATTCTACGCATCCTTTAAGACCATAATTATGTCATTCAAAGCGCAAGTCCTCCATATAGGCTATTTTATTTTTTAAGGAATTTGTATGATGTATCTGATACACTATTTTATTTTGTATATTTGATCTCAAAAATATCAATTTGTTACATTATAAAACAGTGATTAATTCATAGTTTTGTTAATTCAGTGGCACATATTCATTACTTTCCAATTTGGGTTATTATAAACAAAAAATTATGACAAATTAAGGTAGACATTGCGTATATCAAAAATAACTAGAAATTCATTCGTCTTATTTCTCTTCCTCTGCTACATCTGACTCATCTAAACAATTTCGCTTCTTTCCACCTTGTAAGTTAAAAAAAAAAATGACTGCGAGCCACGAGGAATTACATTCTTTTTGCACAAATTTTGGAGATCATCCAGCTTTCGATTACATATTGGCAGCTCTTTATTGTATTTGCCAGTAAACGAAAAGTTGATCACCTCTTTTGTTTTCGTGTTCCTTCAATATCAATTACTTTAAAGTCTCCATCCCATTCCTGCTTGTATAATAATTGTTTTCGTTGATTTTTGTTCACTTGGAGGAACTTAAGATTAAGCCAATTAACCGAGTCATTTTTTATATTTTTCTTAAGGCTATGGCATAACCTCGAAAACATGGCTTTGAGATCAATCATATCACTGTATTGAAGTCTATCTACAGCATAGGCGTTTTTCCGTCTTGCCAGTCTCATTATAGTTGGCCATTCTTCCTGTGAATAGACGCATATACTCCTCTTCGCACGTTCTATTGCAGAGTGCATCGAATCTGCCTCCATTTGTGTGTGTCCGCTTTGGAAATACTTAATTGTTATCGAATTTAGCTTCAAAGTATTGTTGATATAAATCAATAGTGTAGCAATGAACCTGTTTCTGTTCTGTCCCCCACAGCAGTCTGAGTAGAGAATAACATCGGTTACCGATTCGTCTAACGAGTTCATCATTTTCCATATTGTGGTCAAAATTTCGTCCGATCCTCGTTGACCCTGATTTTCATCCCATAGAAAACAGTAACCTTCTCCACTGGCAATGTCGTAAAATGTGTTATTGTACGTTGGGAACTTTCGACTGTAATACATCGTGCTTACGTTGCTACAAGGAGTCGTTAACACTGACTGGAGGTCAAAAGTAAACACTTTTAAATTACTGTTACTTTTAGCTGATTCCTTGTCAGTTTGCTTGTTAGTTCTTGCCTTTGTCTTATTTAAGATGTGTTCATCATAGGATTTCTGAATGGAGTCTTTGTCCTCGCATGTTAAGCAGGTGTCTTTTTTGGACGGTGGAAAGAATAATTATAATTATTGCAAAATATCCGGCGATAAACGTTTTCTTTAATAATAGCGTCCGGGTGGAGTTATTTGAATAAAACGTACATGTTTGATATTGTTAAATCGGAGGCAAGATAAAGTCGTTGACTTTTTGCTCGAGTGTAATGGCTTTCGACGGCTGGAAATGACTCGATGTGCTTTTTGATAAGCGCAACTGTCTCTTCGTCTAATTTTCTCTGGTGGCCATGTTGACCCCTCCTATCAGTAATTTCATTTTGGCACATCTTCTTGGATAACACAGATATTGCGCCGTCTGACAAGTTCAAAGTATTTAAAAAAAAACTTCTTGCATACCTGTTTAGCTTTGAGAGTATAATTAAATGTGTTCGTGTTTGCACTTCTCAATTTTCACGCAATTGGCCAGGAACAGTCGCTGCTTCGAATAGTCACCTAAATTCCAATAATCTGCATTGACCTCCATGCGCTCTTCTTCTGAGAAGTTTTCTGGGCAATTATGGCGGCACTTACGGTCAGTGGGTTTCGGAACACGTTCTTCAACTCTTTTGCCACTCTTAATGACATACGGGTTCCTTTTGTTGCGATGATACTTCTTTTTTTCTCACCCATTTCTGACTTTCAATCTATTGATCAGAAATAATTCAGAGTTAGACGTGGCTAGACCCAAACAATATTTCTCAAAAGCTGTTTGCTGTACTCACCTTTCTCTTTCGCGTAAGTATATTTCTACCTTTTTCGTTCTTGTTATTGATATAAGTATCACCACAGTCTGCGATTTCTTCTAAAACTATATCTGCTGTCTATATCACTGAATTATCTAATTCATCTGCCAAAGCCTGTGCCTCATCATCCGAATCGGGGACATACTCGTCCGACGATCCTGCAGAGAAGTCTGTACCATTCTCATTATATGTTTCAGGTATCTCTATGTCCGACGATCCCACAGCGAAATCAGACTCATCAGTCTTTGGAGCAATTTCCACAACTATTGGTGGTTTCGTGTCACAGCCTGTTTATATTTACCTTACTCACTTCTCTTACATTATAATATAGAAGATACTCACTCAGACGTTTCAAATCCATATTTTTAATGAACAAACTTTCTCTGCGAACTGAATTTGCAAACTGAAATTTCAAATGACTACAATATTTCCTTGGCATTCATGTAGTCAAAACAACGTAAACATCGCATAGCCTACTATTCTTGTCAATTGTTGATAAAACTTTCGAATTTGTATTGAAAATAAAACAGCTTATGTGGGGTATAGAAATGGTCGGAATAAAACTATTTCTCAAACAATAGTGTATATTATTATAAGCTATTTTATGAGTTAAAGTTTTGATAACTTGTATTTATTTCTACAGGCTAAAATTAAAATGGAGTATAATGCGTATACACTATTATTCTTTTAACAACTTTGGACTGGCAATTTCAAGTAAAATAGCGCATATGAGCTTACACACTTATTGAAGGAAATTTTTGAACAAGAAATTATACACTATTTTTTCCAATGACATTTTGACCCACTTTGTGGAAGTAGAATTTGACGAAATTTTGACCAGACATAGAATCTATTATGGAGATTCTAAATATGCAATAAAAAAAGAATGGCGTATGAGCACATACGCTATTGTTATATTGAGGGGACGATATGGTCAAACAAGAAGAAGGCAGTATAATTATCTGGTATTGCATAGCTGCTGATGGCATGGGTGAAATATGCAAGAATTAAACTTTCAACAGGATAATACTGTTTGCCACAAATTTAGAACAACAATGCAAACTAATAATATGGACCTCTTGAATTAGCCGGCACAGTTGACAGACTAAAATTGTTTTCTAAAGAATAAAATTAGACAACACAATATAACGTCACGAACAAGCCTAATGATAGCATAACGTAAAGAGTAGGCAAAATGACAAATGTTTGAAATTAGTTTCAAACACGCCAAAACTATCTAAATATTACACTGCTAAAAAAGAATTCGCCAACTAAATTATTCTGAAATATAATAAGTGGTATCAACGATTGTTTAAACAGAAATTTAATAGCAGCTCACACATTTTACATTGTGATTAAACATTTACTTGTAAGACAACATAATCGGAATCGCAGTCAAAGCGCAAAATTCGGTAGCTACATGAAATCGGTAGCTACATGTTATTGCAGTTAGAACTTTAAAAAAAAAAATCGATTTTTTAATCTCATTTTCGTAATGTACATATATGGTATTTAAGTACTCACACAGAAAATTTCAAGGCAATCCGGCGCTTCTTTTCAAAGTAAGGACGTGTCTTCTTGTTGAAACATGTTTTTCTCCGGTGGCCAAGATTTCTTGGAAACGGCCCAACCAATTAGTCTCCAATTTTAACTCAAGCTTTTTAAGTATATTTTTGTAATAAATCGAAGACTCTTTCTCGCCGATAAATATTTTTCTAAGCAATTTAAGACCAAAATTTTGGACAAAAAACAATTTTTTTTTTTTTTTTTTTTTTTTTTTTTTTTTTGTAGATGAACCAGTCTAGAGATATCGTGGTCACCGCAAAATTATTATTTTTACAAATAAAAACTGTTAAAATACAGTTAAAAGTTACCATAATATGTATGTACAAATAATTAGATTAATAAATTTAAGTCCTCTCAGGAAAAATTCTTGAAAAATCGCTTTTTTGGGCCACCTGACTGTATATAATCCCTTAAGCAATACAAGTACGGGTTCGAAAAATAACCCTCAGACTTATGACTAAGAACATTTCGCAAAATAAAAAAAATCGTAACTTTTAAAGCTGAATATATGTAAATAATAGTATAATAATAGTCCAAAAGATTTTTGAGAATTTTTTCAGATTATATGGAGTTCGGTTCAGGGTTGCTGAAATCGATTTTATAAAAAAAAAATCATCTGAGTACGATCACACGGGAGCTGTGTAAACATCTTGTAATTAAAGATTTTGTATGGCACTTTTTAAAATCAAACAGAAAGCGTCATCTACATATGTATCACAATCAACTGCAGGGGCTCTGCTAATATAAAAATATTTATTATTATTTATTATTTCAACCGGTTAATTTTTAATTTTTGGTTTTTTTTTTCATTTTCCATTTTTCATTTTTTATTCTTCACTTTTAATTTTTTATTTTTCATTTTTCATTTTTCGTTTTTAATTTTTTATTTTTCAGTTTTAATTTTCGTTTCTTATTTTTAATTTTTTATTTTTTATTTTGCATTTTTCATTTTTCATTTTTTTATTCTTTATTCTTTATTTTTCATTTTTTATTTTTCATTTTTTATTTGTCATTTTATATTTTTCTTTTTTTATTTTTAAATTTTCTTTTTTAATTTTTCATTTTTAATTTTTCATTTTTAATTTTTTATTTTTCACTTTTTATTTTTCATTTTTTATTTTTCATTTTTTATTTTTCAATTCTTTTTTTATTTTTTTTTTTTTTTTTCATTTTATATTTTTCATTTTTTATTTTTTTTTTTTTTTTTATTTTATATTTTTCATATTTTATTTTTTTTTTATATTTTTCATATTTTATTTTTTATTTTTTATTTCTTATTTTTAATTTTTTATTTTTAATTTTTAATTTTTGATTTTTAATTTTTAATTTTTGATTTTTAATTTTTAATTTTTAATTTTTAATTTTTAATTTTTAATTTTTAATTTTTAATTTTTAATTTTTAATTTTTATTTTTTTTTTTTTTTTTTTTTTGATTTTTCATTTTTAATTTTTTATTTTTTATTTTTCATTTTTTATTTTTCATTTTTCAAATTTAATTTTTCTATTTTTATTTTTCATTTTATATTTTTTTTTTTTTTCATTTTTCATTTTATATTTTTTTTTTTTTCATTTTATATATCTTTTTTTTCATTTTTCATTTTTTATTTTTCTTTTTCATCTTTCTTTTTTTAATTTTTAGTTTTTTTTTCTTTTTTCATTTTTAGTTTTTTATATTTCATTTTCGTTTTTAGTTTTCTTTTTTATTTTTCTTTTTTAATTTTTAGTTTTTTCTTTTTTCATTTTTAGTTTTTTATTTTGCATTTTTCATTTTTCATTTTTCAGTATTACATATCATAATTTTTTCAGTATTACATATCATAATTTTTTCAGTATTACATATCATAATTTTTCACCAATACAATCATAAGTCATACCGATTTTGTCTTACGTCTTACATTTGACGCTGTTTTTGTGATTGTATTGTGAAATAGAAATTTACCCCCCTGCGCGTTTGCACATCAAAAATATAAAGAAATTGTTTTGAAATAAAAATTTTTTTCTCGCGTTCTTTGTTTTCACAATACAAGATTAATCACTTCTGAAGAGTATTAGCATAATTGAGAAAATTATCCGCGAGTAAAATTACTAGTTTAAGGGAAACTTTAATAAAACCTTAAAATTAAAAATGCACTTCCACTTCCAACCATAATTACTCAAAAAATATGCTAAGCTAATCCCATACCTTTCATTTGAAACCAATATGTATGTCTTTTGTCACATTAGGAGAAATGTAAAAAAAATTTTTTTTTAAAACATTTTTCACCCCTAAATAAAGTTTCCAAAAAAAAACTGTAATATAAGAAAGTTGAGGTTTCAGGTTTGAAAAATTACAACACCACATGGTTTTGGTTATTTGGGGTTTTTAGTGAAGTTTTTAGTTATAATTACACATATATAAAACTAGCAGATTCCAGCACCCGAAATTTGAGTGCAATTTCTAGGCAGCTTTATTTTTCAACTTAGCCAATGCAGAAACCAATACATTTATGGTTTACTATTATTGTGAATGAAGATAACAAACTCATTAACAAATTTAATAAAACACACATAGCATATGTATAATTTTATGTATGTGTTAGTAGAAACTTTAAACGCAATTTACTCAAAATAAAGGAAAAAATTTAAAAATCTGTAAATCTGCAACACGGCTAAAAAGACATACCTTTGAAATAATATATGTTTGGTCAAAATCGGGATAAAACCGTAGAATAAAACATCGGTCACAAGAAATCGCCTAGCCTATTAATATTATAGATATAAAAATGGAATTCATAACTTATTGTGTAAATAATAATATACCCTAAATACATGTTAAAAACATTTGTCAAATTAATCAATTCTTTTTTAATCGCGTATTCTTTTCACATCCGCAAATGTAAACCTTATAGTATTGTTTTCCTGAAAGTAGCTAAAATCTGCCATCACATATGATTCACATCGTCAATTATAATATTGCCTTTAAAATTGTTCAGCACAAACTTTCTCACTCTCTTCTTTGCCCTTTTATAACTTTATCAGTTCTGTTTGGCACTTTCATAACTGTATGTATGTGAGCTCAGCTTAAATTTTTTCCACCACTTAATGTAGTATTTTTTTTTTTCAACAGTTTAAGTATCTGCAGAGGGTATAATCAGTTTGTCATTCCATTTGTAACACATCGTAAAATTAATTGGCAATTTTCATTGCGCAATTTCTTTGCAATTCTCTTTTAAAGTTTCCTTAATGTTCACCCAGAGAAATTTATTTCAGGCAATTTTCGTTTTCTTTTGCTTCCAAATTCTTACATTTTTGACAATTAATTTTATTTAGTTTGTGTAAAAAGAATTTATTATTGGTTCAAAGTGAAAAATCTATTTGTGTGAAAAAATGAAAGTCAAAGAAAAAATTAAATAAATGAAATATTAATAATTTTTCACAGCGAAGCAAAGAATGGAAAGAAATGTCAAATAATAATCTGCAGCTAACTTCGTGTTTACAATTATGAATGGCGCAACAAAACAAGTTTCCGAGTACAAGCAACTCCGTACCAAATACCACTCTTCTTTCCCCTCTCTTCTACAAAATCAAAAGTTGCGCAACAAAAATTGCTTGGTGTGAACCGGGACTATATATTCCTAATCCTTATAGCAACTCGAGTCTATATAGCGATTTTCGTTAGTTCGCCCGTCCGTCTGTCCATCTTTCCGGCTTCATGATGGGATTCATATGTAAGAGGTTTGAATTTGAATTTTGCACTTGGGCAATACTTTTGTACTTTTAAGGATATCAAAATACCCCTTAAACTACATGTTCACCGCGGATTATTTTGTTTAATAGGCTGATACTCTTCAGAATTGAGTTATCTGATTTTGTGAGAATAAAAAACTAAAAAAAAAAGTATGTTTCATAAAATCGACCCGTACCGGCCTCCACAAAATCTGAAAAAATTCTCAAGATTTTTTTAGGCTATAGGAATTCATATTCAGCTTTGAGTAGCAAAAATAAAAAAATACAACTTTTTTGGTGAAACGTCCTGCCCTACTGTATATATTTTTAGTTAATCTATAATATTAATAGGCTAGGCGATTTCTTGTGACCGATGTTTTGTTCTACCGTTTTATCCCGATTTTGACCAAACGTATATTATTTGAAAGGTATTTCTTTTTAGCCGTTTTACAGATTTACTGATTTTTAAATTTTGTCCTTTATTTTGATTAAATTGCATTTAAAGTTACTACTAACACATATATAAAATTATACAATGCTATGTTTGTATTTATTAAATTTGTTCATGTGTTTGTAATAAAAATGAGTTTGTTTTTTGTGTTGATTTGTGAATTGGCTATAATTGGTTAGCATACCTTCAGGGTCTTTATTTAATGAAAAAATAAAATTTCCTAGAACTTGGACTCGAATTTCGAGGGCTGGAATCTGCTAGTAACAATTAAACTAAAATTCTAAATTTTTTATAGCAGGAACAAAAAAATATTATTTTTTTGACGAGGAAATTAAATAGACTAATAAATATTTTTTGGTGGGACATGGCTTTCAATGAAATGAATTTTAATCATTAAAATTCGATTTTTAATTTTTTGTTAGTTGCATTTCAGCTGACGATATGACAAGATACCTTTGGAACTATAACAATTGATGTATCTACCCACATATTACAATTATTTGCAATTCATATATTACACAAATCCGCGATTTCCTGTTTTGAAGATATCAGAATTTTTTTGCCAAGATTATCATCATCATCATCATCGTTCTAAAGGCATACACTCGTACATAATACTTGTGTAAACAAATGAATTCATTATTATTCCTAAATACGGAATTTCTTAAATATCTATGTTTATACTCTTTTTTATATGGTTGAATAACAACAAAAAAAAAAAAATGTATTTGTATTAGTGTTGACTCCCCACAATTGAAATACTATTTCTTAAGATGCAAAAGTATTATGCAATAAAATTTCGAAGGTCACTAAAAAAACTAAAATGACATTTAAAATGTCAAGCTAAAAAAAAGCGATAAAGATAAAGCCTAACTCCTATAACAAGTCCCAACTTTAGGTGAAAAAGCCTGTCAACAAAAAAGTTAAGAAGACAGGCCTAGGTTACAACAGGATTTTAAATTCAAATGGTTGGCAAAGAAAAATCCAAATAACTTCACACATCAAATAATAAAGAAAATTTCGTACTTTGCTATTTTAGAATTCCTTTACCTTGCCAATAAAAAAGAAAGTTTTATGCGTAAAAGAGAACTATTTTATACAAAAAAAAAATATTTTGCTCACATTGGTACAGCTTCAAAATAACTATTCTTTAAAAGAAATTCTTCTTGTTCGTTCAGTTCATTTTCCATTGAACTCATAAAAGATACATTTTATAAAAAAAAAAATGCTCAAAGGGGCTTAGGATGGAATGGTAAAAGAAGGAATATATCGTAAGACTAAATATTATTTGGGATAAAATCCTTTAAAGTCAATTCATTGATTCAAAAACGAAATTCCATTGACCTGGAACCGAAAATGACCGTAATTTTGAAATTTGTTTAAAAAAAAACATATAGAAGTAAATGTCAGAGTACTGATTCAAGTGTACAATAAATATTTTTTGTGAAGTAATATTTCAAAAATTGCTTTGTTTTTATAATTTGATTTTTTATTTTTTCGATCAAGAAAAGTTTTTTTTTTTAATTTTTATTTATTTGTCCGAGATAAAAGTTATTTTTTGATTTTTAATTTTTCGAACAAAAAGGCGTTTTAAAAAAAAAAAAATTTTTTTTTGTGGTTTTCTAGAATAACCACGTATGTCATAAAATCAAAATGTTCAGGGGAGCCGTAAAACGCGTTATATTTGAAATTATGGGCTCGGTATAAAGTTTTTAGAGCTTTTTATTTAACAGTCCTGTAGATATGGGCAACAAATACTTTATACAAAATTTTGAGTTAAAAATCTTCAGAGGAATAGAACCTAGAGAAGGACGAAAAAACAATATGTAAATAACACTTAAAGTGTGTGCCGATAAAACAACTTATGTCGACAAACGTCGTTTTCTTTGAAAAGGAAAACTACCAATGCAACCACCCATGTAGAAATAAGTTGTTGTTGCTTGAAAAATGGATTTTTTTGTTCGTCAACAAAAAGTTAACGGGACTTATGATGAGAATATAACAACGTATCAAAACTAATAGTGACAAAATATAACAGAAATAAACACTCAAGGTTTTGTAAGTGGTTATATACTGAAAAATAATCCAAAATTATTTTGCATGTTTTTTCATTAATAACAACGTATGTCGCTATGTGTCGTTTTCTGAGAAAATAAAACTCAGAAATGGTCAATATTTTTTTTTTTTTTAATTTAACACATATAAAGAGCGTTACAAATTAATATATTTGACATCGTTAACTCAAAACTGACAAAAATGGACATACGCGGTTATTCTAGAAAACCACAGAATTAATTTTTGATTTTGATTTTTCATGCCGAAATAACAAATATTTTTTGATTTTTCATTTCGAACAGAAATAAAAAAATCCTATTTTTTGATATTTAATTTTTCGAGCAGAAAGAAAAATTTTTTTTATTTTTAGTTTTTTGAGCAGAAAAATTCTTTTTTTGATTTTTAATTTTTCGAACATGAAGGAAATCTTTTCAGTTACATTTTTTTCGAGCAGAAATAATAGTTTTTATTGTATTTTGAGTTTTTCACGCAGAAATAACAAATATTTTTTGATTTTTTATTAGGAGCGGAAATAGGGAATTTTTTGATTTTTAAAGTTTCGAGCAGAACGAAAAGTTTTTCTTTTTGGATTTTTGTTTTTGAGCAGAAAGAAAAGTTTTTTTTATTTTTTTTTTTTTTTTTTAGAGCAGAAATAAAAAGTATTTTTTGATAATTTTTTCGAACAGAAAAAAAGTTATTTTTTGATTTCTATTTTTTCAATGCGTTATTTTTTTATTTATATTTCTTCGAGATGACATAAATATATTTTGATTTTTTATTAAGAGCAGAAAGAAAAGTGATCTATTTGGATTATTTGTTCTTCAAGCAAAAATAAAAATTATTTTTTTTTTTTTTTAATTTTTCGAACATAAAGAAGTTTTTTTTTTATTTTTTCGAATAGAAAGAAAAGTTTATTTTTTTAATTTTTCGAGCAGAAATTGAAGGTATATTTTGATATCTTCATTTTCTTTAATAAGAAATACGTTATTTTTTTTATTTATATTTCTTCGAGAAGAAATAACAGTTATATTTTTATATTTATTAGCAGAAACAAAAGTTATTTTTTGATTTTTATTTATTATTATTTTTTTTATTTTTTTTTTTTTTTTTTTTTTTTGTGAGCAGAAATAAAAGTTATTTTTTGTTTTTAAATTTTTTCGAGCAGAAATTAAAGATATTTTTTGGATTTTAAGTTTTTCGAGACGAAACAAAGGTTTTTTTTCGAGCAGCAATAGAAAATACTTTTTGTTTATTTTTTTTTTTTTTTTTTTTTTTTTTGAGCAGAAATAAAAATTATTTTTTGATTTTAATTTTGACTATTATGATAACGGTATAATTGTTATGCTCGCTGGTTAATTTATACATATATACATATATATTAGGGTTGATCAGTTATATTTACTCCACGGGCTTATCGCGATTCTGGTACTATGAGCCATAAAAAGTATATTTGCCCAAGGAACCATATCTCAAAAATAATTTTCGAACTTGCCAAAATTTCGATAAAGATATTTTCATGATATTTTCCATAATACTCATTCAAATGTTAAAAAATGTGTATACCGGGGTCTTTTGGATCGGGAAATCTATTTTTCACATTAATTTTCATTTTTAACAGCCGCCAGGGGGTGTTTTCGTGCATTTTTGTTTCACCTTTTTGGAGAAAATTGACGAAATTATTGCACAAATCGACGAATCTTTGACTATCCGATATTGCAAATAGCCCAAAATATTCAGCGCTGAAAATTATGTGGGGTACCCATATACCTAATTTAAGTGAAAAAATTAGTTTTTTTTATTTACTCTTTGAATGAACAAATATAAAAAAAAGAATTTTTTGACTTATGCCGTTTTCTTTTCTGACAAAAAATGTCGCCCTTTTTGCCCTTTTTTCGAAAAGTGTATTTTTTTATATATTCTGAATTAAGAGTAACCTTATCTTATACATCAATCGAAAGGTATCAAAGTCGAGCCCTCGTAAATCACAAAAAATTCCAGTCATTGCCTTCTTTCAGGTCATAGTGTGAGAATATTTCCCCATTGTTCCCCTTTTTTGAATATTTTCACCCTATGACTTCCAAGAGGATAATAATCAAAATTTTCATTTATGAAAACAGCACTTTGAGACCTTTCGATTGATATATAATATAAGGTTGCTCTTAATTCAGAATATATAAAAAAATACACTTTTCGAAAAAAGGGCAAAAAAGGGCGACATTTTTTGTCAGAAAAGAAAACGGCATAAGTCAAAAAATTCGGTCCATGACCTAGCCCCGATACAAATGACCCCTATGAAATCAACATATATTGTCATAAGATCCAAATTATCATACAAATCTTAGTCAAATTGGGTTTGTATGTATATATTACATCCATTAATCAGTAGTCCAAAAATGATCCCTATTGGACAACTCTTAGTCATTGGCCCCATATAGAGCTGCTTCCCGATCTTCACTTAAATCTATCAAAAAACAAAAATATTGCACTGATTCTTCTCAAATTTTGCTTGTATATATTTTTGCAAAATACAAGAGACTTTACCAAACATGGTCAGGATCGGTCCATTTTAGGGACTAGTCCCCATATAGATATAGAATCCGATATGAACTTTTTCATATCTGCAGCCGAAAAAATTAATAAAAATCCCACTTGAATTTGGTTTATGCTTATTTACTATATCCAGTTAGTTGGGCCTGAGAGATAGGATCTCTAAACGCATGGTATAGGGTATCGTATAGTCGGTCTAGACCGACTATAATTTTCTTACTTGTTTTGATTTTGCTGTTTTTGATTTAGAAGATTTTTGTTTTTGGTGATTTTTGTTTTTTCGCGATTTTTGTTTTTCGAGATTTTTTTTTTTATTTGGTGAATCTGCTCATATTTTCGACGACTACTCACATCTATACGATTTTGACCAAACGTATATTATTTGAAAGGTATTTCTATTTAGCCGTTTTGCAGATTTACAGATTTTTAAATTGTTTCCTTTATTTTGAGTAAATTGCATTTAAAGTTGCTACTAACACATACATAAAATTATACAATGCTATGTGTGTGTCTATTAAATTTGTTAATGGCTTTGTAATAAAAATGAGTTTGTTTTTTGTGTTGATTTGTGAATTGGCTATAACTGATAACATACCTTTAGGGTCTTTATTTAATGAAAAAATAAAATTTCCTAGAATTTGCAGTCGAAATTCGAGGGCTGTGGAATCTGCTTGTTGGTTATTAATATACTTGTCAAAAGTTTCAAGACTGTCACTTTCATAGTACTTTATATTTTTTGTATGGTAGGTGCCACACCCACTAATCCTTTCGCGCCCATTTTTATGTGACTACTCACATTAATATCTGACAGACCCGTACAAAATATCAAGGCTTTCTCTTTTATGGTACTCCAGTTATATATTATTATATATTTACTTTGTATGGACTGTGCCACGACCACTGCTCCGATCACGTCGATTTTTTTACTCCAGATATATGACATTCAATATTTACTTTGTACATTTGTCCGACCCCGCCCATTTATTGTCCAACTTCTCACATTAATAATAGGTGACCTCACGCAAATTCGCAAAACTCTCCCTGTCATAGTACTCAATGTATTTATGATCACAAGCGATAACCGCCTAAGTCGACTTAAGATTTGAGTTATGTATGCTATCATATTCTACTAACAACGCTTTATATTTCTCTAACACTGTTTTTTAAAAAGTTATTAATGAAAATATACTGACCTAAGTCGTAATGAAGCTCCATTATATTTATATAAAAATTTGTTTTTCTCGAAAGCTTGGTTTTCGACTTAGGCGGTTAATGATTGTTGTGACCGCAGATATATGATATAAAAAATTAATTTTATTTGGGAGGTGCTACTCCCATTAAAAATAAAAAAAAAAAATTATAGCCTATAGTTTCTTCCAGATACACAGTAAGACTCTGTACAAATTTTAGGAAGATCGGTCAAATGGTTTAGCCTCCTATAAATTACAAACAAACTTACATATTTTGCTTGCAAAATTAAACGGAACATTCACTTTAAATATGTATTTGATTGTAATATATGTATATTCATATGTGTTTCCCACAGAAAACTTTATGAGCAATTATAAAACAAGATCTTTCTATAAAGAAAATGCAAAATGTGTTTTGTATGCAAAAACAAAATGATAATAAATGTTGGAGTTGAATATGTCATGTGCACTTAAACAATAATATTGTTTTAAGACAAAGAGAATGCAAGAGAATTTGTTGAAATCTTTCCTTCCTTTCCATTTGGTTCAAATAACAATTTGCACTTTGAATTTCCAAAACATAAGTTGTGTGCACAAAATGAATGGCATGCATACAATTTTATTGTAGAACAGGGTTTGTGACAAACTAAATGTCTGTGATGCCAAAACATGTTGTTTTAATTGTTGTTTCTTTTTTATTTTATCTTTGAATTTGTTGGTATTGTTATGATTGCTTGAACAGTGCCAAGAGACGTCACTTCTTGTATGTATTTGTTTTGAAGTGCTCTACATTTTAGATATTATAGATAAGACAGAAACAAACAATCAGTAAATTAATTGGATCGAATGACCTTGACTTTGTGTTAGGAATTTATTTGTTTGTTTCAAAAATATTTTTAGTATATGTGTTAACCTTTAGTTGTGGAGGTGAAATTTGTCGCCAAAGTCAGTTATCACTACGTCACTGACATTTACTCCTTTTAATTTTACTTAAAAATTTCAACTTTTTTTTTTTTTTGTTTTTTAAAGAAAGCTACCAATAAAAAAAAAGTTTAACATTTTGGCACTTTATTGCACAAGGTTTTTTCAGCATAACTTTTTTAAACTTTAATTCAAAGAGGGGGTAAAATTCGCCATCTCCTCCGTAGAAAAAATTGCAGAACAGCATATTAGAGTGTTATATTAAGCCATATATGAAAACCAGTATATACCGATTTTCACTCTCTTATTTTTTTTATTTTCTTTTTGTTATTTTAAAGTCATTTGCAAAATAAAAATTTCAAAAATTTTGCATAACAATTCATGCACTAATAAAATGATTACGTTAACAATTTGTAGTTCAATCAAATAGATTTCAGTACAGTTAATTCCAATTGAAAATGCAGTGGTCGAAGAAATATTTTTTTTAACTATTTCAACAGTTATCCAAAAAAAATAAAAATAATAAGTATGAATATTATAGTCGGGGTAGCCGATTATACAATACCCTCTACTATGTGTTTAGAAATCTTTTCTCTTAGGTCCAACTAATTGGATATAGAAAATAAGCATAAACCAAACAATTTGCTTTCGGATACGAAAAAGTTCATATCGGATCTATATTTATATGGAGACTAGGTATAGCCACTTTTTTCGCAAAAACATATATTGCACCTGTACCTTAAAGTGAGTCAACTCACAATTTTTCAATTTTCACTTTTTGCAAGAAAACGATACACAGTGGTCATATCTATCCACTGTAAAAATTTTACATCGGTTTTTCGAGTCTTTCGCAAAAAAAATACAGTTGTAACCCTGTTTGTGTTATAAGAGTAGCTTTTTTAGAATCCACCAAAAAGACATATTTTGAGTTGCACCCAAAAAACTTTTTATTTTTGATGATCACTGAAAAAATCGCAAAAACAACTACTGTTCTATACTTATTATTCGCAATTCTTTACAATGAAACAACTGTTTTTAAATTTTATAGTAAATATAAAAAAAAACCGTTTTTTGTCTCTACTGAAAATTTGTAAATTTTGAGTTGAATCACTTTAGAGGTACAGGTGCGATATGTAAAACAAAATTTGAGAAAAATCTGGGCAATTTTATTTTTTTATTTTTTTTTTTTTTTTTTTTGATAGACTTAAGTGAAGGTAGGGATGCAGCTTTATGTGAGGCTTTGACTAAAAATTATCTAACAGGGTTTCTTTTCGGAGTACTATTAAATAGTTAAAGAAAACATACATAAACCAAATTTGACCGAGATCTATATGATAATTTTGATCTTATGGCAATTTAAGTCGATCTCATAGGAGCATTTGTAAAGGGACTAGGTCTGAACATGCACCGCTTTTCAAGAATTTCAATAGCGTACGTCCAATGGTCGTATATTTTTATATTTGCGACCTATAGTTTGATTACAAGGTTTATATGGACACACAGACCGGCGGACAGACGAAAAGTCGGAAGGACGGACGGACATAGACTCAGAAAATGATTTTTGAGTCGATCAGTATAATAAAATAAACATCTTTTATTATACCACAATCACTTTCTGTCTGTCCGTACGCCCCACAGTGGAATCGCTTCATACATTTCTTGGCAAAAAGTATAAGGAGAGCTTCTAGAACATTGAAATTTGGTCCAGAGCCTTTTATAAACTAAATTAAGAAAAATTTTAAGTTTCATAAAAATTGACCACGCCCATATAACCCAAAGAGTTTTTTTCAGCCCAAATTTTTATTTCTTTACAAAAAGTCATGGAACTT
The DNA here is from genome assembly GCA_963682025.1 of Cordilura impudica. Taxonomy (NCBI): domain Eukaryota; kingdom Metazoa; phylum Arthropoda; class Insecta; order Diptera; family Scathophagidae; genus Cordilura; species Cordilura impudica. The sequence continues at coordinate 54,999,900 of OY821519.1, forward strand.
GGAACAAGTCATCAGTGTTATGTAGTTCAAATATCTGGGCCACGCCCATCGCTCACGGCTCATATACCCGAAAATGAATTTTTTGGCCCGAACTTTTGTTTCTTCATTAAAAGTCTTGTAGCTTGACTCAAGCTGTCAGTATTATGAAGTAAAGATGTTTGCAAAGTTTTACAGAAATATGCCACGCCCAGCGCCCATATAATCTAAACAAAGTTTTTATTTAAAAATTTTGTTTTTGAAAGAAGCTGAAAAAGGTTTGTAATTCGGCTTAAAAGCTATAAGTAACAATATTATTCCATGAAAAAACTAGCTGAAACAAGATAAATGATATAATGACTGCTAAATATTTTTACGTGCCTACAAATATAGACTTTTATTCATCTTCTATAATTTCTTTAACGACATCATCTAGTTCCAAAACATGTTTATGCGGTTGAGTAATGTAATGTAAGGATCTGACGATACAAGGTGATGGAAAACATCAGTATTTGTCGCAACTCTGTTGCACTTTCTGGAGAATATTAGTATATAGTCCTTATTTCGAGTTTCTTCAACTTCTTAAAACACATGGGCCTAAAAGTATTCACTATTTTATATCGTGTTTCTTTGAATTACTGAACTGAGATTTCGTGTTAATTTTTTTTTTAATTTATAACTTTGTTCAACAGTACACAATATTATCCAAATTTTATTTATTTAATCAAATGAATACACCCCCACCTTTCACTTTTATGCACCAGAACGCAAAGGTCGATAAAGCTCACCATTTTTTGTCGAAGAATAACTAAAAACACTGAATTTTTGAGTGCCATCATAAAAACCTGAATATTTTTTAAACCATTATTGTTATCGAATTATTTTTTTATTTCGAAATTAATGTTGAAATACTATCTATAATATTAACAGGCTAGGCGATTTCCTGTGACTTATGTTTTGTTCTACCGTTTTATCCCGATTTTGACCAAACGTATATTATTTAAAAGGCATTTCTTTTTAGCCGTTTTGCAGATTTACAGATTTTTTAAATTTTTTCCATTATTTTGAGTAAATTGCATTTAAAGTTGCTACTAAAACATTCATAAAATTATACAATGCTATATGTGTGTTTATTAAATTTGTTAATGGGTTTGTAATAAAAATGAGTTTGTTTTTTTGTGTTGATTTGTGAATTGGCTATAATTGATTAGCATACCTTTAGGGTCTTTATTTAATGAAAAAATAAAATTTCCTAGAATTTGCACTCAAATTTCGATGGCTGGAATCTGCTAGTATTTAATAAATACACTTACATCAAATAGATATGACAAGAAGAAATTATCTACCCGGGCCATTGAAATTCATGAAAATGTGAGGCAACTATTGTCGAGTTTCGTTGAGGCGACTTCGCCGCGTTATTTTGGACAAAAAAAAGATTAAAAAAAAAAAAAAGAATTATTATTACTGCATCATTACATATTTGATATTTTACACTTGAAAAACGGACTTTTTGCCAGCAAAATCCCACAGTAAATTGGAAATATTTGGAATATATTTTGATGAAATTTAGTATATATGCTTTAATCGGCCATACGACGAACGCTATTGAAATTGGTGGAAATCCGTGCATGTTCACACCTGGCCCCCATACAAATAACCCTATCAGACCGACTAATATGGTCGTCCAGATTATCAGATTATCATATATATATCGATCAAATTTGGTGTATGTGTGTCTATTATATACACGAATCAGTAAGCTAAAAATAAACTCTGTAGAACAATTTTTAGTCGTAATCTCCGTATAAAGCTGATTCCCGACCTTCACTTAAATCTGTAAAAAAAAAAAACAAAAATATTGCATAGTTTTTTCAAATTTAGTTTATATATAGGTTTTTGAAAAAAGTAATTGAATCCACGAAATATGTCAGTCCATTTTTTGACCTAGTCGCCATATAAAAAAAAAATCATGTGAGTCCGATCACAGGGGAGATGTGTAAACATCTAGTAATTAAAGATTTATTTTATGGCACATTTTTAAAATCAAACAGAAAACGTCATCTATGTATCACTCTGCAGGGGCTCTGCTAATATAAAATTATATATTATTTATTTCAACTGGTTAATTTTTAATTTTTCGTTTTTCATTTTTCATTTTGTATTTTTTATTTTTCATTTCTAATTTTTCATTTTTCATTTTTTATTTTTCGTTTTTAATTTTTCATTTTTCATTTTTCATTTTTTATTTTTTACTTTTCATTTCTCATTTTTAATTTTTCATTTCTCATTTTTCATTTTTAATTTTATATTTTTCATCTTTTATTTTTTATTTTTAATTTTTCATTTTTTATTTTTCATTTTTTAATTTTTCATTTCTCATTTTTAATTTTATATTTTTCATCTTTTATTTTTTATTTTTAATTTTTTATTTTCATTTTTTAATTTTTCTTTATAATTTTTCATTTTTCATTTTGAATTTTTTATTTTTCATCTTTTATTTCTTATTTTTCATTTTTCATTTTTCATTTTAAATTTTTCATTTTTTAAAACGTTTTTATAACACTATTCGCTCCCTGATGTTATCTCCACACACTTCCTAATCAAATCGTGCCTTCGTTTTGTCTCTAAACACTTCCTTTTTACTGTCATTCGTTTACTTTTAATTTTTATTTATGTTTGATTAACATTAATATTAAATGCAGTGATAATTATGTTATTTTTATGGAATAAATTATAACGATAAGAATATTTTTAAATGATTGAAGAAACTAATTGTAAATGTTTATAAAAATGCAGAAAACAGCGACAATAAGGTTATTGCATATCATAATTTTTACCAATATAATCATAAGTCACACCGATTTTGTCTCACGTCTTACATCTTACGCTGTTTTTGTGATTGTATTGTGAAATATATTTTTACCCCCCCTGCGTGTATAGATGTTTACACATGAATAACATCATATATGAACCTTTTGATATCTGCACGCCACAAATTAATAACAATAGCACTAAAATTTGGTTTATGCTTATTTTCTATATCAAGTTATTGCCTCAGCAAAATTGGATCCAAGACCCTCTCTCGAAACGCATGGTAAAGCGTATTACATAGTCGGTCTAGACCGACTATAACTTTTTTACTTGATTTTATGTCGTTTGTATACATATTTCAATTATTTGAAATTCAACTACATGAAACTTTATTTAACTGTATTTTCTGTTTTGTAGTTTTTTTTTTTTTTTTTTTTCATTTAAAAAAAATATTGCTTAAAATCATAACTTTATAATAACTATAAAAAATAAACGTTTTTTTTTTTTTATACATTTACGATAATAATTTGAAAAAAATCTTTGTTTTCGGTTCTTCATATTGATAACGACTACAAAATATTTCAAATTAGAGATAAAAGCATGACTCAACTTTTAGTGAATTTTGTGAATGGTTCGCACGATTTGTATTTGGTTTTAAATTCAATTTCAATTTCTCCGAGATGTTTGAAACCACTGAACAAAGTTTTATAGTAACTATGTACAAACAATTAGTAGCGCTGTATTTATAAATACTCGTAACTTATTACTGTTAGCTACACGAATGCCAGACATATAATAACTGTAAAACCTTTCTAAGTGAATGTACATGTAAGATTTGGTAATAATATACTGGCTAATTTTTAAAAAGCCAAAATAAAAAAATTATGTATTGGCTTAAATTAATAATATGGGTTGTCTTTACGATAAAGAGAAAAAATTCTCCAGGTTGGTACAAAAATTTAAAACAGTTTTTAATGTATTTTTATCATCTTGCATGTTACTGAATTTAACGAATTTAACGTAATTTTTTTCTATATTTGGGGTGACGTTTTTGGAAAGTCTTAATGCATCAAGCAAACGATTTTTGAGTATTTTTAAAGATTTTTTGAAAACGATTTTATCCGAAAACTGAGGTATAGAACATAATTTTTTTACATTCTATTTCTGTCGTGCTTCATTTTCACAATACCAGATAAATCACGTCCGAAGAGTGCCAATGTACTAAAAAAATATTATCCGTGATAAAAATTATTAGTATAAGAACCTTTTTGATCATATTAAAAAAAAAAATTAATATTTCCCAAGTTCAAACCTCAATAGGCAATGTATGGGCGTAAAATTAAATCCGAAATACCTTTAATTTGCAGCCTGTTTTGCTTTTTGTGAAATTTACAATGTACTTGTTGGTAAAATTTCATTGAAATGATAGAAAAAAGAATAATTTTGTTTTTTTTAATAAATTTGACAAAATCCAGATTGGTTTTAAGACCTTATTATTCAATGCATTTACTAACATACTACTGTCTTTTTCTCGATTTATTGAAGTTTGAACTTGGAAAATACTGAATTTTAATTTTTAAGGTCATAAAAGTGCCTAATAAATGTTAAATAAATGTTTTAAAAAAAAATTATTATTCATAAGCCCATTTATTAAATAATGCAATATTAACATCGACTATCGAATATCATATTCGTATTATGAGCTGGCAGCACGGTCGAAAATTTCGTTGTACAACGAATTTTCAATCGAACACAATTTTGCTTTCGATGCTGGATGGCAGTTTGTAAAACTTATTGAAAATATAAGTTATAAATTATTTTAATTTCATGAGATTGATCTGCCTTGTGTGCATTGCCGCACCAGTTCATCTGTAATAGACAGCAATTCCATAAACGCCTCTTTGCAGTCGAAAATTTGCTACATAAATCTATAAACAAATGGTACCCTTGTTAAAACCTCGCATACTTATGTAGTGGAATCGATTTCCAAAATGTTGGAAGCATCTCTCATAACGAAGCATTCATCTTCATCAGACGATCATAGAACCATAATTCCATGTTAATCTATAATATAATAGGAAAGGCGATTACTTGTGACTGATGTTTTTTCTACTGTTTTATCCCGATTTTGACCAAATGTATATTATTTAAAAGGTATTTCTTTTTAGCCATTTTGCAGATTTACAGATTTTTAAATTTTTTCCCTTATTTTGAGTAAATTACATTTAAAGCTTCTACTAACACATACATAAAATTATACATATGCTATGTGTGTTTTATTAAATTTGTTAATGTGTTTGCTAATGAGTTTGTTATCTTCATTCACAATAATAATAAACCATAAAAGTGTTGGTTTGTGAATTGGCTAAGTTGACAAATAAGGCTGCCTAGAAATTGCACTCGAATTTCGGGTGCTGGAATCTGCTAGTAAATAATTATTTTTTTCTTTAATAAATTTGTAAACAAACAATGTTTATTTATAGTGCCAGCTGATAAATATGTACTATTGTGAATAATCCAATTGAGTGAAATTCACAATAGCGCTATTTTATCGCATATGCACCATAAAACCAAATGAAAATTCGTTCGATCAGTTAATTCGACCACAATCGAAAGTTGTTCATAATAGGCACCTAAGATACGTCTTTAATTTAAGAAAATATGATCATATACATATATGTATATCAGCATCTTCAAGAGCATTTTTGGAGTGAACAATGGTTGCCAGTCATTTAGCTATTCAGGGACAAGTTTTTGTTGTATCTCAATAGGTTGAAAAATTGGGACAAGTTTTTGTTGTATCTCAATATAAATCGCTTATAAAAGCTAAAACAGAAATAAAATTTAACAAAATAACAAAACTTGTTCTAATGATTCTAATCAAACATAAAACACATCACTTTTTGCCTGGACATTAAAATAAGAAAAAGTGCAATTATCTATAATATTAATAGACGATTTCTTGTTACCGATGATTTGTTAAACAGTTTTCTCCCGATTTTTATCAAACGTATCTTATTTGAAAGATGTTTCTTTTTAGCTTTTCACCAGCTTTACAGATTTGCACCATCTGGAACATTTTTTTGGAGTAAAATGCATTTAAAGTTGCTACTAACACATACATAAAACTATACAATCCATATAAGCAAATCGGTAGTCGATTACGAAAAAAACACACTTTTAGTTAACTTTTATGAACTAACTATAAGCTAACTACAATGTAATGCAGAACTTTCCCAAAATTGAAGCTTGCATATTCTGTGCAGTCATCTCAGATCGCTCTGAAACTTGGACTTGTTATAGAGAGGGTGTAAAATTAAGGGACCCGTATATTTGGGGTTGATTAAAATAGTGCTGCGCGTGCCATTCGGGATACCTTGTACGAAAGAAATTTTGGAATCTGTACGTTAACTTTCGTGTTGCATAAAAATATTTATATCGTTTAATAACGTTGATTTTTTTTCCAAGAGTGGGGGCAAAGTTTAAAATTCGTTTTTTTTTTCGATTTACGGGTACAAATTATATTTTAGAAACTCATCGTTTTGGAACATTGTAGAAGAATCCTAGAACAATTCAGAACAAACTTCAAAAAATTTTATTTCCAAAAATGGGGGGCTAACTTCGCACACTTGTGTTTCATTCACAATAATAAAAAGTGTTTAATTGTGAATTGACTAAAATTGATTAGCATACCTTTAGGGTCTTTATTAAATGAAAAAATAAAATTTTCTAAAATTTGCACTCGAATTTCGAGGGCTGTAATCTGCTAGTATAAATATACAAAAACTTCTTACAAAATTAAATAAATTTTTTCGGAAAGGTTTCAATATTAATAAGATCTGAAATTATTTGTCGATCGATTTGCTATAATATCTATTAATGAATAGTGGAACTAATCGTGTATATAATAATTCTGAAAAAAAAATTAAAACCAGGACACATTTTGGGACACGCGAATTGTATATGAAAAATTTTAAAACTTTTTTATTTCAGAAATAAATTAATTAATTAAAAAAAAAAATCTTATAATTTTGTACCGCTTGTTAAATGAAAAAAAAAAATATTTAACAAAAACATAAAATTTGTTTATACTGTATTAAATATAAAAACTAATTAACCTACATATTTCCATAAAATAACGAATAAATTTGAGGAATTTTATGAATACATTAAATTTGTCTTATTAAAAAAAATCCTGATGAAGAAAATATTTATAGATTTTCATAAAGAGTCAATTTGACACCCCATGGGTTAATTGCAGAAAACAAGTCCAGAATATTATTTTTTAAAAAAATTATAATATTATCAACAAGTTTTATCGAAATCGTTCCACATATACATATATAATTTTTCGATATTTTGTTTAAAAAAATGTAAATTTCCTTCAATTTGAGCTTTGACCTGAAAGAGGGACAGTTTATAGTGTTTCTATTTAACCTTAATTTACAAGATTAAGAACTTATATCAAGTTGTATAAGATTTTGAAACAAGATATTTGAAATATGAAAATACCAAAAAGATGTAGCCTAAAAGTTGAAAAAGTATGAAAAATCACATTTTTCTTCAAATCCGCTGAAATAAAAACGCTGCCCTCACCAAATTAAAAACAGAATACCTACAATATTTGGCATTTTTAATCACTTATATTTTGTTAGTAAGACCTTAAAGTCCAATCGTTGATTTCGGTAAATTTCTTGAAAAAAATTTTTGAAAAAGTGAAATTGGAGATTTCGAAATAGTGCTAAAACATACGTAGCGTTTTGACATTAATTTAGAACGGCATAACAATAGACGCGATGCAAAATACTTTACATAAGATCATGTTGGGATCAGGAGAATACAAAAATGTTTTGTTGTAAATTATTTCGATGTCTTCAATAATGTGAGCTCGATTTTCTTAATCAAGTGGTCTGCGGTGCATTTATTGCCTGGGGAACTTGATATAACTTGGCTGTTTTTCAACCGATAATAGATTTTTTTTTGTTTTATTAGAAAGATAATTTACTCTAGATTGTGGTTTATTAGTTAATTTAATTGAAACCCAATTTTTAATATCAGAGAGAAATGCTTTTTATTTTGATAATTTTTACATATACTAGCGGACCCCTGCTGCTCCGCAGCATTATATTATATTATATTAATTTTTATAATACCAAAATTTGCCAAGAGAAGTTAACGTACAGTAATGCCAAAATATACCAAGAGAAGTTAACGTACAGTAAAAGTAAAGTTGATTCTCCACGCATAACTTTCCTCAAACCCAACGGATTTAAGCAGTTAATAGCTCAAAAGAAGGAGCTTGATCCACTGAGTGTTCTTAGACCTATGTCAACAGCCCACGTTAATTAGAACTCTAGTTATAGAGGTTTGAGAGAAGAAAAATATTGAAAAAATCTTGAATGCAAAGTTTATTCATAAATTCTTTTAATATATAAGATATGCATATTTGAATTTTGAACTCAATGCGTTTCCAGAAACCATTATCCGATTTGGCTCAAATTTTGCGTAGTAATGTTTTAGATCCAGTGTCATAATAATCTGACCCGCAGACCTCAAAATTAGACCAAAAATTTATTATCATACAAACCGCTGTCACCCTGATGTATATATACATACGTCTGCATATATTTATTGACGTAATCTTACGAATTTAATAATTACTAGCAGATTTCAGCCCTCGAAATTCGAGTGCAATCAATTATAGCCAATTCGCAAATCAATACAAAAAAAAACAAACTCATTTTTATTACAAACACATTAAAAATTTAATTAACACACACATAGCATTGTATAATTTTATATATGTGTTAGTAGCAACTTTAAATGCAATTTACTCAAAATAAAGGAAAAAATTTAAAAATCTGTAAATCTGCAAAACGGCCAAAAAGAAATAGCTTTCAAATAATATACGTTTGGTCTAAATCGGGACAAAACGGTAGAACGAAACATCGGTCACAAGAAATCGCCTAGCCTATTAATATTATAGATATAAAATTCTCTTTTGTGATTTTTCGAGAAAATTTAGGGGATTTTGCATTTTTTTTTTTTTTAATTTTTTACATATGTATATATTAAATTAAAAAAATAATTACCTAAAATTTTATTTTACGCCCAAATTTGCTTACATTTAGGTGTTTTCTTAACTTTTTTTAGAGAGAAGAAAAAAGATCTGGCAACACTGGTTTGGTTTGCCATTTCGTCATGGCAAACGAGAGCAACGTTTGCACATTGTTGATATTTTCTATAACGAAATCTCATTTTCGTCATATTCTGATCGTATGAGAAGCTACAATTTCACTTTTAAGTTTCAGTAAATATGGTATGTATGCGATGCGATGCGGTCCTGCATCGATTTTGTTAAAACTTTTTGTTTTTTCATATTTATGCCATTTAAAGTCGTGTACCAAATTTAATTATTTCCCTTGCAATTAACTAAATTTATTTCAATTTCAAAAGTGAATAAACAATTAATTCATTAGATTATAAATTGAGTTGAATCAATCACATTATAAAATGTCAAAAGCCAATGTTTTTCTGTCGGTGTTTGATATATTGAGAAATGTCATTTTATGTAGTAGTAGTTGAATACAAACAAACTATAACACTGTAATTATGATTAGAAATACTAAATTTTCAATATATTTATACCCTACACCATTATGTGGCCAGGGTATAGGGTTGGTGCTGATGTCTATAACTAAAAATATCTGACCTAGAACGTTCTATTATTGTTTCGATGGTCTCAAAATCTATTCCATTGATTTTCCATTGTTTATATATATATATATGTATATATATATGGGGGATTTCATGTCAAGTGCACCAACTTTTGAAACCGATGTCTTCCGATCGGGATGAAATTTGCACCAAGGTTAGTCCTATTGGATAGTAGTTTAGACACAATTTTTCAACAAGATCGGTCCAGATCTCTCTGAGTTAGAGGGGATCAAAATTTGACATTTTGGCCAAACAGGTGTTTTTCTCATCCTTGTAACTTATTACCTATTGTTCTTAGAATATTTTCTCCCAAAGAGTTTAGATAGCTATTTCTTCAATATTTCGGAAAAAAAATACTTAAAAAAAAATAATTTGTAGACTTTTTTTTTGCTAAATGAAAGCATTTTTGCCTTTTTTTTCAAAAAGGGCATTTTTTTTTTTTTTTTGCATAAGAAAGCTTAGGATTTTTCCTTTAAGAGGTTTTTGGTCGCTTAGTAGGATGGGAGTGGGATATCTATCAAAATAAATGTTTTGTAACTCAAGACAACTGTTTTTCAATTTTTCACTAAAAAATGCACTATTTTGAATTTTTTCCTATTTGTGTGTAAAACCTTACAAATAAAACTTATACTGAGAAACTAGACAAATTAACCTTTCCGAAAGTATATAACATACCTAACTAAAATTTTATACCCTCGATACTGTATACCCAGAATATGTTAACCTCAGGAAAAAAATCGCTTTTTTTCTATAGAAATGTTGAAAAATTATTATTTTTTATTTATTTTTAATAATAATTAAATTAATGCATAATAATAATAATATTAAAAATAAAAAGATAAATAATTTATTAAAATTTAATCTTAATTGCATTAGATCCATTTATATCATAACTATTTTTATACTTAATTTATTTTAGCTGATGAAGTATTTAAGTCTTGTAAATTTTTAAAAACCCAGTCTTTCATCCAGCTTTTTTGTCGCCTTTATTTACTGCTTTTTTTTGTCAATCCTTTCTTGGCATTACTAGGTTCAGCTGTTGATTTCGCTGCTGGTTTATTTGTAGTCTTTGGAAAGAAATCGCATTGAATAGAGGCAGAAAACTTTTCCAACTTGAGGCTTCCATCGACAAGCGGTATAAAAGCATGGTATTGAGCGGTGCCATCGATTGTTACCGCAGCATCGAATCTGCTCTTCAGTGTTTTCAATGTTTCCTGATGATCCTCTTTGCTACTAAAAACTATTTTAGTTTCTTTAGGATAACTCTTTGCCCAATGTAAGAAAGCAGTCGCATCTAAGATGCGATCTTGATGAGAGCACTGGAGGCTATACTTCGCTGCATTTCTTTTAAGGTTTGCTCCAATACCATCACATGCTCCTTTACCATGAGCAGTAGGATGAAAATGCCAGCTGGCATTCCAAAATCTTTTTCATGGGCATAAGATTTGCCAGGCTACTTTTGTTTTTAAAATGTTGACGAGCTCCGTCCGAAACGTAGTATACCTTCTTTACTGTAAATTTAGATTTTAGAAATTTTAGTATTCTATTCTGGTACTCAGAAACTGCAACGGTATCATGTTTTAAATCGTCGGATATGATTGCCATACTTTTGTGTTCCAGTTTTTCATCTTTCATGTAGTAAATAACTACTGTGAATATAGTTGATTGGTCGTTATTGAAGTGGAATGCTTGTATGGCATCCTGAAGAACATATTTATAGTTTTCTGCGAAATCATATGAAATAACGAATTCACCAGACTTCAAATGTATCTTCAAATCCTTGAAGAATGACCATTGCTCTTTGACTAAAAAGTCATGGTTTCTCAAGTTTAGCAATCCTGTACACATTTCTTCCACAAAATCATCCACATTTAAAATGATTGTTTTCAATGTGCATCTGTCAGTCTGAATCCAAGAATCAAATTTGACCTCCTCTATATATTCTCGATCTAAAGAGTTCATTAAATTTTCTTTGATGAATGTGGTTTTCGGGCAATTGGTACATTCACCTAAGTGGCAAGAAGTTGTTGCATTAGGACACATAGTCAATTTAAGGCAATCGCGGTAATCGTGTAAATCTTCTGCCGAATCATTTGTTAAATCCTTTAAGTTGATTTCCTTCAACATCAGTTTAACATTTTCATGGTAAACGCAAACGCATACTGTGTGAGTTCCGCTGCTTTCGGATCATTTGGGTTAATTTCGTGAAGCCAATTCTAACATCCTCGTGTTCAGATTGAAATGTTGCAAATAACTCTTTCAGGTTACAGATAACCATTCTCTTCTGTTATGTTATGAAGGTATGTTACATACCTTCGGAAAGGTTAATTTGTCTAGTTTCTCAGTATAAGTTTTATTTGTAAGGTTTTAGACACAAATAGGAAAAAATTCAAAATAGTGCATTTGTGAAAAATTGAAAAACAGTTGTCTTGAGTTACAAAACATTTATTTTGATAGATATCCCACTCCCATCCCACTAAGCGACCAAAAAGCTCTTAAAGGAAAAATCGTAAGCTTTCTTATAAAAAAAAAAAAAAAAATGCCCTTTTTGAAAAAAAGGCAAATATTGACGAAATAGCTATCTAAACTCTTTGGGAGAAAATTTTCTAAGAACAATAGGTAATAAGTTACAAGGATGAGAAAAAACACCTGTTTGGACAAAATGTCAAATTTTGATCCCCTCTAACTCAGAGAGATCTGGACCGATCTTGTTGAAAAATTGTGTCTAAACTACTATCCAATAGGACTAACCTTGGTGCAAATTTCATCCCGATCGGAAGACATCGGTTTCAAAAGTTGGTGCACTTGACATGAAATCCCCCATATACATATGCCTTGTCCATTTTTCCACCTAGTGCCCATATAAAAATATCATCCAAAAAGAACTGTTTCATACCGGCGGGCAACAAATTCTTAATAATGCCATTCAAATTTGTTTTATGCTTATTTTCTATATTCTATTCTACAATCATGGCATAGGGTATTGTATAGTAGTCTAGACTGACTTTTGTTTTCTTGCTTGTTTTTTATTGTTTTTAAAAAAAACTGCTGTTGAAACAAAAATTAAGTTAAAACAAATAGCTTTTGATTTATTGCTCCAATGACACTCTCTTATCACTAGAATCTATTTACATGTATGTTATTTAAGAAAACTGGAACACGTGTGAAATAGGCTAAGGGAGATAATGAAGAAGCAGACTCATATTTATTTACAAAACGTGTTGAAAAAGTCTAAGGCCGAGGCCACGCAATGAGCAGCAAAGCGGCGAGCGGCAGAGCTGTGAGTGGTAAAAAAATTAAAACATATGAAATACTACTGAAGTGGCCATACAATGAGAGGCATGTGAGCGGTATTTCTGAGCGTCTAAGCGGTGCTGCTCAGGAATAGAACTTGTTCTAATTTTTAGTTGTTTTCTGAGCGGCAAAGAAGAAAAATGGCAAAAAAAAATGACTTTTCTTTGTTTTGTCAATCTGTAGCGCGATTCAGTAACTTCTTTTTAACGATAATCGAATCGTTAAAAAAAGAAAACAACAAAATTATTGATTTTGGTATTCAGTAAAATTTTTAAACGATATTCATTATTTTTGAAGTCAGCTGTTGTTGTTATCTTAACGACAACCATTTTTGTGTTGTTCTTCAATCGATAAAAAGTTAAAAAGGTGGAAATGTAGTCATACATAAATAAAAATCATAAAATAGTGAAAATATTTTGCTTTTATTATAAAAACTTTTTATGCAAAAAATAAATAATAACATTGACAATGCCGCTCACCTCTCTGCCGCTCGCCGCTTTGCCGCTCATTGCGTGGCCTCGGCCTAAGTAGCTGAATAAAGCAAAGGAGTTGACAAAGCAGTGGCATATTTGTTTGGAACTTTCAGTTAAAACTAACTTAAAAACGCGATGATATTCGTCAATTTGGCCAACAAATTCGGAAACGTTCTATTAGCACTTTCAGATAATGTTACGAATCACCTTCACATCTCAGTAGGGAAAATATTGTCAATTTGGCCAACAAATTCGGAAACGTTCTATTAGCACTTTCAGATAATGTTACGAATCACCTTCACTTCTCAGTAGGGAAAATATTGTAGGCCTGTGTATTTATCGTATGAATTTGGTAACAGATTGATAGTTTTAAAAGTGAAATTTTTGTGTGCAATATTTTTTTAATTTATACAAATTTAGACTTTGTATGTATTACTTTCGAATATCTAAATACTTGTTTAGTGAGTTTTTGTGTTTTTTTTTTTTTCTTTTTCAATCGTTTACAAAACTAACAACTTATATTTGAGACTAAACTACTTGATACTACTTTCAGCCAAATCGAAATAACATGCAATTCATATGATTTCAATATAAACAAAAAAAAATTACGGAACTTATTTTTGTAAATTTTAATGGACCAATATTTTTAATTCTTCTTTAGTATTATTTTTTTTTTTCGTATTAACACATTTTTTTTAACATTATCTGCCTTGTGTTATTATCATTTTACTTTTTTTTTACTTGTTTTGATTTTGTACAATTAAAAAATATTTACGAAATGTTTCATTTTTTTATAAATGGTTAAGCGAAAAAGCAAATCACAAACAATTGACGTATGTACATTTGTTTTTATACCAAAGTTCATTGGCTTCAGCGTCAGCGTCGTTTTTGTGAGATTTTATTGCTGTTTTTTTTTTTCTTGTTAACCGTTTCTCCCATTAACAACTATGTATTTGTAAGTAGCTTACATTTGTTTGGGGTTTTATGGAACATTTTAAATTAAATACAAAAAAGGCAAACAATTAGAAACAAATTTTAAGAAAGTGTATCTAAAACGCAGTGATAGATAATCGGTTAACCGGTTTAGTTTAAAGTTCTAAAAGGAATGTCCCATTGGGGATATGACCTTTTTTATATATATTTTTTTTTGTTAATATATAAATTAATAATACCAATAATACCAATAGTTTTATTTTTTGGTTCAATAAAAACTATTTGTTTGTTTCGAATTAGAGTTAAATTTTGAATCAACTTTTTAATTAAATAATATTTTATTTATAAAATTAATAAACATTTCTTACAAAACTGTCCGTTTTGTTTACTTTGCCAAATATATTTAAATTCCTTATCCTTCAAAAACCTTAGAAATGCCTCCATTACATCAAAAATACAGTACGTATTCATGTAGCGATAACCACAAAATAAAATTACTTTCAGTAATTGTTATTGATAAGCAAAAAAATTTTTTGGTTGTTATAATAGTTATTCATAACGAAAAAAAATATTTCTCATTAATATTGGTTACGGTGACCAAAACACTATCGGCCGTATTAATAATGCAAACTTATGGAGTATTATTTATAATGCACTTGCTGCTGCGTTTGCTAAACTCAGATCAACAACCTCACAAACACTAAGTATGTTAAAACAGCTGATGTGTGTCAAATTAAGCAAAACAAAATATATAAATTATTTTTAAGTGCAAACAAATATTTTTTACTTTGCAGATCTTTTAAACATTTTTTTTCCATAATTTTCAAATTAAAGTAATTTTGTCGTAAACTAATCACTTGTAAATATAAATTTAAAAAAAAAAATGAAGGAGTGAAATCACACAAATTGAAATGTAAACAGAGTTGATTTTCACTATATCAGGTGGCATTAATGTAAAAAAATATGGTAGCATTACAAAGTTACAGAGTTGTTTTTAAAGCTATTAGATGACAACAAAAAAATGATTATAAATAAACTATGTGCTAACTAAAAACTAAGGCTAATCGGTTGACTAGTAAAGAACCTCGTTGAGCGCGACATGTAAGCAGCAGCTAACTTTTCATTATGAATTCGGGGGTATATATCTTACGAGAATGGTTAAAAATACCCTAAAATGCATAGATAAAGCGAATTTTAACGTAAGTTTTCTTCCGAAAGAAAAAACTCACAATTATTTTCCGTCCCTGATTTTAAATATATTCAAAACAAACCAAAGTTTAAACAATATTTATATGGTATTAAAAAATTGGAAAACTTGTTTCCAATAGGACGTTGCTTAAATATTGTAAAGTTGGCGCTAGCAAGTTCCAAAAACATATGCAATGTATATAGAACAGACCAATTTTTTATGCCTTATTTGAATTATAGAATTATTTTTTTTTTATTTGAAAAGGATTTCTAATTAAACAGATATGTAGGCTCACGTGTAAATATAATTTTATAAATCAGTATCAATGATCGTATCTTCAAGAGATCGCAAAAATTTACACCGTAAAGTTTTCGTGCATATTGTGTTATGTGAGATGATCTTTTCATATTATAGAGCTATCTTAATATAGAATTGAACGTAGTTGATAATTTCCTAGAGCTAATAGAATCACAGCTAGCAAATAGTTCGCATCCGTACAACAAAGTTGGAATTAGATAGGTTTTGGCAAGTAGAACTCGTACATGGACATGTGCAACATGTTGGGTTTACCACAGTGATCGAAGCATTTAATATGTTTTTCCCGAAGCGACATTTATATGATCAGACCACGTGAGAGCTTTATTGAAAATAATTCCAAGCTTTTTGGTTTTTTTGATGGATTGAGACATAGCCCATTTGCCATAGCCCATAAATGAATTTATTTATTTATTTATTGTGCTTTCCTGTATAACAAGAAAATTATTCTTATAATCACAGTACAGGATTAATTAACTATAAGGGTACAATGTGCTGATATAAATGAAACTAATTACATATATTAGTTCTATTCCCCCACGATGTTGAAGCATGTTCAAGTATGTTGAACATTAGTCGAGTGCGTTCCACCAGAAAAAAGTCAAGCTAAAGAGACATTTGCAGTTTCTCACCACAACTCACCATGCTTGAACAGCTTGAACTTTTCTAGAACAAATTTGTGTAAGTTTCAACCATTTACGAAAATTGCCAGAAGCAGTTGCTTTCATTCGTTGTTTTGGTTTTTTGATTTTTGTCAAAAAGAATAAAATTTTGGTAAAAATAAATAAAATGGAAAAATTAGTTTTATATGAAAATTTATTGGAATGAAGCAGTGATTCAGAAGAAGAATTAATTATGAATCATGGTTTTTGCTTCAAGTCGTTCCACCAGAAAAAAAGAAAATGACAGCGAAGAGCGTAAATATTAAATTACTCAATGCTTGAGTTTTGCTAGACTTTTAAAAGATATTGTTCTGGCGGAACAGACCTATTAATTTATAAAATAAAAAATACAAAAATTTCAAAGATTTTACTATGCAAAATAATCAAAAATTATCATAATATATAATAATCAAAAAAAGTCTTGCGTTGCTTGTTAGTTAATAAGTTTGTGGAAGTGCATTCCAAAGACGAATTCCGTGCACAAGGAATTGCTGTTCTGAGACAAGTGTCCTATGAATAGGAATTATGAGCTCTCTTCCTCTTTCAGATCTGGCAAATTGCAATGTTTCGAATAGATATCTAGGTTTTTTTGTGTAAATAATTTTGTGCATAAAAATTAGAACTCTAATTTTTAAAACATCAAAAGACACCAAATAGTCTTACAGAGAAGGGGGTTATAGGAGAATATCTTCTTAAACCAAAAACATAACGAATAATATTATATGCAACATTGAGTCGACGTTTGCTCGAGGAGTCGCAATTAGCAAAAATTTCACAGCCGTACAAAAGTCGAGGAATAATATACGTTTTGGCTAGTAGAATTCTTACTTTAAAAGGTGTGAAATATTGTGTTGACCAAAGAGATCTCAGTTTAACGTAAGTTTGCCCAATTACATTATTTATATATTTAACCACGACAGAGAATTGTTAAAGATAACTAGTATAGCCCAACAATCGAAATTCGAATACAAAATTTGAGAAATTTAATTTTTTCATTCAATTTTTTTCTTTTGATATTTTTTTAATCTATATATATATATAAAAAAAGGTAATAATATTTAAATGAAATTCATCCTAAAGGTATGCTAAACAAATTCAGTAATTCACAATTCATTATATACGATTATAATGAAATTCGATGATTTGTGATTTGGCTAAAATTGATTAGCACACCTTTAGGCTCTTTTAAAATTATTATATACATCTTTAAATCAACAGGGTGTAACGAATTATTAGAAATATTTTATTTTATTTAATTTAATATATTTTTAAGACAGATTAAACATAAATTTTATCATTCTCAGCTTCTCCTCCATAAGGACTATAACTATGCCAATTTTCACACTCCTCCGTGCCCGCATATTGCTTAAAAAGGGAACTAAAAATTTACCTTCAATAACAGATATATATATATATTAATATATAGCTACCTAGATTTTTAGCAGAAGAAATATTAGGAATCTTGTGACCGTTAATTGTAATATCAGAAACCATGGGTGGTTGTTAAGACCGTTTACTTATCATCAAACATTTAGATTTTAATGGGTTTAAAAATACATGGTTGGCCGTAGCCCAACGATGGATATTATTTAAATCCTTTTCGAGTTTCCCTATATTGTGATTAATTGTTTAGATTTAACTGCACGTCATCGGCGTACATATCAATTTTGCAATGGAGAAGTTGTGAAGGCAGATCATTAGCATTAAGATCCACATTTAGGTTCGCAACACAGTTGTTTAGTTCATCGAAACGACTACAAACATTAAGTTGCACATCATCAGCACACATATGAACTTTACAATAAAAAGTTGCCTAGGCAAATCATTTATATATATAGTAAAAAGAAGATGTCCTAGCGGTCCCTTTTTTACTGGAAGCACATTCGACATTTTATTATTGACGTGAACATATTGTTATCGATTTGCTAAATAAGACAATATAAGACAAGTTGCGGAAGGAGAGAAACCAAAAAAAGTTCTTAGCTCTATGCAATTTCATGATACACAATATCGAATGCCTTCGAATGATTGTCTGTCTGAGAGTAGACACTTATTCTTATTATATTTTCCAATTTGCTGATGCAATACCCTTTCAAGCACTTTAGACAAGTATGGTAAGATAGCAATGGGATGATATTCTTTATTTGATTTATGAATGGGTAAAATTTTAGCATTTTCCAACTTTGAGGAAATACACTTTTTGTGATAATAGTGTTAAAAATATGGGTAATTTGAGGTAGAAATTGTGCGATAATTTCCTTTAAGAATCTGGGTGTATGTTATCAGAACCAACAGCATTAGATTTCACAGCCTGGCAGGTGAAGAGTACTTCCAGTTGGTTGACGCATTGAAAACAAAAAGCATTTTCGGATAAAGTTTAACTAATATGAGAATTGCGGGTATAATATCCATCATTTATGGGGATGTCAGGGATTTTTGTAAATGATTCGTTAAGCAAATCAATATTTATTTCAGAATTAACAATTTCCTTAGATTTACCGACACCAATTTCTCGTATAATTTTCCATGTTTTTTTAAGTCTGTAGCATAAACAAATAGCCTAGATTATTATGCAGATTTAGCAGTTTTTATCATTTTATTAACTTGTTTTCTACATTTGGAATATTCTTCATGTAAATTATCTTTTTTAAACAGTTTCCAACATTTAAATGCTTTATCCTTTTTTTCAAAAACAAAACATTTCATTTAACATTCGAGCTTGCTTACTTTGGATATCAGCGTTACCAACTTTTTCCAAGCAAAAAACGCAAAACAGTGCCCCAAAAAGCGCTATAGGATGCTAAATTGTAATGAAAGGAAAAACTATCACTTTATGCTTGAAAAAATATGTATTATTATAAATTTAAAAAAAAATATATGTATATAAATTTATTTCTACGTTTAAGATTAATTATTATTTGATGATACTTTTTACATCAATAAAAAAAAGAAATATAAAATACGTAAAAATTCGCTGTTACAAGCGTTAAATTTTAAATGAAAATGAATTATTTTCTGACGCATCGTTGGGCCATATTTAAAGTGAATTAATTTAAGTAGAAATGTTTGAGGAATTTTATAATTTGCATAACATTATAAGGGTTTACTATGATATTTTTGTGTAGAATGAAGTCTTATAGTGGGTTTATATCCAAGCAAAATCTAGTATATACGAGATTTCCGGCAGCTCATTGTTACTAGATTTCTTATACAAAACAAAGTCCAGCTCGTTACTAGATTTTTTTATTATTGTAGTAGAAAATTACAACGCAGTGACTGAAATATTGACATTTAACAACAAAAACAAACGCAAACAAGTTGAATAAAAAGGAAATAAAATATTAATTATTAATAAATGCGACAAATCTATAATAAAAAAAATATTTAGTAATTAAAAAGTTATAACGTTATATTCTTATATGTGCTCTTTCCAATCTGCTATATAATAATTGTGAATAATTCATTTGTTTTTGTTGTTCAAACAATACATTTAACAAATGCTGATGTTTTTTTTTTCGCAAATTTTGTGTTTCGGCATAATATAATAAAATCTTTTCCTTTTTAGAATTTTCCATATTTTCATCTTCCTGTTGTTTTGTTTATTTTTGGTATTTCTAGTTTATATGTTTTATTTTAATCAGCTGTTTATTGTTGTGGAAACAAAATCTCACAAAATGTCAAAAAAGTTAGATGTAAACGGTATAGATTTTGAAATATATTTCAACTAAAATCTACAAGATTTTACTGAGATGTAAACGCACTATTACAAATAAAATTTAGATGTATTTATTTTAACAAGCTGATTCCAGCGCTCGAAATTCGAGTGCAATTTCTAGGCAGCTTTATTTATTAACTTAGTCAATTCACAAACCAACACTTTTATGGTTTATTATTATTGTGAATGAAGATAAAAACTCATTAACAAACACATTAACAAATTTATTAAAACACACATAGCATATGCATAATTTTATGTATGTGTTAGTAGCAACTTTTAATGCAATTTACTCAAAATAAAGGAAAGAATGTAAAAATCTGTAAATCTACAAAACGGCTCGAAAGAAATAACTTTCAAATAATACACGTTTGGTCAAATCGGGATAAAACGGTAGAACAAAACATCGGCCACAAGAAATCACCTAGCCCAATGGTTCCCAAATGGTGGTCTACGGACCCCTGGGGTCCGCCAGGGGGTCCGCGAACTGTTATGCCAAAATTAACTTTTAAAACGAAATATAAAAAAAAAGAAATTAACAGCACTCTTTATAAAGATATCCAACCCATTAATAATAATTTTAAAAAATAGTTAATTTGAAAAAATTATGATAAAAATGTGTTTGTAAAATATAAATATCTGTTTTTTAAGGACCCCAGGGGTCCGTAGAGGCCTTCCAGGGGGCCCGCGAACTGTTATGCCAAAATTAACTTTTAAAACGAAATATAAAAAAAAGAAATTAACAGCACTCTTGATAAAGATATCCAACCCATTAATAATAATTTTAAAAAATAGTTAATTTGAAAAAATTATGATAAAAATGTGTTTGTAAAATATAAATATTTGTTTTTTAAGCATATAAGTAATTTAAATAAAATATTACATCTCTTGCAATAAAAAAGAGCTTTTGATAATTGTGTAGTAAAATTGATAAAGTACCTTTCGATCAACACTGATATCACATATACCATGTTTACCATCACTAGATAAATCAGCTGATTTTGTTTTTATTTTCATTTCATATTTATTGTCGTTAGTCGTATGTGTGTTTTTTTAACTAGTAATAAAATCCAAAAAATGTAAAAAAGAAAAAAGAAAATATGACGAAAGTTATATGAATTTCGGATTTACATTTGTAAAAAATAACCATATTGTTATGCCTCAGTGCGTAATTTGCTTCAAAGCCCTTTCCAATGATGCTATGAAACCAGCAAAATTCGAGCGGCATCTAATTACAAACCACCAACAATTTAAAGACAAAAATTCAGATTTTTTTGCTTCTAAAATCAGATCAATGAATAAAGTAAGATTGGATTCCACAGGCGATTTAAATGTTGAACAGGAAAGGGCTATGGCTAAAAACAAAAAGCCCCACACAATTGGAGAAGACTTGATCAAATCTTGTATTGCCGCAGTTTGTAACGTAATGCTTGATACAGCCAATAAAGATAAGCTGATGAAAGTAGTTCTGTCAAATAACATTGTCAAAAGAAAAATTAATGATATGGCACAAAATATTATGGAGCAGTTATTAGAAAAAATAAGAATTCACCATTCACTGCTCTTCAATGTGATGAAACCACAGACGTTTCTTATTCAAGCCAATTTTTATTTTATATTTTATTGCAGCTTTATTGCAGAAAATGAATTTTGTGAAGATCTTTTATTTATGAATGCGTTGTCTACAACATCACAAGGAACTGATATTTTTCAAACACTTTCTGATTTTTTAATGGAAAACAATATTCCCTGGAAAAAAGTAAGTAGTGGGAACATGCACTGATGGTGCACCATCAATAATGGGTTCTCGATCTGGGTTTTTAAAATTAGCCAAAGATATGATTGTGTCACACTGCATAATTCATCGACAATCACTTGCTGCTAAAAACCTTCCAGATGATCTGAAAAGTGCTCTGCAGACTGCAATAGATGTCGTTAATGTTGTTAAGACCAGTGCATTGAGAACTAGAATTTTTGGAGTGCTATGTCAAGATCTCAATGCAGAGCAAACAAAATTTTTTTCCACACAGCGTTGGCTTTCAAAAGGAAATATGCTGAAAAGGTTGAAATTTTTTAATAAAAAGAGGCAACACATTTTTGGATTTTGTATAAAATTTTTTTTGTATCTAAAATTTTACGGATTTTATTAAGTTTTTTCCTTCTCCTGTCAAGTAACAAAAAATCGAGTTAGGGCCTTTTTATATTAAGCCATCGATATATTTTAATTTTTATTTAGTATTCCTGAAATGGGATAAATCCATTTATTTTGAAATGTTTTGTTCCTCTTTGAATAAGTGCATTTTTGAAAGTTTCTGTTATTTTTATTTATTTTTGAATTATAAATGTTTTTCTTATTTATTTATTTTTTTTTTTTTTCTTTTTTTACAAACACCTTTTTAAAATTTTTTTATTTAGGTTTTAACGTTGTTTTAATAATAAACATATTTTTTTCTCATTATTTTCACATATTTTTTAAAATAAAAATATTTGGGGGTCCGCGAGCTTGTAAAAATGTCTCAAGGGGTCCGTGAAGCAAATTAAGGTGGGAATCTATGACCTAGCCTATTAACATAATAGATATTCATATACTTCAAATCAACACTTCCACTGGATAGCATCTTCATGACTATTATTTAATGAGTAACAATATTTAAAACTAATAAAAATGAGTCCTTACGCTATCCAGTGGATAGCGAAATATCGAATAAATAAAAAACAAAAAATTCAAAAAAAATTGGCTTCAGGCTTAAGAAACACTAATATTTATTGATAAAAATAAAAACATTTTTCACTTCTTAGCGTCCGTGGAGTATACTTCTAGTGTACTTCTAGAAAAATATAAATATTTTGTTAAACCCGAATTTCATAATTTTTAACAACTTCAACAAAATATAGAATGTCTAGAACACGTTCAATGGTTCCCAACTTACTGCTAATTAACGATTATGATTATTTTCCCAATTGTAAATATTATGTTAATATATGTGACCTGGTCTATGAAAAGGGGGCTCCCGTGCAAAAAAAAGTTATAGAGAAAGTAGCCGCTTCGAGCATGAGCTGTTTTTAGCTGTTTTCTCGTTAACTTGTTTTCGCACGTAAGCCTCCTTTCTATAGACCAAGTCACATATATTTAAAAGGAACTTGTATACAAATATGGCCGTTGAAAAATTAAAGACTTTAATTTATTATATACGAAATATTTGTTATTAAATTAAATCCATTGTATTCATTTATTTTAATATTTCTCTTAATATTGTGAACTAGCTGAAGGCGCCTATTGAAAAATAATTGAAATAATTGAGTTTAAAATTATTCAGGCTCAAGATCAAATGTTTTTACTGTAAATAAAGCAAAAACATTGGCACATTTGTTTCAAAAAATTGATCTATATTCTGCATGACAGGTTATACAGCTGTTTCGGGAAGAGTCAGTAACCAAAAGCAGTAGATAGTTTGTTCGGTAAAAATCGAAGATTTTTTATTTTTATAAAAAATAATAAAATTAAAAATACGAAGGGCACGCCGTTAACGCTAAATGTAAGTTTAGCAGAAACAATTTGTTTTTCTTGTTTTTTTGTTTTTCAAGACAAAAACAAACATTTATATTGTAGTATGCAATGTATACTCGTATACAATCATATTTGTTTCAAAGTTGTTCTATATTTTAGTTTGTTACATTGGAAGAGGCTTAAGTGCTTGAATTCTCATTTGGTTGTTTTCAGCAAATATATAAGTATGAATTTAACTTTTTACCAAACAAACTATCTACTGCTTTTGTTTACTGATAAGGGTTAGTGACTCTTCCCGAAACAGCTGAATAACCTGTCATGCAAAATATAGATAAATTTTTTGAAACAAATGTGCCAATGTTTTTGCTTTATTTAAAGTAAAAACATTTGATCTTGAGCCTGAATAATTTCAAACTCAATTATTAAAATGATAAAGATCGAAAATAAGATTTTTTATTTTTATAAAAAATAATAAAATTAATAATGGAAATATATTTTTAAGAAAAGGAACTATTTTAAGAAAAATATTTTTTTTAATAAGACAATTTTTCAACCACTTTACTATATGTCACTTGGTTTTCAAGATATAAGCGATTTTATGTTCACCGCCAAAAATTTTTGGTTTATTGATCTGGAAACTCTAAAAATATTAATCGGCCAGTTCATGTTTAGTATTAAGTGTAAGGTGCAAAATGTCAACCATTTACACTTAGACGTTTAGATTCCG